>OLKM01000048.1:0-92500 GCA_900291075.1 Melanogrammus aeglefinus
CCATGCAAGGGCCAAGATAAACAAATTAAGAAGTAAAACATACCAATATTTTGATTTGGCGGCGGTGGAGACAGCAATTTTAGCTTTGAAGCTCTGGGCCACACACTAAATTGCGTGCTACGTTGATTATTTTTCGCTTTCAACTGATGAATACGTGTTATAAGCGAGGTAGAAAACATATAGTGGGGACATTGTTGGCTTTTTGCAAGGCAGGACCTACCCCTATTTATATGTGTAATACAGACTGCGATACCTGGTCGTGCTAGCACTGCACATAACATATTCTTTCGACAATTTTAATCGCATACGCCTTCCCACACTACCAATTGTTCCGGCTAAGTCTTTATATGATATAAATTTCAGTGCTATAATAAACTCCAATTTACCACTGGTTGCAAATTGAAGCTGCCGCTGAAATCAAATTTGGGTCTCGACAGTACTCTTTTCTGCGTCGCTCGACCAAACCCTTCATCTCCTGCGTAATGTTCACAGTTCTCGACCCATCTTGTCCATCCCTCCCTCCCACTGCAATACTGGATCAACAGGATTGTCGTGCGCAACATTGCGCCTCTTGTGGTCCCAACATCAGTCTGGGGCGGGGAAAACTTAAGAATATCATTTATCCTCTATCTGGACAATTAACGATCTCGATAAAGCAAACTCGACTGTACTAACTAAAACATTCCAATGACACATGTTGTCTTGGGACTTTGAAACTTTTTATTTCTGTGTTAGACAAGCAATAACTCTAACTCAAATGTCCACCAATTAAATGGTAAATATTCTGAAAGGTTAATCCCGAAGAAGTAACAGTTAGCAATGCACATATGATATCATTCCGCAAAAACAACAGGTGTCAGCAGATGAACATTTATTGTTAGATGTGCAGTTCCTGCTGATCAAATTACAATACTATTCATTATCAGTGTCGAGATAGAAGTAGAGAATCATAGAGGTCGAAACCAATCATTAGGGCAGTGGAGTGCTTTGAGCGCATGGTAAACTCTGAACAAATAGTCAAGATTGTCCTGTGGATCAATATGTGGGTCATCTCATTTCAGTTTTCGCTCTCAACAATTATTTCTCTTTAATCATATACACTTTTTACCTTGCACTTCCTTCTCTCCACGGTGAGTTTGGCTAAACGCGATCCAATTTTCGCCCGATTCCGAACCTCCTTTTGGACTGGTTCGCTTTCATTTCTATCTTCTGGTTATTTTCTCCATAATTTGCGTTCCTCATCTATCCATAACGTGCCCTTTATCTTAGGGAGTGAGTGAGTCTTCTGCTTCCTCTATCTCGCTTGATTCTCTATTACCACTCTAACCACACCCTATACTCGTCCTCCCGTATCATGCACACTCATCATACAGAGGAGATACACTACAAACAAATAAGGATACCTATTTTTGTAAACTTACAGTATCCATGTAAATCACATCAGAAATGACATTAAAACTTGTGGTGATCAAATAGCGAAAGCAAGTTTTCGTGTTCTGACTAGTCTCCATCTTATTTTGTACTGTGGCTTTTGACTGTATGGATGAAATCTGCTTGTAGACTTTTTAACCTTGTTCCGCCCCTTTCTTACATCGAAATAACTGGTCTGGATCGCTCATCACTGGTCTAGGGTGTTTGTTGGTACAGATATACGAACGTTAAGTTTTTAGTTCATGCCTCCAAAGTCGCGCTTACCTCTCCCCTCTTTTCAGGCTAACCCCAGAGCGGTGTTTTGATGCTGTTGTCTGGGTGTAAGTCGATTACGTCCATGAAATGATACCCCTTTTGTGCAGCGCTATTTATAGTGAACTGGAAGGGGTTCACACACATACTGTTATTTCATATCCATAGTTCTCAGATATTATTACCTGGCTTGTCTGCCTCTGCTGGCTGAATAAAAAAAAAAGTGCTTTTCCGAAACGGTTAGTGTTGAAATGTATTTTCGCCGCTCTGCATTATAGATAGATAGATAGATAGATAGATACTTATTCAATTCCAGAGAAATTCAGGGTTATCCAGTAGTAAAAACAAACATACATTAAACATACAATTAGACTAAAAGTAAGGATATTTAAATTAATATAAAATTAACAGGTACCTACAATACTTTAACCTAATTCAGTTATAAAATAAATGAACGGAGCTACAATAAACTTGAACCTAAATTCAAATCTAAGAATAAAAAGAACAGTGGTTACAATAAACTTATCGATAAGTTGATGCCTGCATCCTAAACTTATAATACTGTGTTATGCCTCGGTTTAAAACCAGAAATTGAACGACATGATTGTTTGATCGTTTTGTGGCTTTTGTTGCGGTATTCGTTTTTTGGTATGTTTCAGTAATTCAGGTCTTTGCGTCGATATAATTGCTCTCTTCGGAAATTGCGGTTTCTGCTCAATCATAAGTCTTCTCATACCTAGCCCATGAAACTAGGGTTTTTTTAGGAGACAATACAGGGCAAGGAGCCTTGAGGGATGAGAACACGTCACTGCCTTCCAGCTCGGCTTGCCACTAGAATTGGCGCCTGAAAAACGCTATTCAAGCATGTTTCATCGTTTGTTTCGTGGCCTCCAGATTGGCCTCCTTGATGTTTTTATTCTTGGATGTCTTCACAGGTCTTTGCCGGTTGGCGGTACTTGTCCCTGTGTGGGCATGATAAGTGCAAAGATGTGTTCTGGGGATGGGATATGGGAAGGTCTGTTGAGAGGCTTTCTTTTTTTGGCAGTAACATCGCACTTCCCACGGTTTTGTCTTATTTTGTGTATTGGTCTTTGGCACGTACAACAACGTTCTAGTCCTTCAAGACCCAGTGGTGCACCGGTTTTAATAAATGTAGCTGGGATGGCCGACACTGAGGGTTGCTCCGGTGTTGAATACTTAATGATTTTAAGTAGCAGAACCGGATAATCAATTGTATTCACTGTATCAAGGATGTCCAAAGGGTACATACTTGGATTAAGAGGTCGAACATTAACGGTTGATTACTTAGATCCAAGTCTGTACACGTTGAATTAGTGTTTTGTTTTTTTTGTGCGGTTATTATGGATTGTCGCATTGTGTGTGCATTTTGAAGAGGGAAATGATCAGTTAACATTGAAGTCAACACTCCTTTAATGGGTCTTTTCACGAGTTAACACATTAGCACAAAGCTAATAGTAACAATTAAGCGATTGCATACAAAAGGGCTAACAGCTGTGGCTAATGGCAGATTGCATTGGAGGCTAATGAGGTCGTCTCTTGGAAACAGCACATGACAACATCTTCAGCCTAATTGGCTGGACAGAAAGCATCATGAGTGACACTTGTAGCCACCATCTATTGGATTACAGATCCCATCATATTCACCTTTGCCCTATTGGGGTGAAAACATGTGACATCATCGCACGGATATTATCCAAAGCCCTTCTAGCGCCCATTGAATTAACATGGCTTACTAGGATTGAAAGGTGGTGACATCACAGTGCCACTAGTGTGCATAGCCCTTCTAGAGCCCATGGAGTTCCACATTTTGAAGGCTTTGTCTTCCATTAGTTGCTATGGTGTTTGTTTGTGCCTTGCCTAGTTTATTTCCCGTGTCCAGTAATGCAGAACCTATTCCGTTGAAGTCCTGCAGTAGCTCATATTGCCCATACCACACTCTGCCTGGGAGCTTAGACCTTGCTCTGTCCATTGATCGTTAAAACAAATAAAGACCAAGGTCTTTTAGATGTGTCTAGGTTGAATCAAAATCTACGTCATGTCTTGAATGGAAGGAGACACAAATACGCTAAACAGGCACTTTGTCCTCTTGCAGTGCTATATTTTTGCGGGCTTGTCTACATTCACCTGTTATTTGCCCGCAGACGTTAATGAAAGCGCACATGCGTTGTTGGGGGTCACGTAACAAGGGGCCTACAACATAGGTATTAACAAAGTGGTTCATCTTAAACAGAACGAGTCATAGGGAGGACCGCCTTCTGTGTGCACATTTACATGACCAGTGTGTGATGCTTGTATATAATCAAACCCTTACGATTTACGGAGTGCAAGGCTTTTAATTGCTAAATTACGCTCGCAAGCGGTTCAAGTCAGGTGGCTCGCGGTCACGCGGGGCGCTGCTTGGATAGTGTCTGCTCGGGGTGGTGGTAGTGGTTGCTTACCGCGGACGCATACATTTTAGTATTTTCAGATGCATGAATGTGTGATGTGTTGATGTTTGTTGTGGTTGTGGATTGTTTCGTTTCTGGCGTTGGTGTATAAACCACCACAACATGCTGGGTAACACTACGGCCACTGCATGACAATCCATCCACTGCTTACGTCCACCACTTTACAAAATGTATGATCACAATGTGTGACGGATAGGAATAGATATGTGGTTAATCATGACTCGCCATGTTGGTGCTGCTGGTTGTTTTTTTTAAATGTGTCTAGCACTGTGCTTGAATCGTATGCGCGCACGTCTTGTGTCTGTGTGTTTGTTTCATCAGGGTCAGTCTCATCGTGTGTTTTGGTGTAGCTTGTGTGGTTGTGTGTGTTGGGTGTGAGGCTGGTTTGTGTGTGTGTGTGGTGTGATTTGTGGTGTCTGGTTGTGTGGTGTGTGGTGTGTGTGTGTGTTGGTGTGGTTGGTTGTTGTGTGGTTTGGTGTGTGTGTGCTGTGTGTGTGTGGGAGTCGTAGGAGTAGGTGAGATATAGCACTGGTGTGTTGCTGGTGTGTATGCTGTTGTGATTGTGTCTTGTGAGTGTGTGGTTGATGTTGGTTGTGATGCGATTGATGTGGTGAGATGTCAGCGCGCCTGTGTGTGTGGTGGTGGTTGGGTCGTGGTGGCATGATTGGGTTCTGGTGATGGTTGGTGAACTCGCTGGTGTGTTTGTGTGCTGGATTGGCTGCATATGTCGATGGATGAGGGTGAGGTGGTGGGTACCGTGGTGGTGTGTATGGGTGATACGTAGCCCTGGTCATGCTTGTTAGTCATTCTTGGTGACTGCGATAGGTGCAGAGGCGAACGGGGCGACTGGCACCCTGTCCGCACACGCAAGAAGCGACGACAGATGACCAGGAGCTGTGCTCTCCTCGCACCGACACCTTAACTATACTCTGCTGCATTTTATCCCACCGGGCACTCCTGTGACCGCGACGGGAAACACAAACATGGGTACTGAAGACGCGCCCACGAGAATCGCGTGACAGTGGTATCGCTACGCGAGGGTCTTCTATCAGTATCCACCTGCCGGTGACATCTCGCCCGGTGACCGGACCTTGGCGTTACAAGTTTGGTAGACGTGTCCAGAGTCTCAGAAGTCGGCATTCATGGTTTGATTTAAATGGTGTGATTAATAGTATACGTTTTTTGTTTGGGGCGTGGGGTTTGCGCGGATATGCTTAATAGCTAATAGGGATATGCCTAATAGGATAGGCCTCATTACTGTTTTTTTCAAAAATAAAAATAAATCCAAGATTTAGATCTGTAATATAATATAATGTAATAATATAGGCATAATATAATAATGTTTATTCCATTGACTTATCATTGTTGCAATATGGAGCGAATAAAAAAACATTACTGACGACAATGCATAGGAAATATGATGCACACACAGGCACGCGCATGCACACACACGAATATGTGCGAGCATAACTGTCAAAAGGTCGGGGTTGTGTGGTGTGATCCATCTAAAAATAGCATACAGTGTACAGTAGGCTGTGCCGACACTTACAGGTCGAGCCCATCATTATCGATCTATTACGTAGCCTAAGTTTATCATATATGCGAGTAATGTGCAGCTATACTTAAATTTAGGCTTTTGCATATCGCCAATAGCGGCAGAATATTTTAAGCTAAGAGATCATGTACAGAGATCGGATATTGAATTATATTCTATGACCAAACCACATTCGATAATTATATCACTCCCTCGTAAACATCGTTATATTTGACCTACCTTTGTGATGATAAAACATTTGTTTCACCCATTTTGCTTTCTTTTCAGGCAAAACCTTTTCAGGAAATGACTGTTTGCATTCAACCTGCAGTCGTCCGAAAAGTGGGGTTTGCTAATTGGGGATCAGATTACATGGCATATAGGAAATATTGGTGTGTGCAAAGTAGGTAACCAGAATTATTATGAAACCCATCTGTTGGTACCAAATAGAAACACACTTCTGATCTGGTCTCAGAGGCCAGACCTCAATTTGGAAGGACGGTAAAGGTTAGTATCTACCATGCTATTTATTTATTTTGAAAGGGCTTTGATCCCCTTTCATCAGACAGACTAATAGGTACCTCTGTGTTCAGATGATGAGGTCCAGGCTTGTTCTTAGTCTCCTGTGATGTTACATCACATGCTGAGTTTCTTTCTTCTCTTTTTTTCAAGAGAAGTAAACTTTCATTTTACAGTCCACCTTTGAGACATAAAATATCAGGAATAATGGGGGGGGACTTAGATAGTGTAATTCTAACTATGAATAGGTTTATTCAAAACCATGGAATTTGTAATATTTAGATTCTTTTATGTGAATGTCAATGACGTTAAAGAGCGCTGTTGGTAAGATTTAACGGCAATCATTTGAGTTTAATTCGTTATAAATGATAGCCATCCGTCAGCTGGGGAAAATCGGTTCTGGTTGACTGCGCAGTTGCCTCCTGGCTCATTTCTGACCAATCAGGGCATTTTTTCCACGATTGGTTCAGGAAATCCATTTTCCCTGTCAATAACGTGTTCATGCAGATTATATAAGCGGATGGCATCCTGTCACAAATCTAGATGTCGTCTTTAGGTATACACATAAAAATGAATGAAGATCCAGCGATAAGTACTTTCTGAAGGTGTGACCCTCCTCAATCAAGCTTATTTAATAAGGTCCTAAGAAGGCCATGTTTCTCCTATGCCCTGTAAATTAAAAGGATTCCCCTCACTGCGTGGTACCTGCACCATATACTATTCTATTCTATTCTATTCTTCATAGAGGCAAAATCAGACTCCTGTGTCCTGCACGTATGCACAGATCCGCAAATATCCACATCAATACGCATATACCATGCATGGCCCTTCCTTCAGTCCATGACCTTTGCTTAAGCAAATATGTGCAGTCTTCCCAGATCTTAGCGTGGAGGTTTTCTTCAAGTAATCGCTGATTGGTCCAGTGGGAAATTAGTGGGAAGTGTTTCATGGTCTGCTATTGACGACCTGACACAATAATAAAATTAATGCAATTGGCACAATCAAAAGGCTTTCTTTTATGTTTGGTTGCCGATATATTTGAATGATTTGCAACATCTTTATGGATATATGAAGCTGAGTCGTTCATGTCGTGTTTTATATGGATTTGGAAATACAGTATTACCGCCTTGTGTATACGTTTAAATGACGTCAAAGTATGAATGCAGGCGACCCTGCAAAGATGTAGTCGTGTCTCCCGAGTCAAAACGCGGATCTTTGCAAACGTGGGGAACTCAGAACTGTGGATTCAAGTACTTTTTTTCCCCCAATTCTGTGTCCTCTAAGGTTTCGCTCCACCGCTTGGTACAGCAACTTAAGCATTAATCAACATAATAGGAAGCGGAAATGTACCATCACGACTGTTGGAGAGACGAGTTACGAACATACCCCAGTCGCCCATGTGGTTTATCTCTCTTTTCACAAGAGGAACAGACCTTAAATGAAAGAAGAAAAGAGGCAAAAGGAAAACCCCAAAATGTGACTCTATTCCACTTCACAAAGCCCAACGAGAAGAGTGTCGTATGCGGTTAACATTGAGATGCAAGGCATGGTGTTTGGGCTAGTCCCGATGCAACCCCTCTTCAGGGTTGTTTATCACCTGCAGTCAGCCGAGTGCGGCCTACCTCACGAACCCGTAGCAAGGCGCTCGAGGGGCTTCCTCGGGTGGAGGGGTCGTCTCTCAGACAAAGGATCTATTGGGTCTCTCAGCGGTTTGTTTATCTGTGTACGACAACAAATCAAAAGTTTCAGGTATCTTTCCCTCCACTTCCACTGCAATATAAGGAACATGATCTCATCATACCAAAACCAACAGGGGTTAAAAAAATTACGACAGACGGCTGGACGATGAGATGTACCCACCCTTCCCTGTAGTGAGTAGTCAGGGTTTATCTTTTTTTTCTCAAACTGCTGAAACATATTGACAACAGACAGGCCAGTTCTTCCTTTCTCACCTGCCCATACAGTACGTTTGACTACGATTATTCACTACATTCCTAAACTGTAGCCCATTATCTGTTTGTTTGTTCAAGCATATTATTTTTTTACTCTTTCAGCTTTACGGTTATCTGCTTATGTGAATTTCTTTGCAATGATATATGCCTCTGTAGCTGTTTTGTTGCGTATAAAAGTATATGACAGTTCTTTACCTTTTTTTGGATGTTATGGTCAACTAAAGCCCTTTCTTTCGGCCGCCTCACCTATGTCTCCTATGCCTGACAAGCTTAGCGCCTCACTGTTACTAAGACAGATGATCTTGGCACGCCATCACGCAGCCCAGGGTTAAAGAAGGGTATTTTTGGTGTGCAGCTCCAGGCAAATTAAGACTCATCACTTAGTCATGTTCGACTGAAGGGCCATTTCATATCCAATGGCCTTGGGCCACATCATCACCTTTCTTTTGGCATGATTTCCTCACATTAAAATATATAAAATGGATTACATCAAAATGATGAATATTTTTTGATGTTGGTATGCAATATTATCAAGCAAAGCACAGAGGAATTACAGGTAAAAAAACATGACAGTTTTGATTAGAGGAGGCTGAAATCCCAAGGTTTCTCTGAGGTTCTTAGAACTGATGAAAACCTTTATACCAAAACCTTTATACCAGTTGATGAATTCCAAAAAAAGCTCATGATTTACTTATACGTGTGTGTGTGTGTGTGTTGTGTGTGTGTGTGTGTTGTGTGTGTGTGTGTGTGTGTGGTGTGTGTGTGTGTGGTGTGTGTGTGTGTGTGTGGTGTGTGTGTGTGTGTGTGTGTGTGTGTGGCATCCTCCTGGCTAATTCCCGACCAATCAGGGCATCTCTTCCACGGAAAGCGTCTTCCCTGTCAATCACGTGCATATACGAATTATATTAGCGGATGGCATCCAGTCACAAATCAGGATGTCATCTTTAAGTACAGACATAAAAATGAATGAAGATCCAGTGATGAGTACTTTCCGAAGCGTGTGACCCTCCTCGATCAGCCTATTTCATAAGGGCTAAGTAGGCCATGTTTCTCCTACGCCGTGTAATTTAAATTTTCACCTCACTGCGTGGTTCTGCACCTTGAGATTTAATCGACACGGTGGCCAAATCACACTTCTGCGTCCTGCACAGATTCAAATAACCCGCAAATATCCACGTCGTTACTCAAGTACCATACATGGCCCTTCCTCCAGTAGATGACCTTCACTTACGCAAAGACGTGCAGTCTCCTCCCAGAGCTTAGCAACGGTTGCTGTTCTCTGCAGAGGTTTGCATCAAGTCAATCCCTGGATTGGTCTAGAGAGAAATGGGACGTATTTTCTTGTTTTGGTATGAGAGTGTTATAAAAATAAATAAATAAATGTTGTTTGCAATACACCGAAAGATTTTAAAGATATATTTTTTTATGTCATAGTCCGACATAATTTAGCGAACAGATAAAAAAAGAACACATTTTGATTAGAGGAGGCTGAATTCCCAAGGTGTCTCTGAGGCTCACAGAACTGATGAAAATCTATAATCAGTTGATGAAGTCCACCAAAATCTGTGTGTGAGTGTGTGTGTGTGTGTGTGTGTGTGTGTGTGTGTGTGTGTGTGTGTGTGTGTGTGTGTGTGTGTGTGTGTGTGTGTGTGTGTGTGTGTGTATCCGTGCTTATAAACAGCAGACAACAGAAGGCATAATCTGACTTGCGTGCCTTTTTGAATAACCCCTTTGCTCCGATTTACCCTTGTTTTCCCAGAATAACAAAGAATTCTCTCTAAAGCTAATACGTAACTTTAAAGAGCCAGGTGCCTATTCCGATATGAAGTAATTGCATTGAAAATACCAAGGGGAAAGCACGACACGATCACCACCATAGTGCACGCGGCCTGTTGGCCAAGGTGGTTAGAGTACGGCAGCACATCGTTTCCTCATCCTTTGTCATGCCTGGTCTTCATTAACCTACCACGGTACCACCACTATTTGTTTCTCGGGGCAAGAAAGATGAGGGTGCTAGGGTGGGGGTGGGGTTGGCGCTTGGGGGGGGGGGGGGGTGTGGGGGGGTGGGGGTGCCCTCTGTATTTCCATGCTCTGCTCAAGTCAGCAGTCTCCACGCAGAGCGATGTGGCCCGGGCCGCTCGAGAGGTCGACTGAGCGGAGATGACGGGGCATCATGAAGACACATGGCGGCTTTTCCCTCCAAGTCTTTTGTCATTAGTGCCTCCTCTTCCCTCGGCGCCCGACACGCTTCCTGCCTCACAGTTGGCGCCTGTCGAGATTCTAAAATTGACCCTCATCACTCTCTCCCTGTCGCTCTCTCTCTACGCATTACACTCTCTCTCTCGCTGTCGTCCCTCTCTCTCTCTCTGTAGCTCTCTCTCTTTGTATCTCTCTCTTTTTATATCACCCTCTCTCTTTTTGTATCTCTCTTTTTGTAACTCTTTCTCTCCCTCTTCCTCTCACTTTGTATCTCTCTCTCTCCCTCTCTCTTTGTATCTCTCTCTCTTTTTGTAGCTCTCTCTCTTTGTATACCTCTTTCTCTCTCTCTTTTTGAATCTCCCTCTCTCTCCCCCTCTTTTCGTCTCTCTCTCTCTCTCTCTCTCTCTCTCTCTCTCTCTCTCTCTCTCTCTCTCTCTCTCTCTCTCTCTCTCTCTCTCTCTCTTTTCGTATCTCTCTCTCTCTCTCTTCTCTCTCTCCTCTCTCTCTCTCTCTCTCTCTCTCTCTCTCTCTCTCTCTCTCTCTCTCTCTCTCTCTCTCGTTTTGCTGCCTTGGTTGCAAATTGTGAACGTTAGCCCGGTCATGGCGCTCCACGAGAATCATTTCTTGTCACACTTAATAGTGGCGGGACGATGAGCCTGCTTTTTAGCACTCTATAGATCCTTCCCGTCAAGGGTGAGGGAGGGGGAGAGAGAGGGAGAAAGTGAGGGAGGGAGAAAGAGGGAGAGTAAGAGAGAGGGAGTGGGACAGGGAAGGAGGAAGAGAGTGAGGGAGATGGGGAGAGAGAGAGAGAGAGAGAGAGAGAGAGAGAGAGAGAGAGAGGAGAGAGAGAGAGAGAGAGAGAGAGAGAGAGAGAGAGAGAGAGAGAGAGAGAGAGAGAGAGAGAGAGAGAGAGAGAGAGAGAGAGAGAGAGAGAGGCTGATAAACATAGAAAGCAAACAGGGCTCCCCCGTCTGACTACACCCCACTATATGGATGTCAGGACATCCCTCAAATGTGCTTCGTTCTGATCCAATCTGATCACCGAGATCTAAGACAAACATGGCTAAGGAAATGAAATGCAGAGAATCCTCCACGTCCGTCCATCCCCGGGATTATCTCCTTTAACGCCTGATCCTTATCCCGTCTATAGCCCCCCCCCCTGCCCCCTTTATAGGGTCCTTCTTACATTGGCAAAACCCCTCAGAGACCCGTTGCACATTAAAGGCCCTGTGCTCTCGTGTCACTGTCGAGGCAAAGTGATTTCTCCACGGGTGAACATGAAGAGTCAACAAGAGGCAGGGACGAGCTGGAGGGGACAGCTGGCTGAGGGGGAGAAACACTCGGTCATAAGGTTCCGCTAAGAAAAGAACAAAACTGAATGTAATGCAGACTATCGGACAGGATCATAGGATTTATTTGTTTTCGATTATGGCTAGATCCGGCTGTCAACAGACATCAGGCTCTAGGGACTAATCATCTCAGAATGAAGGCAGATAACTGCAGATTGGTTTAAGTAATACGTAGAATGGAAAGTATTACAAGTTTGGGGGTCAATTCTTTCCTGGACTTTGATGTTTCATCAAATCTGACTTTTGGATATGCTGGTTTTGGAGTTGCTGCATACATTGCCCAACATTATGGGAATGTAATAAGAAAATAGTTTTTTCTTGACCTTGTTTATCAACCAGAAATGCTAATACTGTAAAGAAAAACAGTTACTTTATCCATTCACAAATTGGATCAGGTTTAAACAGGCTAGGTTGATTAATCATCACACCTCATTTCAAAATCAATCTATAAGTTGGAGTGCCTACCTTTCTTGTCGCTGTGCCAACTATAAGTCTCCTGTTCGATCCTTCATGCATCTTGGGATGTGACAAGTGGGCATGTCCACCTCCCTGGTGGACTGAACCAATGAGGAGGCTGTAGTCCATCTATCCTTCATCCAACCGGGTGAACCCTCCGGCATTATCAAATGGCTTGTAATGACGCATCAATCTAAAAACCGGTGACACAATAGAGGCCCTCTAAGGCAAGACTTTTGCAGGTCAGGATGGGCTGGGGTTTCATTCCTCCATCGTTTAACCACTGTGATCTAGCAAGGGAGCCCGGACGGACGGACCAGAGCCATGGACAGCTGGTGAGGCGACCTCATCATGAACGATGCTTGCTAATAAGCTGGGTAATAACTAAAGGCGGGAGAAGGGGAGTCATCGTCTGCTGTCAACCCAGGGCGTCTGCCTCCCCATTAGGAATCCATTGTTGGAAACCCACTTCAGTGCTGCCGCCCCCCCCCCCCCCCCCATCTCCAAACCTGCTGGAACGGACTGGAGGTCAACTATACATAACCTGACCCTGACGCTGTAAGAGGGGGCAGGCGGCGTGGCGGATCTGTCTTGTTAGTTGCTGAGCTGGCTTCAAGGGGGGGGGGGGGGGGTTTGTTTCCTGGGGGAAGGAGGGTGCTTGCGGGCTAATTAGACTGCCCATCAACACTGCTCAGGCTGCATCATGTCACTAAGAGACACGTTTAGCACATTATTTTAATGATAAAAGCCAGGGTGGCCAATGCGTTTAGCGTGTGCGGTTAACACAAGCGGATTCCGTGTTGACGTCTTCGTCCCGTTCACTTTTTCGGGATTTAAAAGGGCACATTTCTTTGGCCATATATATTCTTACGTGATTTATTTAAATCTGATGACTATAATGCCATGGTTCAGCCTTATTCGGTTACAAATTGCTACCTCTGATGTACGATATGGCTCTACCCAGTATACATATTGGTCAAATTAGGATATTAGCATAATATCTCTCGGCCGGCTCACAATTTGCAAGTCTGTCATTAGGATTAATACCCATAATGGTCCCTTGTCTTTTGTAAAAGATAATGAGATCAGGCATTGGGAATGGGCACTATTGAATAACTAAGAATAATGGACTGAAAGGAGAAAGAGCTATAGGAGAACACAATGGCTAATAAGGGGAGATGTATAGATGTTGGCTGAAGGGAACACGCGTTGAGAAGGATATCGATGATACAAAAAAAAGGTATTTTGAAGGAAGATGAAAAGAAATGCCAGGACAGCAAAGAGACAAAAGTCCAATTTAGTTTATAAATGACAGGAGGTGTGGAGGAAGTGTATCATCTTTCGAGGCTCCCAGCCTCGGAGCAGCGATAAAAAGTTCATTTTTATTTCTCTGGCGCATAACTCAGGTAAACAGCGCCGACTGAAATTTCAGAGGTTTCTCTCCACTTGAAACGTTAAGCTAACAACGCATTGTTTGTTTAGTTGGAAAGTATAGTTGGGCCCTCGATTCCATTTCATTATTTGTAAACGTGGGAGCTGGATATGTCATTCGAATGTGCCCTGTGAAGCCCTCTCAGACTGTAACTGGGATATCATAGCATGACATGCACTTAATGTGTTAACATTCAGTCATTCGGAAGATATTGTATTCCTAGGCGACATGCAGGTGAGGCAGAGAACAACCGAATCTCACAAGCAGAATTGGAGAGTAACTGAAACATTCGAGGGGTTACGGCAACCAAGTCCCTCAAAAATATCATTTGACAGTGGGGAGAGTTGCTAAAGCAATCGGAAGACAAGGGTAGTGAGCTATCAGTTATAGTCAAGTGCATATTAGAAGATGGAGGGCATTACAACAAAGGAGTGCAGAAAAATGAGCTGAAACATGTGCTGAAACAGCAAAGTCAGCTGCTGCTGTGTTCATGGAAATGGTGGGTGTATTAAAACCCACATTACCTACACGTTGCATAAATTATCAAACCGAGATCTAAAGGGATCTTTTTGCATCTCACAACACAACTAATACACTCAAGTCAGGAGCATTTTATTTGAATGTGTGTGTTTATCTAGTCTTTCTTCTTTTTTTTTACAAGGGGCTACACACAAACAAATCCAACAAACACTACGTTCTCCAGAGGAAGGCGTCCAAAAGCATGCATCCAAACGGAGGAGCACATATTGAAATAATCAATAAAACTGTCGCCGGGCACAGTAAGCCAGGGTTTCCACATAATGGAATAGAAGCAATTCGAGTGAAAGCTGTGATAATGAAATAAAAGCTTTCCCAATGCCGACCTAAGCAGAAGCAGCAGCAGCAGCCGCGGCGGTTATGTGCATCACGCGGGTATTAAAGGGCCGAGTTAAAAACAGCCCGGCGTATTGTCAGTATTTGATTACGATTGGTTGATCAAATGGATCAGCTCTGAGTGCATCTCCAAGTCTCTTTCGCCCCCCCACCCCCACTCTTCGGTTGCCATGGCTAAAAATGATGCACCACACGCAACGCATGGTTATCTTGGCAGAACACGCAAAGGTCCACGTCTTTATCTGTATGCAGCATGCACACACATACACACGCCTGCACGCAGGTTTGCATGCATACACACACACACACACCTGTACGCACACACATCTGCTTGCACACACACAACACACACACACTCGCTTGGACGCACACAGACATACTTGCACGCACACACAAGCGCCTGAATGCAAACACATGTAAGCCCACATAAGCACCTGCTCACACAGACACACACACCTGCACAAATGAATGCACACACATATACGCCCACATGCACACCTGCTGACACAAACACACACACACACACACACTCACACCTGCACACATGCGTGCATGCAAATAAGTCCGTGTGCACATCTGGTTACACACACACAAACACACACATACCTGCACAGATATAGAACACACATTGAGGGCCACATGCACAACTGCTCACACACAAGTTACACCTTGACACATGTATTCACACATGTGCTCACATCTTCCAAGAGAGATCCATAAATTGTTGTCTGGTATGTATACCATCTATGCACATTCACAAATACTTGAAGCCTAGATGAAGGTCATATTAGAATGAGTTCAGACATACACCTCACTGAAGAATAATTTTGAATATAAACTAAAATGTACCCTTTTATCTTACTCATTCAATTACAATTATTACACAATGATTGATTTCAATAAACACAAACATATTTGCATGCAGCTTTTCTGCATGCAGGCCTATATTCTATAGACCTATTTCAGTGTGTGTGTGTGTGTGCATATGACATGTGTGTGGGTCCTTCAGGTGGTAACCTAGTTTCTCTCCCTCGGTAGCTCTGTATGTACACCTGCAGCAGCAGCAGCCACTTCACGGTTCCCTACTAATGACTCTGACCAATCAATTCCCAGCAATAGCATTGAAGGATTCTGCCAATACTGCACCGCCTTGGGACATGGGGCTACCTTTGGGCTACCTTGACTCACTGGTCCAATGCAACACCAGGTTCAACAACTTTTATTTATATATATATATAATGACAAATGCCTTGGCTTGAAAGGCGTTTGTCACCGTCGGGTACCAGACACCGTCGGGTAACGTTAGTTACAATAATCTATATTTATTAACAGGCATTTCCAACAGAATCAACAGATAAGGTAACGTAAAGAGTCATGCACATCGGCAAGACATGTGTTATGCATTACGCAAAAAGGCATTGCGATCCGCTGCATCCAGCCCTCAAACCACGTCTAGCCGAGAGCCGATCAGAGGGAGAGAGAATGAGGCCACAGGGCACCGGCTATATCCCCCGGCAGCCATAAACAAGGATGGCTCCAATTCTCTCATTAGCACAGGAACACTCCAGCGCCTCCTACAGGTCAAAGTGAACAGTAAAAGACATGATCAAACAATATGCAACCATATCCCTAGTGCTCAAGAGCATCCTACAGGGAGAGGGAGGAAGATGTACAGTATATTTAGTCAAATTAGCTGTATTAGGCTTGAGAGGAGCATTCCAAATGACAACAAATCAATGACCAGTATGGCCTATTTTTATGTGATACTTTTTCTGTCTGTGTATGTATTCCAGCATATTTGTGGCAAATTTATTTTTTATTGAGCTGGGTAAGGCAAATGATAGAATATATTTTTACATTCGCGACTCATGAGATTCCACATATATGAATATAATAGAAAAGTTTGACATGACACGAGGTGCTGGGTTTTGGTTATAGTAATAATACATTCTCGAGTTGTTGTCTTCTCTGGTGTGCAGAAGATTCACCATTTCCCAATAAAATAGAACACTCACAAAATAATACATACTTGGCTACCACTCCTTAAATGCAACTGCAAAACATCAGCGTTTACAATGCTTGACATTGCAAAAAAATATATTTTGCATATAGTCAGTGTTTATCAACCTAAAGCGTTCTGACATTTAACATTGAAAAATGTTGGCCAGCTCCAACTGCTTTGTAAAATGGGAAATGGGAATGCCAGAAATCAGCTCTCTGTTAGTCTTCAACAGAAATAAGAACATGTTCAACTGCAATAGTAGAGAAAAAGGGAAGAGAACCCTCTCAACATGATCTACAGAGCCTGAGCTTGAAATGACACTTGAGGAGAAGAAATGTGCACCTTTTTCAGGCATGCTAATGAATGACAATGATCTTTTGATTTCCACCGCCGGCTGACTGTCTCGAAACAGAGTTCGACTTCAGAAAATGAAACTGGGATTAATTAACCACCAAAAAAAAAAGCATGTAGGTAAAAATGTCCATTCCGCATGGGATCTGTTCTTTAATTCGTGTGATTCGTATGCAGAAAAAAAGAAGGCCAAGTCTTTTGTCCTTGGGCGAGACATCCAACCACCTAGCTGTAGCACAACGACAGCCGTGCGGTGCGGACATGCTGTCCATTTTATCACTCATAATGAGAGAGAGAAGAAACCGTTTTCCCAAGGCTAGAGAACACAGTTTGCCCATCTCGCCGCTGCAGTGACCACTGCCTGGTTGTCTGTCAAATTCAATTTGTTACAAATCAAAGTCTGCCTTGGCACGGAGGTCAGAACAATTTTCGGAACACGTCGGTCTTATACAACCAACCCGAAACTTTTCATTTTGCTCTTAAACCGCCCTTCATAGTCTATTATGACCACAATTCCTTTGTCGTACTTGTTTGGGTTTGAGGCTTTCATCCAGCCTCTCAACCCTTCGTCTAGTCATATATAATATACATGCATGCCCTCCCATATCCAGCACTAGAAATGCTCATTAAAAACATGATGTTCAATAAACACGAGCAGCGAAAGAGGTCACCAGGATTGTAGCTGGAAAATAAATAAGGAATGCAGTGCGTGGCCTATTGGCATAAACCAGATATCTTCAGGGCGTGTCAACATCTTGACAAGCAGTACAGGAAGAAGGGTGTCAGACTTGCCATTTAGGCTTATCTCTGTATCTGGCAATGTGCAATAATGACACTTGGGGTATAGACGGAAATGTCAGAAATAGCAACGGATAATATGTTTAAACGGTTAAATGGGTTGGTTCTAAAATAAACATCAGTGATTGACGTTATAAACCTTTTAACCTTTGTTTGTCTCAGGGTTGTCTCACAAATGTCTCTTAAAGGTATTTTATTTAAATTCTTCCGCTAGGGGTCTCTCAATCAAATTGACACCAGACTGAAGGAACATGGGAACATGACACAAGTTGAGACTCATGTTCATGAATGCCTCAATGTATTCAAGTTTTATTCCCGTTACGTTTAGTAACGGCTGTGTCATTTATTCACGTTATGTCATTTCATTCCAATGAAAGTGCCCAAATAACATACAAACTAACTTGCCTGCTTACCATTTAATGGGTGGACTACAAAACAGCATAATGTTATGTGGGGCAGCCCAGTGCTGTTATCACAATCACAATAAAATGAATGTTACGAGCATGGTGTACTTAGTTTGTGACTTCATAACATTACCGTCCTGCACAGTGTCTCCCACATAATGAGATAATTGTGGTGTTAGCTGACAGTGGGGGAAGTGGTGGGTTAAGTTGGAAATATATTGTGATATTGCAGAGAACTGAAGACTATATCTCCGGTGTGAGTCCAATGGGTCTAGCGGTGTACACCTGCCAGTCTGGGACAGTGTGGGAGCACCACTGCTCTCTATAGAGCCATCGTTTGGTCCCATTTCCACACAATCGGTGAGTCACACAGTACTCTTCCCTAAACAATAGCCTAGCTCAAATGCAATTAAAACAGAGGTGTCTCACGTTTCAAAATGTTCGGCCGTTTGGACATGTACCCTCCTAGTGCTATGACAAACAAAGCAGGTAAATATAAGGTAAGGCTGGTTTGGGTGTCATGCATATTGAATATATGCAATACAGATTTAACTCACTTCTCATCTGTACATTAGTAGAAACTATTGCAGGCCTTTCACTCAAAAGAAGCAGCTACACCCTGCAGTTGCAGCTGGACTGTGTAAAGATTTTTGGTATTTCTGGCATCCCCTAATGCTGATTAGTGAACTCTGGATGGATACTATGAATAAATTTGACCAGCCGTCGTCTCTGCAGGGAAAAGCAGACAACAACCCTTCCACCCTCACATGGTCATGTTTTGATACACAGTGTGAACGGAGAGGAGTGGCTGTTCACAGACTAGGGGCTATGTGAGAGAAAGCGAGAGCGAAATTGTACCCATTTTAAACAGTAAAAAATGTTGAATGAATGTGAGGCACTATCGATCGGGAATGGTGTCGTCCACTCGTGCGGATGATCTTTTTTAATAGGACCCACCCAAGCAAAGTTATGTCTGTGAGACACTGCATTAGCTTGGTGGCTGGCATAAGCCACTTGTCAAATTAGCACATCATAGTAAGCTAGGTGTTGAAATATATAAATAAAGGAGTTCTCTACTGGATGACTGTTTTTGCGGTTTTCCCTGGAAGTTAGGGGTTAAAGTGCATATGACGTCGTTGACATGGGACCTTACCACATGTCGTGGACCATTACCTTGAATAAACCTAAGGATCATTCTAAACATTGTTCAAAAATATGGCCTGCTAGAAAAACACTTTCACTTTCATTCGCTTTATTTTTGTTTCGACCAATCTTGCTGGATAGATCCGTAAGCGCATAATTGGAATACACTCCATATAACTTTTTCAGGTGGAAAAGAAAAGCTAGAAAATAATTTCCGGAAACAAACGTTCATAGAAAAAGTGTTCATAGTGGGTTCAAATCAACACCACTGTATAAATACACTATAGTGTATGAAAGCGTCCTCCACTTACGTAAATGAGTTCCTCTTTGGTACAATTTCCCGGTAGCAATACAGGAAGCAAGGCGTAATTACGCCTCTTGCAGTGTTGGGTTTCTGGCCAAAGCTGTGTACCATCTCCCCACAGTTCTGATATGACATTGTAGGACCTCTGGACCCCTGATAAGGCTCAGGCTAATGATGAACACACTATTGTTGGGGTCATGTCTGAGCAGGGCATGTGCGTAAAGCATTGTTATGGTTGTATTGTGTCAGTAATGGCAGATGGTTCAAAATGTACTGCAGGCTGATTCTGTTTTTTTTACAGGTTTTGACCATAAATTCACCGTTTTTCAGGTTGGCATGTACAGATAGGCCCTAATGCGATGTTGTCTCTGCCAATATTCCTTAGCCAGTTAAAGGCCTGTCTCAAAATAATATCAAAACTTTGTTCTGATTGAACACTTGTGAGATGGAAGGGACCATAAATATGATAAATTGTGCTTGATTCAATAAATTTGTAAACTGAAACATTCTTTCAGTAAAATGTGTCATATTGTCTCGGATCTCATTATGCAACACATCCCCCGCTGTGGCACAATATGTCTTGGCACTCTGAAGCCTATTTAATATGTAGGCCTAGACTGTTTTCTTGTCACAATATGATTTATATAAATATCTAGAGAAGAAGTATTGTATTATTTTATTCAAGGTTATTGATTCCATTGTTAGTTACATAAATTATTTTGTCTGAATGTGAGAGAGAAGGCTACTGCTTTTGTTTTGAAAAATATCTAATATAAATCATTTTAATCTCGGCAACGTGCTGAATTGACTAAATTCATACATGATACATTTTTTAATGTTTTTGTTTGGCAGGTTATTTAATCCTGGCTGACTGACTGAAGTACTCCTCCTTTTTTTCAAACAATTGCTACATTGTTGTGTTTTTATAACGCGTTTTGAGTGTAAGGCAATCACGTGGCAGTGAGTTATACCTCCGCACGCATCTCCATGTTTAATTCATCTGCTCCACTCAAACTATGAGTCTGAATGAGCAATCTATAAGGATACATGTATAATGAGGCACAACACACACACACAAAAAAAAAAGAAAAAAAAGAATAAAAGCCATTCTCACTACACCTGTGCTGCCGCCTCCTGGACGGAGACGACTCCTCTAGCGGGCACTGTACTATAAATGAAACGACAGCTTATGAGCCGTGCTCAAAGCAAGCAGGCGGCCGGAGAACCAAACACACACACACACACACACACACACGCGCACACACGCACACACAAAGGACCGGGGATGGCGGGGAAACTACTGCGCCTCGTCGTGCTTCTCGTGCCGGGGCTTTTATCCACACACCTATGGACCGTGCGAGCGAACCGAGGCGGAGGAGGCGGTGGTGCGTCCCTGGAAGAGGACGGCAGGGACCGGGAGGGCGACGCGGAAACCCCTTGCGAAGTTAAAACCGTCACGGTGTCTACCCTGCCCGTACTACGGGAGAACGAGTTCAGCTTCACCGGCGGCGGTGGTGGTGGTTCGGGGAGCATGGTCGGAGGAGGAGGTGGTGGTGGTACTGGAGCAGGTGGTGGAGGAGGAGGAGGAGGAGGAGGAGGGGAATCCCGTCTGTTATTATTCGTTAGAACAGACCTACCCGGACGAATTTCCGTCATGGATGATCTGGACAACACGGCTCTTCCTTACTTCACACTCGGTAGGTCCTCGCTTCTGTTCAAAGTGTTAGTTGTCCCTTCGCAGTACTCGGAGCTGTGCAAGTGGGCGCATTGGCCCCATGCCTTGTTGGATGTTATAGGAAAACACGCACCTAAACCTTTACCTTAACCTTCTCTCTCTGTGTGTCTGTCTCTCTCTCAAAATAATGTTGTTTTTTTAGTTGTTTCTGTGTGTGTGTGTGTGTGTGTGTGTGTGTGTGTGTGTGTGTGTGTGTGTGTGTGTGTGTGTGTGTGTGTGTGTGTGTGGACATATTTTTAAGCGATGGCATGGGTATCCCAGAGTAAACATGGGATAGCTACCATCGATGACTTCGGCGTTCACGTGTCCCATTACGGTTGTATAAACTTGTAATACTTTTTAAAACGCATGGTGGTGTGGTTGGCAGCGCCCTCTGAGTGGGGCTTAGCATTGAGTAGGTGTCCTAGGCTGCCTTCATGCACAACTCTCTCTGGCTTTCTTGTATACCTGACACTACTGGCTTGTAGGGGCTATGAAACTTGTGTATGTCATGATTTAAGCGTCACGCCTCATTGCCTACGTCATTTAAGGTGCCCCTCCCCCACTTGTTTTACTTCCTGTGCTTTAAAATAAATACCCATCATAAGTTTGACAAAATAATGCCAGAAAAATCTATAGCGTCTTTGCCATGGCATATTTTACAAGCATAATTGCACTGCAGTTATATAGATAGGCTCAAGCTTGATCCAGAAAAAAAACAACCTGGTCCTAGTCCTCCTCAATGATACCCACTGCATACATCAATAACTGTATAATACAGCATATTAAATGAGCATAGGCCAAGATACGGGAATGAATGTGTAAATACGTTGTAGTGCCTTTGGTTGATTCAGAATAGTTCTCTTCAGGGTTTTCATACAGGGAGGTTTGTAGTCTATAGAGCATTGAGTGTTTACCAACCTGCCTAGTGTTGGAGAGGGGGTAGTGATTTACTTAACGCCCTGGCTTACAGCAAGTGCATCACACCTGACTCAGTATGATTTAAAAACACACAGAAAGTAAGTAGGAAATCACTCTCGCAAATCCAATAATGGACCGACGAGAGCTGCAGCACAGCTTGCGAACAAAAGAAACGACACCGGGCCACGGTATAAATCCGATAATGCCAGAATTAAAACAAAAATCCACGCGATTGCCTTATTATCACAGTGCTCATCTCTCTCCTCTCGCCCTCTCTCTCTCTGTCCGACTTCCATGCTCCTTTTTTAGCATTTTCAATTTCTCTCTTTTTGTTTTTGTTTCAGAGAGTGCAGACTAGACAGACTGTGGGGGTTGGGGGAGTGTGAGGGTCTGTGGTAGGCGGGGCCGGGGCATTAAGCTACTGAATCACTCTCTATTCTCATTAAGGACAACAGTTGAGTAGTGAGAAAGGCATCCCTGTCCTTCCATTCAGCCACCGAGCACACAAGCACCACCAACATCACCCACCCGCCACAATCCTCCATTCGGTGCTTGACTGCACACTGTTCAAGAAAAGGGCAGCCGTTTTGTGTGTGTGTGTGTGTGTGTGTGTGTGTGTGTGTGTGTGTGTGTGTGTGTGTGTGTGTGTGTGTGTGTGTGTGTGTGTGTGTGTGTGTGTGTGTGTGTGTGTGTGTGTGTGTGTGTGTGTTGCTTTGTGGCCTTGCGTGAAGCTTCAACTTTTAAAGTAATGTTAGAAAGACAATATTCTCCAGTTTTGTGTGGATGTGGAATGTATGACTTTGCATGCCGTTTGATGTGCCAGCAATCGGGGTAAACATATTTTTGCACACAGCCGAAAAGGCTCCAGGTTCTAACCCCCCCCCCACACTCCACCAATACCTGCTCATTAATGACGTGTGAATTATGTATTATTATCTAAAAAGTACTCAAACGTTGCTTCTTCTGCACCTGCAGTTTTTGCCCTGAAAGGCAAACATGACACGTGGTGGATTCTGCTGATGCAGACTGTGAAGGGAAAGTATACAGAGGACTGTGTGTGTGTGTTTGTGTGTGTGTGTTAGTCCGTTGTTATGGTGGGGCTTGTGGAGGAGCATATTGATTGTTTGATTGTTTGATTTGTGTGATTATGCAGTGTTCAATATTCATTGGCTTGCTGACTTCGCATCGGGCCAGAGTTCTGACCCATCTTGTTTAAACACTGATTTGGAGGAGGAATGGGCTGAACTCGTCATGCTCAAAGGGATGCCGTCACCCATTGGCTTTTTAATAATAGGACTGCTTCATATGCATGTGGCGAACAAAATCACTGTCTCATCATCAACTTTGTTTCTGACCAAGAAAATGGCAGTGAGGTTGGACCATTAAAATCATTTTTTGTTTACCGAACTTGAGGCAAATTGAGAATAAAAATCCTTGGCTAACGGTCAAGAACTAAGTACCTACATACATGCATGGCATTAGCTCTTGCATGTAGTGTCACATTTTTGAGAACCTTGGTAATGACGTGATTAGAGTAATGAGAATACCATGCTGATGAAAGACAATGTCATACGTTGGGAATATTTATGGGGAAGAAAATGTTGAAACAAATGCAAGGTAGTTTTAGGGAAGATGTTAGAAACAACATTTTAACAACCACAAAGTCAGAACCAGTCCTCCCTTGTGTTATTGTGCTGTTCCTTAAGTATCTTAGGGTTGCACGATACCGAAATTATGACTTTGATACGATACCTGCCCGAAAATACCTTGATTCTTGATACTGAACCGATACCACGGTGAAAATCTAAAATATCTGGAAAAGAGATGAATTATGGTCCAGCTCTGTCTCGCTATGGTCTAACTTTCAGCAGTTTGGTCCTTTCCTGGTTTTTGGGCAAATTACTTTAATAAATTAATTCTACATATCAGAGAATTGAATTCCGATTGAGGCATATTCATATATAATACGCCTCAATCGGAATACAATTCTTTGATCGGAAAAGAATTCCATGCAGAATAGAAGAGGTGGTATAGTCCGCTATAATCGACATGTACCGGTACACTTATTCCGATTGGTTTGGGGTGGGTGCGGCTACTTTTTAACTTAGAGAGATGGCATCAGCAGCTGCAGTAGTTCGCAATTGGTCCGTCTGTACTTTTATGCACACCGAACTAGACCGCTGTCAAGGGAAGTGGATTTTTTGCCTGATTCAAGTCTTTCTTATCACTCTGCAAGTAGTCCGGTATCTTATCAACCCCAGCGTGTCCGGTTGCTAAGCGACGTCAACGTCTTCGGCAGACTATTTCTCTGCTGATCAACACTACGAATGGTAATTGTAAAAAGACACACCATGTGAAGATATTGTTTCATTTTGGCAAGGAGCCGTGGGATAATGTATAGAACGTCGCCGGTCATTATCAAAAATAATACCCTTCAGGGTGAAGCAAGACACCTCCGCTTCGCGTCGGGGTCTGGTTCACACTGCCGGGGCTTATTATCTCTCACTTCTCCCGTCTTTTTTCTCCACATGCCGACGGCTGTCGGCAAGCGCTTCCGAACCTGTCGCCATCTCGTTGCCTCTCAGGCCCTGTCCAGACTAACCCGGGTAAATCTACCAACGCATAAATATTTATCCGTTTAGCCCTTCCACCCACACTAAAGCGGCGAAGTCCGACACTGAAAACAATGCTTTTCAAAAACGATCGCTGAGGTGATAAATGTGAAAACGCTGGGTTCGCATTGTGGTGTGTTCAGGGTACATGGAGGCTTTCAGAAACGATGACGTTTGGTTGCCATGACGCTGCCACAAGCTTGCGCAAGAGACCGAGACGCTCATCAAAAAATGGCAGGTGTAATGGAAAATGATGATTTCTCTGTACAATGTACTATTATATCTCCAGTTACAACTCGACATATTGTCTCAAACATATTCGTCCGAACGCCGAAGGCGAGCACTGTAATTGATGTGCTTAGGTGATGGGGAAAAAAACGCAAAGACGCCAGTTCAAACCGTACTTGGAGCGGCATTTAAAAAAAACAAACCTCGCCTTTGTGCTTTTGGTTTGAGCCATATTTTTGCATGTGAGTGAAAATTATTAGCCAGCTGATCAACTGCAACTATCAGCTGATCGCGCGCCTGTATTCTAAACAGAGAGGCGTGGCGGAAGTCACGTAACCATGACAACAACTGTTTATCAAAATCATTTCAGTGTGGAAAGTGGATGCCAAGCATGCAGAAAACTATATGAAAACGATAGTGTGGACAGAGATCGTTTTTCATTGCGAAATTTGCGTTTTTATATTTACCCGGGTTAGTGGGGACAGTCCCTCACTGTCACTCGCTGAGTAAACTGCCTGCTGCTGCTGCTGTGGCTGAGGGCGAGCTGAGGGGCATGCCCACTGACTAGCCTCTGCGTGCAAGGAGTCTGACTTGAGAGTTGATGCTGCTTGTGTATGTGCAAGTCCTTTTGTGCAGTCTTTTTTTCTATATTTTCTCCTTTTTTTCATGAAAGTTTTTTTTTTAATAAAAGTATCGATGCTAAAAAATGTGTGTATCATACCATTTTTTGCGCGAGGGTATCGTGATACCTTTCGAGTGTTACACGGTATACCGTGCAACACTAATGTATCTTGTTACATGCTTTGGGTTGCATTATGCGGCTTATTAGCAATGGTCTTATAGGCTCCATAGATTATACAAACTGACGAGAATGTATCATTATACACCAGGTAGGTAGTCTATATTGTTTTTATATCAATATTTAGATAATGTTTGCTGAATCAATCCTGATTAATTCAGTCCTCTGAAAACTGTATGCCTTAATATTTGTTTGATTTACAACGCAAGTTCTGCCTACTACTCAAGTGGAGGCTGCTAACTTTTAAAGTAATGTTAGAAAGACAATATTCTCCAGGGGCCGTATAGAAACAGACCCCCTGTATATTGTATATTTAACAACGATATTCCCACTACATATACGCTGTGTGAATATGACTTCATGGCTATTTTAGAGCTGTCTCCACCTGTAATGCCTCAACCATTTTAAACACACATTGTCTTGTTCTATATCTTATTTTAAATCTTATTTCACATCACGATCCGTCTCACAAAACTGAGTCAACAGTATAAAAATCGAGAAGGAATGGTTCTTTTTCCCAATACATTTCGGGATTTCTTAAAGGAATAACACAGTTTCATCATTCGGCTATATTCCTGCCGTTTCCATCTCCAATCATTAAAATTAACCGGGACACGCAGGGGCCTCAGGGAGACGCTCAGCCTGGGGCCCTTTCCCACCTTTGCAGACACATATAGGCTCAAGCAGAACAAACACCTTGCTTTGTCTACACCGCCTCTTCATTATACACACATCCCCCCCCCCCCCCCACACCACACACACACACACACACACACACACACACACACACACACACACACACACACACACACACACACACACACACACACACACACACACACACACACACACACACACACACACACACACACACAGTTGCCTATGCTCAATGTTTAATATCGTGTCTGTAATTGCATGTTCGGTGTTTGGGATGAACGTGTTAGCCCAGAGCTGGAGGGGTTTGATAACCTGGTTTTAGATGACTCCCTCCAGCCCCCCCCCCCCCCCCACCAGCCAACTCTACCCGGTCAACACACAGGCCTTGGCTTAGATTTACTGCGGCGAAGGTGCCAGCCACGCAGAGCCCACGAGCTGAGGGAAATGGAATAACTAGATAAGGAATGGGGCATAATCCCATCCCATCTTACCGGTTTACTTCCATTATCTGTTTATTGTGTGGTTGTGGGAAGCAAAAAGTAACAACAAACAAACAAACTCCAGCGGCACAGAGAGACAGAGTTTTAGGCAGTGAGCCTACCACGAGGTGCTCTTTATTTACCCTAATTGTGCAGTATGCTTGTGGGCGTTTAGTTTGTTTGCACAAAAATAAAGTTTTGAAATGAAAAGTTTCATTTTTAAGAAATCTGATACCATTGTTCGCAGTAGATGGTTGTTATGGTGCTAATGTTAAGTGATGGCTAGAGAGCTGGCCTACAGGAAACGTTTAGGATATCTTATTTAGGATACACACAGTATCCACACACAGGATATTACAAATTCTCATAAATGCACTTCTTTCGTTCCTCCTCTTGTATTGTGGGAAACGAAACCCCTGGACTTTGGTTTCGCCGTCTTGAATTTCCAGATCCCCTACCTTAGAAGTCCTCCCATGTGTGTCATTATCCTCATTCTCCCCCTCTAACCTCCCTACCTCTTTCTCCACTCTATCTTTTAAATTCTCCTCATGGGAGAATCAAAACATTTTTCTTGAGAGGAAGAAGATTTAAAGGGCAACGGCGTTTAGCGCTGAGTGACCAAATGTCAGCTCCACTTGAGCGCAACGCTTTTCGTGGCGGTGAACATGTACACGGCCGGGAAACGCTTCTCAATCACACGTCAAAACCCATCGTACGGTTGGTGGAAAGCTCTGAAGAAAGGTCAGAACATTTTTCCCAACGGACATGACGGAGTATGCCTTCAGTAAGGGAAATTCTACGGACAGAAATATTCTGCAGTGTATTTATACATTTTAGTTGTATCCAAACGGCTGAAAGTGAATCGAGTTATGCGTAATTAAGGAGCGGATAGAGGCCCTAACCTCTACCTGGACAAATCTCGTGCAGACATTGGGGATTAAACCAAAACCATTTCGTCTTAGAGAAACCAGTACACTATTTTGATGCACTTACTGTATATGCTAGCAATGGGCTAAGTTCAGTTTACCTTTTTGGTCTCGTGATATCAAAGGCTCTTGGGTCCTCACGACCTGCATCAGGGGTGATCTCAAGAATCTATCTCCTTTTGGCGTGGGAGCTGGATTCTGAGAAAAACAGCAAGGATGTTGCTTCACTTCTGTCCTGGTGAAATCTGATTTGGACAGCTTTGAGCCAGAAAAAGAAAAGGTGCTGTTCACACGGGGCACTTTGTGGCTTGATGTCTGGTCATGTTGTGGGCATTTCTTTTTAATATTTATTATGAGGCAACATTTCACTAAAATAAATACTGGCGGTAAACTTACCATTGGATTGAGTGTATCTCTCGACTCTCTATCGTAACTAAACCACGGTTCAGTTTCGTGTTTCTTTGACAGGTAATATACATTGGAAATACCACCATAATTATTTGGTGCCCTTGTATTGAAATCAAGCTGAAGTCTGGGAAAAAAGTGCTTAACAACAGCTGAACAACAAGAGCCCTTCAACCTTTCTCGTTTGGCCATTGCTGCATCTCCAGAGTGTTTATTTGCATGAAATTGACCCTTACTCAGCTTCTTTCCACTCCATGAGCTGCCAAGATCCTTGATTCCGCCCTTTCAAATGGTTTCCCTGTCGCCCTCGCCTCTAATTGCCAATGAGTGACTTGTGGTCGCCTTGCCTCTGGTCACTGGTAGTGTAAGTGCGATAAGGGTGTTTGTCGTGGCCATCACCACCACAGAGGGAATTAATTGTTGTCGATGACCTACTGATTGCCCTTTTCAGCAAGTCCACAACAGGAGCGAGAAGAGAACAAGTAGAGGGCTGTGTTACTGGTCCAGTGCACAGTGTGGTATGCTTCGGTTTTACTGCAATGCTGTCATTGACCACGATTCATAAAAAAATGCAAAATATGTTGAGCCAATTTTATTTGTTTTACTCCTCTAGTGAAGTAGATTTACATTTTCATTTTCATCATATCGCTAAAACGTTGTTTTATCCAATGCGCTGGAAAGTGAAGTGATATACATAATTGCTTTTAGCTATTGAATGTGCCAAACAAATGACAGCAGTTCAACAGTGTGATGGAATTTCACTCTTAGTATACACTCAGTTTATCTTAATAATGAAGATGCACATTGACTGTAACAGCATTAAACAAACGCAACAATGATCAACTCCCATCCAAAAGGCACAGGTTTTGAGCCCCAATGTTTGCATTGATCATTGATGCCAAACCCACTTGCTCCATGATGACCTGCAACTTACTTGACTGTGAGTTGCTTTGCATAAAATCCAAAATGAGCTTAATTTGTTAAACGACTAAATAGTGACTAACAAAGCATCGGATTAGGCTTCAAAAATGTGGTGGAAACAGAGAACAATTTCGACATCAACACTGCTGTGTTCCATATCCTCAGATGGCTGCTCAAAGGGCTACCATTCGGCCTCCATTAGCCCACCACTGCTAGAAAGAGTCCACTGCTTTATTATGGAAAGCTTTGAAAGCTTCCAGTGGTTTGCTGATTACTCTGGGGGAGAGGGGGGGGGGGGGCACAGTACAGTTTACCGCCTCCAGTCCACCAACACCAGCACCGCTATCTACACTCAGTCTGTGTAAATCGAAACCAGTGTGCCTGTACTGCACTCTTTCATATCTAGACAGCATGAACAACAACCCCACCAAAAAATATAAAGGCCACAACTACAGCACACCACCTTTATCGTCTTCCTCTGCGTTTAAGCAGGGATGCTGACTTGTCTGGGCTTTTTGATGATTTTCTCTGTGCGTGTGTGTGTGTGTGTTTGTGTACGTGTGTGCGCACCACTTCTTATCTTTTAATGTAGCCTAGGCCGTAAACGGCCTCTTCCAGGCCCCACCAGTGTCATACCCCTGTGTATCATTATTTTCTCTAGGACTCAGACTTGGTGTCTCTCGTGTTTACCAGCGACCTCGAAGGGGAGAACTTGCTATGAACTTGACACTCACTCACTCACTCACTCACTCACTCACTCACTCACTCACTCACTCACTCACTCACTCACTCACTCACTCACTCACTCACTCACTCACTCACTCACTCACTCACTCACTCTCACACACAGTGTAGAGATTGACTTTATAAAATAAATGAGTTGTTTGTTTGTTGTGGTCGTAGGTTATAGCTTATTGGTTAGCATGTGGGTGTTTTTCATATCCAACCTGTTTTTGTAGGGAAGCAACTTTTTCGATTCTCCAAAAAAACGTTATGTTTTAATTACATGTTTTGAAGGATTTATGGGCCATTTCCTGCTTCATTATATGGATGACATGTTCCTTATGCCCTCATTTGTATTGTATTCGTCTTGTCTTGTGTAAGAAAGTTTGCTGTTTTGGCTCTGCTATTTCACATGTTTTTATAGCATTACCAAGTTTGGTGTGCGGAATCGATGATGATGTGACTTGATCAAATAGCACAGAGCGCTATTTTATATTTACAACTCGCTCATTATTATCAATGACCTATGACACTTTTGTCATGCTTTCATTGGTTTTGGGCCAGTCCTCTGGTTGCAGACTTAAAGCGGGTGCAGTTTGACAAGAGGAATCGAGGTAACAGCAGTGAAGTGTACCCCCCCCCCCCCGCCACACACACACACACACACACAAAATCAGACATCCACTGGGGACTGCGGTCTAAAGCCTTGGCTCGTGCACTTGTTCTGCCTGCCTGTCCGTACCTGTCACCACTAAACCAGGCCTGTCTGTCATTCCTCTTCTGCTCTTCTACTGCAGAGTGGATGTCTAAACTGCTGTGTCAGTGGATTCCTTTTTTCTGTTTTCATTTTTGGTTTTGGTTTTACATCACCCGTTGTTCATAACCGGCTGGTGCGCTACAGTGACCACAATGTCGTCTGTCAAACTATTTTAAAATAATAATTAATACAAATGAATGAAATAATGATATTACTAGAGCAATTATGCTGCAATGCTATTGATGTATATTTTTCGTGTGTGTGTGTGAGGGGGCGCGTATTTGTAAAAAGGATGGCAATTAATAATGTAGTTTTGAAATCGTCGGCCTTTGAAGGACAAGCTGGCGCTAGGGAGGCATCTATTTCTTATCATTAACCATGCTTTCAACAGAATCGCTGCAAAGCCTTACCCCTGGAACATAAGCACACTTGGATAAATGTATCGCATCCTCATACACATGCTTCAAAGGGAAACAGAGAAAAACAGCCTAAATGTCTTCCTTCTGTGGGGACAGGCCAGAGTCTACCAGATCACAAGCCAGATGAAAGCCACACTCACTCTGGTTTAGGTCTGGTTTTCCATCCGTGTCCCTCCACTATGCCCCTGCTCTATGGGGGTAGCCTCTCTCCTTGATTAATGCTCTACGGTGGTTCACTGTGTCCAGAGAATTCATCTATCAACTACCTTTCTCGATCTGCAGATGGTAATATCTGACCGGGCTTGCGTTCGACCCAGCTGAAAGGTTTGGGGTTTGAATCCCACTGTCTGCAGTGCAGCCTAATTGTAGGCCTCCTTGAGCAATAAAACTATTCCCTGTATTTCACAGTGGAAAGGTGTCCGCTAAATAAAAATGGCAAGCTCGGCAAACCACAGCGTTGTGAACTAGTCTTAGAGTCGGAACATACACAATTTTGTCTCTAAGCTCTTAAAATAAGATGTCTGAGAACCATAACATTTGATTTTAACACCTTGAAAACTTTCCAGCTTGGCACCTATCAGATTGTGACTTCTTGTATTCAATCCTTTTATTTAGCAATGTTTTGGACTACCTCGATGTCTGTCCACATTTGTCAAAAAAATTGTTATTTTACCCGAAGCGATAAGGACATCATGCTTAAGGATGCTAACCCTGACTTTGGACCTTTCTATTTGAACAAGTGGCGGCCATGGCTGCCTGTTTGTGAGGCTGTCGCAGAAGCTACTGACATTTTATTTCTCAAACAGCCTGCTGGGTCCTCCCTTTGGTATTGGGAAAATATGTGATTTAGTTCTCGTTATATACATTTGTTCTTTGTTCGGTTAGAATTTCAGTTGCTAGTTGCTACTACTCCATATAATTAATTTGGACAGGTCTTCTGTTTTGACAGTATAACATTATGAAAGAGTTATTAAGGATTTGAAATGAATGAGTTTCGACCCTAGACTACTGTGGGAAGGCCATTCAATTCCCACCTTCAAGGGGCAAAATATAGTTGTTTTCACTGCTGGGGCTGCAAAAATGGCGATGCGCATTACGTGAAATCCATTGCTTCATAATGATGTCAACAATGGCTGATGTCAAGGAGCCTTCTCCCTTATTTTTAACAGTCCAAGGCCCAATCCCATTTACCTTACCCCTCCCCCTTACCCCTCCCCCTTGTTTTGAAGGGGTAAGGGTAAGAAAGGTCCAATCCCATTTCTACCCCTTACCCCTTACCCTTACCCCTTCAAAACAAGGGGGGGGGTAAGGGGAAGGGGTAAGAGGTAGAAATGGGATTGAGCCCAAGTCAATCACCCCCAAACACAAGATTACGCTTCCCTGCATATCTTGTATATCCCCCTAAGGTCTCTATTGAGATGTGGTAGCTAATGTTGGGAATCAGTGTTTCAGCCTCTTGCTTTATCTACAGATGTAATGTTGTTCTATGTAATATTTGCCATGCGGTACACAACACTCGCAGTAGTTGTCTTGAGTGGAAAAATAAAACACTGCAGAAAGCAAGTAGTAGCAGGTAGGTAGCGCGGCAGAAATCACTAAACATCTTGTTGAATTATCTTGGTGGATTTCCATATTTATCTTTCCAATTGGCCAAGTAAATGCTGAATGACAATTGCAGTGTTGGTCTCAATAGCTTCATGTGTACAATGCATGATTGTTATATACAGAATGATATATGAACAATGATTTGATGAATGATTTTTGCACACTTTTTGGTGCCTGTTCAAATTAAAAGGCAAATGGAAAAACTACTAAAATAATAATGATTTGGATATTAACTAGCAAGATAGTTATTCATGACACCTCACTTTGAAAAAATTCTGCTTTGCATGTACATGTCTTTCTTTTTCCTTTCAAGTGCGTCAGATTAAAATTTTCCGTTTTATAAGAGTTCCAACAAATTCCTACTCGTCTGTGGATAGAACTGCCATGTTAAGCCCTTGGGGAGTCACTTTTCGCCCGGACAGTGTATGTGGGTGTTGGGGTAGGTGTTTGGTTGGGTTTAACAGAGAGAATATGTGTGTGTGTGTGGGCGGGGGGGGGGGCGGTCTCATTGGCATGTGGTGGAGGTCTTCCTCGTGTTCGGTTCTCACAGACCGCCGTGTACAGTTTCAGTTTGTCAGGTATTTTGTCCGTGCCTCTGGATTAGCCCCAATCCCTGAGCAATTATCCTTCAGACGTAATGCACAGCAGAGCATGTAATACAGAGGTCCCCTGTAGGTCACACCACTCCTTCCCATCGGCTAAGAACAATGTGAGAGGGAAAGGAGAGCAAAAAATATGGAACCGCGTGGATTTCAATGCTGCCTGATTTGCATGGAGGCTGTAAGTGTTGAAGCCTTAAGTGAAGAACAATGTGGTACAATTCGGGGGAAGAAAGGACTGTCTTTCTATAGGATCTTTAGGGATTTCTTTATACCAGGGTGAGGCTGTTTTAAATTAACGCAAAAATGATTTCAAAGCATACACAAAATAACCCATACTCCCATGCTTAACATTAGGTCATTTTAACATGGAGAATATTGCATATTTGCTCTAAGATTGTCATACACGTCTGCCACCTCTTTATTGCAAAAACAGTGTGAGATGTAGACTGATTTGCAGGGCAGGATAGTCCTATAGTTATGGTGTTTCATTCAGGGCCAGACGGTTCTGGGGTCAAATCACAGTGACTCCAGTCTGCCTATGTGCGTGATTTTTGAAAGAGGCCAAATCCTTTACCCGCTAGTTATTTTGTGAATCTGAATTCACTGTTGTGGCTTTTGATCCATGTGTACTCACAAATTAATGGAAAGCAAGCCTTCAACAGACTGAAATGTATGCTGAAATTGTTAATCTTTTAGACATTAATCTACTTTTAAATGTTGCCTGTAAATTATATTTAAGTGGGAATGGCAGTAACTAACAGTAAATATGTACTGGTTTGATGCAGAGAAGGTAAATTGAGAAAAATATTGCAATTGTAACTTTTAGTTCTCCGCTGTAGACGAGCTGTGGCGTGTCACCAGGTAATGACTCTTTCAAATTGACTTGTAGGGTAAGGAGATTAAGGAACGGCACAAATATTCCCCATTCATCATAATATTAAAATGTATATGCATGAAAAGTTTTATCTCTTAATTGCACTATAAATCACAATTACACCATCCAGATATAGAACATTTTGTGGTTCACTTTAGAAAATGCCTCATAGGATGTTTTAATTATCTTTAATTAAAAGGCAATTATATCTAAATATATTTCTGGTAGGAGACATGTTGGGGAGGGGGGGAAACACAAGTTGGAACCACTTTTGTTTTTCTCGTTTCACATCAACCTCGACCATGTGACCAAGGTTCCAATCCACGGGCTCAATCAGGACACATGCACTATTAGCTTTGTAATGAGACAGCCTCACAACAGAATTAATGGCTGTGTTGAAAATGGTCGTCCCCACTGATTCTTTGGAAGGAAAGTGCAAGTGGAACCCGACCACACGTTCTGGGTTAAACCAATAACATTGGTTGCAGTCACAGAATTTAAGATATAGAACTGATTATGCCGTAACGATTTGCGAACTTGGTATGTTTACTCTTTTGCAAATTATATACAAGACCCAGGACCTTGGCCTTTCTAATATTATTAGGATTAATTTATTTTATATATATATATATATATATATATAGAGAATTAAGCATGAATACTTTGTATATATACTATAAATAATATATATATTAATATAATATATATATATAGCAAGGTCAGAATGAGAACTTGTGGTCTTGAAACCTGAAAAGTGGACTCAGACAAAGTTAAATGCTTTGCTTTCCCCCATAAGGTTCCTGCTCTGCTAAGGAAAGTTTATATTTGCTATCTGTGTTTTTTTTTGGCATGTTATGATTCTGAGTGCATCGCATGCTAGGGAGGAAGAAGAAAGACACAGGTTTTTGTGTCAGTATGTGTTAACAAAATGGCGCTTCTATTTTGATGTCAGAGCGGGTTGTGACACTCAAACTCACACAAACAATACATCATACTTGGACTGCACTAACTGATAGGTTTATCTACCCATCATGCATCTGTTTAGATAACTCAACTTCTCATGTCACTCTAGGGTCGATTCGAAAGGGCTTTTGTTATGTTGTAACGACAAAATAATGGGTAAGAACGCATTTTATGGCACATTCCGAAGCAAATAAGGCATGCATAGGCTCGTTGTATAGAATATAGGTCAATGTGGGAACATCTCGACATTAATAAACTCAGTGACACCTCCAAGATGGATGCATTCCTTCGCAGGTTCTTCTTTTACGGCTCCTGATCTGCAAGGATTTTCCTGACTGCGTTTATGATGAAGTAGTCAAGTGATCATCCGCCCGTCACCGCTCATCCATTATATTAATTGCATTTCTGTGACATAATTGCCGTCTCCCAACAATGGATCCCCGCTGCCTCTCGGAAACCTAATTGAGTCTGAGCCAAAGTTTGGTTCTCCGAGGGCTAGACCTGATCTCAAGTACTTAGATTTTCTTTTCTTTCTTTTTTTTGGGTTTCTTAATACAAGCCTTCCCCCCGCCTTCCTTCTGCTCCTGACTACTAAATGGTGTTTGGATCAGTGGATTTCAGCCGACTGGGGCTTCTGAGTTTTCCTAACCTTTCGATTTGACCAACTGTCAAAGGTTAGGTTAGGTTTTTAAGTACCTCATTATGTTACACACAGGAAATCAGTGTTGGTAACTGTCTTCTGCCCAAAAAAAGTGCAGAATATTCTTAAATATATTGATTGTTTGTGACTACAACATAACAAAGGGAATGTAAAAGAAGAGGTACTCTCTCTTGTGTGTTTTTGTACGCTCAAGATGTTATTCCCCTAGCTCCCCCTCTGAAAAAGAAAGTCTTGTTGGGACACCGAAGCTAGCAGATGTTATTCTCTCGTGGGTAATGAAAGGTTCCTAGTCAAGTGTGTCAGGAATCTCAAGGAAGGTCAGCAGAAAAGAACACAGGACCTTGTAGTTGCCTTTCTTTGGGTAAAATAACAAACAAGCTCTAAAAACCCACAGCAACAAGATTTTAGTTTTTCACCCTGGTGAATCTTCAAATCTTGAAAATGACTCATTGTGATTTGATAATAAATGCCTATATATCCTTCCAGGCATACTGCACCGCATGATTGTTAACAGTGAATGTTAAGCCCTTTTGATTGGCAGAAAATATGTGATTATCCGCTGAATTGCAGACTTTCTACTGTTTCTACTAATATTTGCTGTAATGATGTCCTCCATATAATTTATGAATGTGCAACAATGGTGCCACTTCTGACACAGAAAAGCCATTGGTAGCATGGGTGTTTTCTTTCCCCAAGACACAGGTGCTTCCTGATCCCTGTTCGTACTTCACACTTCAATCCCATGGTAGCACACCACGATGCAACCAGAGATGTTTAGATCTGCATACGCAAGACAAAAATGTCTGTTCAAGGGTTCAATTACAGTCTCGCAGAATTAATTTCTCTCACTGTATCATACCCGATCATGTTTATGTGAAAAATGAAGTCAGTAAGACCTTTAGTGTACCTGACCCTGTTGTGTGTAAACATCTATCCAGCTGTGTGTGTGTGTGTGTGTGTCTGGTGTGTGTGTGTGTGTGTGTGTGTGTGTGTGTGTGTGTGTGTGTGTGTGTGTGTGTGTGTGTGTGTGTGTGTGTGTGTGTGTGTGTGTGTGTGTGTGTGTGTGTGTGTGTGTGTAGTCTGAGTGCGTGTGTTTGTGTGCGTCTGGATCCATGTGCGTGTGCCCGCACTTAAAGCTTTGTCTTGAACTTCCAGGGACTGACGGAACAATAAATAATGGCCATTTATCAATGCTCCTCGAAAGGCGGCTGATTTATTTATGTCTGTGTCTCTGATTCGTTCCTCTAATCCCTCCCCTGTGGTGGCTGGCAAGGGGTCGCTGTCACTTACAAATACACAATCAATCCACTAATTCAGTTGCCTGGCATAGCAGTGATTGAAAACAATTATACCCTATATCGCGGGCTTATTTCTGGTATTGTTTTCAGTATGTGGCTCGTGATTTACGAGCACTGTATCTATAGGCTTGTATACCTTTTAATAGCAGAATGGTGTTGCTGTGATTACGGTGCGTTCTACCGTATGGAGTGTATTATGTGATTTGATTTTGCGTGATCCAAGAGGATGAGAATGAACCGCGTCACACTCCGAGAGGGTTTTATAAAGCCTGATTATCATTCCAAGACATTGCCACTGTTATCGTAATCCCCAGTTAGCCTTGATAAAAATGTTATTTTTCCAGCTGTCAGCAGGCTAGTCACATCGCCGTTGAGATGATTACCTTGTTTTTTCTCAGACTCTCAAACTAAACTATAGTATACACGTTTAGTGCTTTACAATGAAACTTTTTTTGTGTAATCAAGGAACCTAAGCATTGCATTGAGTTCTTTTTTTTCACGTTGAGCGACTGAGAGACTTTCATGCAGACACATGTGGATGAACAGACAGACATGGGATGCTCTATTTCCATCTGAAATATCGGACATATCAACTATGTTGATTAGCCTGGCGTTGAAACTCACACACGCAAACGCGCATGCACATGCGCACACACTCCACTTGCCTTCCCTAATATTTGTCCTGCATTAGGCAGAAATTCAAGTGAATGAAAGCATTACATTGCTTTCATGACTCATTTCAAATTCCTATTTAGGAAGGGCTGGCAAACACCTGTCATTATTTGTTTGATATTTGCTTTTATGGCAAGCAATTAATTACTCAATTAATTCTCTCTCTCTCCCTCTCCCTCTCCTCTCAGTGATTTATCCCTTGTCCTCGTTGAGCAAACAACAAGACACCGTTATTATTATTGTTGCCACGGTTTCCTGCCCAGAAATGGTAGGGCGCCCTTTTGGATTTAGTCGGACAGCGTCTCTATCAGCACCAAACACACGACTCTTGGAAGCACTGCTGGGCCTTTAAAGTTCCTGCGTGTGGCCTCAGAATGTGGGACACCTTCAAGGTTATGCTTTCCTCAGAGATCAAGCCACAGATAGATGAGTGCGGTCGGCTTGTTTTTAGCTTTCCGTCTCCTGTTTTAATGTATTTAATAACTTCAGATATATTGTGTTTTGCCAACGTTAAAAAGCATATAATTAGGTCATTTTGTTGAGGGGAAATTAAGCCGTTTTTAATGACTCACTAGATTGAACACAATTCAATCTCATTTTCAAATTTATTTGAAAGGGGTTAATGTGCAATTAAAAACATAAATGTAACCATTTGATGCGTCACACCAGAGTTAGCCTTAGGTTAATTAACATCTGCAGTCCCTTGGCACAAGTTAATACAACACATATAAAAACATCAATCAAACATCACACTCAACAGTAATGAACATGTATAACAAATAGCAATATATCGCACATTAAAAAGTCCCTCAACAGGCACCACCATACACCAAAACATGATCAGTTGAGGGCGTAGTGCGTGTGAAGCGCGCGAAGGCGCGCGAACGCGCAGGGCCTATCGGCCTAGGTGTGAGCCGGTGGCAGAGGGCACACAGCGCAGGAGAGGGAAGAGAAGGGGTCGGCCAGGGATGAAGGGTGAAGCGGCTTTGCAGCCGCGAAGCGGTGGGGTCTCGGGACTGTACACTGGCAGCTAACGGTGAATGAGGCGCGAATCCGGCAGAGAAAAAGGTGGCAGAAGGGACAGGCGTAGGAAAGGAGTGCTAGAAGCGGTGTGTTGAAGAGGGCGCTAAACTACATTGTTTATAGTAGGGGCCTTAAGTGTCCTTATGACACTCTAACAAGGACACTTAATATGATTTCCAGTAGTATTCTTTAGTAATATTTCCGACTAACACAACAGTAATCTGCCAAATTGATGTTGAGTCCCATTAAAGTGAGAGAAAACACCTGCTGCACAATCATTCCAATTGCTTCAGAGGATCGGTTGACACAATTTGTTGCATCACGATTTTGAATTTCACAGAATCCCTTTTAATTGGTTATTTGATGTGAGCGGAGAACCAGACAAAGCAGCCAATCACTGGTCAATTGGCGTTTCGTTTGTGTGTACAGGAATCCTAAATGGACTTGTAGTGCAAAGCAATTGTTCCCCTAATAAAAGACAAATCGTTGCTTTGGTGCACATAGCCCATACATTATGCGTAGGCCTACTATGTACGCTGCTCAATTTTTGCGATAGCGTTTTGACTTTGATAACTAGATATATGTATGTTAATGGTGACTGCATTAATGTTGGATAAGATCCAGTTGTGATTAGTGGTCGCGTTCTAGCTGTCAGCGATTTGATTCGAAAACAATTATCGATGCATCTCAATGCTAAAGAAAATGTGTACATTTCCATGCAAATTATATATATTCATCTGATTTGCTAACTCAGACTTGCTAAATCACTTCCTACTTTTTGTGATGATTATTATAAAGCATGCCACTACCGATGGATTTCCTTACTCAATATCTCATTAGCAGACTAAGCTTTGTACTGGTAGTCCACAAATATGACCTTTCTATGAACAATTCAATAATCAATGCAGCTTGCATTATAAACACGCTATGGATAGTATGGTAAAAATAAAACAGATTTGAGTTTATCTTTGCCATTTCTACAAAATCTTTCTTGTTCCTACATTATCATTAATGAAAAGTAGCTACCTCTTAGTCGATTGTATGAATTTATGAACTGTTTGTCATTCTTGTGGCTGTGATTTGCGCGTGCATGCGTATGGCGTAGGGACTGGAATCCATCCGCGTCAAGACAAATCAAGGATTGGCCAATTAACACATGAAGCTGAATTAAATAAATTCTAGATTTACTCAAATGAGTCCCTCTCCTGTGAACAGAATGTTGCAGCCAGCGGCAACAATTTCATGCTAATAATAAAAAACAATAGGAATGTACTTAACATATGAATCTAGATGGAATCATTCTAGAGAGAATCGCGAAATGGATCTTTGCGAAGAAATTCGATAATTTAGCCAGCCCTATTGTATATGTGGCTGGCCTGTTGAATTAACCAAATTAAAGATAACCCAGGGTTCTCATGCGGAAGTTAAAAAGAAAAGCCAAATCGGTCAATAAATTGCTAGTGTATTTTTTAAATAAAATGTATTATTTATCTTTGTGATACTCTAATCATGTTGAGCATGGCTTACATACTCTAACATTTCCATAATTACTCAACTAATTGTAGTGCATCAAATTATATCAACATCACTTTGAGGGCATTAAATATTCACCATTGTAAGTATACATAGGCCTTTCATGTAAACACAGCCTTGGGCTCCCAACTGAATTGACCTGGCCTATAAATTATATATAAGCCACGGCCTGGTTGATATTTAATATTAAGTAGCCTACTATTTTACTATTTTATAACATTTTGGATGCTTTCGTCCAAAGCGACTTAGTGATTCATTTTTTTTTTTGGATAGTCTTGATGTCACTCAGGAGGAAGGAGCAGTCTGGGGCAAGGCAACTCCCAGAAGCTAGCTACAGTCGTTGGGGATCAGACCTAGTACATTCTGGCAGGTTGTTGATCTCCCTACAGCCACTGCACTATCCGCCCCATTTAAGACAAAGCTAGCAATCTAAGCTTGACTGGTAGCCCACAAAGCAAAGGGAGAAGGGTAAACGGTTTAGAAGTACCCATTTGCTACGAGGTAAATAATTTGGTCAAGCTAACCACTAGCGTCGGTATAGCTTATCATTTAGGACATGATTTCCTTGAACACTAAACATATAAAATGTGTGTATTTTCCCCCTACGTTTGTGTGTTTTTCTTACATACAGTTATTCTGGATTTGGGGATGTTTTTCAGGGATTTGCCTGCTCACACCCTGCATGGCAGGGGTCTGCTGCATAACTGAGTGGTCTGGAGGGGTCTTGGTTTACTTGCTTTCACATCATACATTACCAAGCCTCGAGCTGAAGACTTACCTCTTGGTCCCCAATGGGGTTTCTGTGCTTCAAAACGGCAACAAGAACGTTCAACGATATGAAACAAAATAGAGCTGAGTATACGGACGAACTAACTAACTCCGGCATCTTAAAGTCTATTTTTCACTCTGTTCCTATTTGAATAATCAACCAAAAAAAAATATATATATATATATATATATATATATAGTAAGCAAAATAACAAAACAAAGTAATAGCAGAAATAACATGTTAAATACTCTACCTGATAGTCAGACTAGCGCAAAGCTGTTGTAAAATGTTATGACTTTCTATGAACAATGCAATAATCAATGCAGCTTGCATTACAACACGCTATGGAAGGTAAAAAATAAACTGATTGAGTTTTCTTTTCTTTCTAATCTTTCTATTCCATGTCATTAAAGAAAAAGCTGCTCTTAGTCAATTATAAGACGAAGAACTTGTTTGTCGTTCTTGTGTCTGGCTCTCCCAACGCAATTCCATTTGGCTTTTTTCTTTTAACTGAATGTCGCTTAACACAGCCATTTGTCACGGGCGGAATAGAAGGGCAGCAAGGCAAAACTACCTGTCTTGTTCACTTACCTGAATTGGTTTATCAGGTTTTGCAATTTGCATCGCATTAAACTCTGTCTCTGTCACTTTAAATGCGTCAACACTACAGGCTGCCTTTTTAACTCTTCACATTTTTCATTTCATTGCGTATTATCTAGAAGAGAGACGGCGGTAGCATCAAGTGTCATTACCCAGAGATTTATAGTGGTCTCATTAGGTGTTCCGCTGGATGCTTCGCCGCCTTTCACTCTAATTAAGCGAGCCCGTGCGGTGTGTGTGTGTGTGTGTGTGTGTGTTGAAGGTCACAGTTTCCGCAGAAAGTTTAAACATCTGGTGTTGCGGATGTCAGCCTCCCGTGTCTGCTCAGATCGACCGAGATTTACATCAAGAGGAGAGATTCTGTTTGCGTTTTGTTGCTGATGAAAAAATAATGACACATTTGAGATGTGTTGTGGAAGTCATGTCCTGACTTGAGAGTTGGCGATAGCAGATTGTGTGCTCTTGTGGATGTGCAAGTCATGTTGAGTTATTAATTAATTAGTTAACCAGTAAGGATATATAATGAAAAAACATGATCATAGTTACGAATTGTGTGTGTGTGTGTGTGTGTGTGTGTGTGTGTGTGTGTGTGTGTGTGTGTGTGTGTGTGTGTGTGTGTGTGTGTGTGTGTGTGTGTGTGTGTGTGTGTGTGTGTGTGTGTGTGTGTGGAGGGGGGGTTCATGGGTCCCGGCTATAAGCATTTCTTGCTTCCTAGGGATCGCCTTTTCATGCTGCCATCTTTGTTGCTGTTGTCACTAAGTGTTGGATGTATGTATTGTCTTTTGATTTGTTGTGCTCTTGTATTGTCCTGCAATTTAGCATTAATAAATAAATAAATAATAAAAAAATACTTGAATATGAACTTACAAAATATTGTGTCAGTCTCACCTTATCAAAGTCTGAATAGGCTTAAAGAGAAATGCAGAGCTCCCTCCCACCAAATTTACAGTTATCGGATATCCTTGATCATTGATCAATCACTCATTGATCTTAATGTCAATACCATTTATTAAACAATATAGACTGCCCTTGACACCCCTCTACTGACATTTTTAAAATCTGTGGACATTTTCCCAGATGGGAAATATAAATGCAATACACAATGTACTGCTGGAGTTTTATATTCCACAAATCATGATGGTATTTCCCCAGGTTACTGCTGGCATTCAGTCTGTAGCTTCAAAAAGTGTAAAGTGTTGCATTTTTATTGTTTATTTCTTTCTTTACAAGATTTAAAAGCAATTTTGTTGCGCATTTCGAAACCCCTACGGCAAGTGTTGACTTTTTTTAGGAGCAGCCAAACCGCTTTATTTGTAAAACAAAAAAGTAAGATAAAGGGATTGCCCTTGGATTGCTATTCCAGATATTGCGGTTTTACTAATGCAAGCAATGTAAAGTACATTGGGGTTTGTACTTCTCTGGAGAGCACACCGCTGCAGGCATTCAGAGTTATTTCTGTCAGTCAAAAATCTATATTATGAAATGACATCATGAAAGATAAATAGACAGAGACATACTGTATATGGCATGATGCATGATGTTTGCCTCGGTACTACATTAATACATAATTGAAACTTGAATCCAATCCAAAAACTTGGAAATTACAAACAACTTTCTTTCTGTATCCTGTATCTATTTTGGTCATGTCATATGGATTTGAAATATAGATATTTAGTCAAATATGAAACAAATATTTAATACATCTGCTGCAATGCTGGTTAATAATCTCGCTGGCTTCTGTTGCTTACAAATTCTTCAAGGTGATTATGTCTTCCGTTTAACAGGCCATCGAGATGAAATTGCCCACTCGTTATGAGCAATAAAATGATTCCATGTGGAAATATAAATAAGCCATTTATTTAACTCAATGGCACAAGGTATGTCGTTTTCAGGGTTTATGTGTATAAAATAGGGTCTGTTGGGGCTATTTAAAGATGTGTAAATCATTTCCTGCCTTGATAGGTGGTTTTATCGAAGACAAGGGCTGGGTCTTCAATCAAGATGGCTTTGATGGGAAAAAGATAAACAATGAGAATCAGCAAGTGACCAGAGTTTGACCTTAGGATGGCATGCAAACTGTTATTATTGTGATGTCACAATCAAGATGTTTTTTGTGGAATCACCAGATTTCAAATATAGATCCAGTAAAATAGAATTGTTGTTTTTTCTATTGGAGCTAATCCATGACTCAAGTTTCAAATGTGGCATTGCACTCACTGTAATTTTTCCATGTGCGTGATGAAAATTTGAATTGACATGCCATCATAACTGCATGGCTACACTCGGGATAAAAGTAAGAACACTATCAGTATTATATCCATGCCCTATATACAAAAGATTTTATATCGGTCCAATATTGGACTGAAATAGGGTACTGATGTAAGAGAATAATTGGATTTTGTAGGATGTCCAAAATATTAAAACCAATATGAATGCTCCCCCATAAAGGAGGATGTGGGAAGTAATGGATCATATAAGTATGCTGATAATACCAATAGTCAAGCGCTCAAATCTGATCTGGTGATAAAATCGCATTATTGGTGCCCATAGTTCTCAAACTCAACTTGCTATTAATTATTTATCTATGGGATTATTGCAGGACAATCTTTGTTCTTGCAATGAATCTTACCTTGGGCTATCTTTCCAAAGGGCTACTTATGGGCATTAAGACTCCCCTTCCGCTATGACTCTGGGAGCAAATTAAGGCGTTTCTGCCTCACTGTGTGCCCAGCGGATCAGGTGTACGGAGAAGTGTGAATGTGTGTGTATTAATGAAGGTAAATGTGGTGAGTGTGTGTGCGTTCTCGTGCTTGTATGTCTGTGCAGGTGCATGCCATGTGTAGCTGTGTGAGTGGGTGCATAGTGATGTGCTTGTGTTTGAGGACACTGCTTTGTAACTCTACTGTGTGTGTGTGTGTGTGTGTGTGTGCACGTGTATGTGTGTGTGGTTTACTCAGGGCTAATGCATCAAGGAAACATAGTGGCAAACTAATAACGTTTGGCAGAGGCCATCCATTCTAGCCATATGATACTAACTCTCTCGACGGCCGTAGCTTTCTGGCTTTTAGCTAGCAGCACTCTTCCACAACAACAGCAATGCAAGCACACTCTATGAGCAGTGTTTACCTATACAAGTAATAATTCATACATAATTACTGCCTGGATTATTATTTATGTCCGGGATATTGTTGTGGCTATGATGTTGGACTACGAGTTGGTTTGACCCACTGCCTTACCTAAAGGACTAAACATTGGTAATTTTCTTAACGACTACATAGTAATACATAGAGTTGTTATATTTAATGATACAATTTATAAAGATTGATAAAGAAGGACATTGAGAACTTAAAGATAGCCCCAAAGGAAACTTAAAAGAATCATGATCCTTCATTTTTTACCATTGATAATTTTTTACCAGTAGTTTTGGTAATGCAATTACCAACATCACCAGGTATTAGACAAACAATATATAGCTTATGTAAACACACATGAACTGACAAAAACAAATGCACACAACAGCCTTTTCTAAACCTCATAGGGCGTTAACCACCTGCAGATCTCTGCCCCTAATCCGCATCAGCCCGAGATATGAACCAATGCACCGGTCAACTGAATCGGGTTGGATAGAAATGTGCTCACAGACCTTTTGATCTCAATGAACTGTGGAGAAGATATCCCTCCCCCCACTCCATATTGGGCGGCCTTTCAGGTTCCCTCCTCGAGAACACACCCCTGGGCTCGGACTGTTGTAACAGCAGGGGGGGTTGGGCTGTGGCGAGGCAGAGAGTAAGAGATTACATCTCCGATAGTATGGACTTCTCTGCGGGAGGCACCCAGGTATATGGAGAAAAAACAAACCGGATCAAAAACAGTACAACATGTACGGGTTGGATTGACTCATGTGAACCTGGGTGTAAAGCAGCCATGAAGTTGGTCATGGTTTCGATTAAAAGGTGTCAAGAGTGTGTGTAGTCGTGCGGTAGAGTGAGGTTCACCGGTTAGCATTTGAAGTGAGTCGATTTTGCTTGTTGAAAAAAAGATCTTGGTGAGTGCCATGATAGTAGTACAAAATAGTACTGCCTTTTTGGCTCGATGCCGGCACCTTTCAAATGTCCTGCTCCGAATGACTTACTGCTAATTTGCAGCCGGTAAAAAAAAAAAAAATTAACACAGGATTCCACTAAAGTAAACGTTTTTCTATTCATATCACCTCGAATGTTCCCCCAATAAATTACGGTCAATATTATTACCATTCTCAAGTAAAATACATTTCCTCAATGCATAAGTTCATCAAACCCATATCATATCATATGACAGGTAACTTATGATGCTACACGTTCCTGGTCGACCCCTCATCTTGTCCTTGGCCAGCGAGCCAACCAGGAGAGCATGTCGGACAGTGCTAGGGTGCGATGGCATAAGCTGCTCCACTGATTAATCTCCTGTGACAGGGACCCAACTCAGGAGGCCAGCGCTAGTACTGCCATTAATCATGCAAGACCTGGCCAGGCCCACAGGAAATGAATTAGCTCTTAACAATCAAGCCTTTGCCTCGTAATTTAGGCCCCAGCTAATTTTATTGCAGGATTTGCGCATTTGTGGCGATGCGGCAGGCACCACTGAAAAGGGGATCTTAAAACTCGTGCTTTGTGCCGAGTTGGATATATGGAGGGAACGGTGGAAGTCAATGTGATGGAAGCAGAAAATAAATGACGAAGATCCAATACTGTTGAGTAGAATGAACGAGGGTAAGCTTAAAAGCTGAATTGCCTGACTGCGTGAAGTTGCCATGAAATAACTGAACACGTTAACATACAACCACTTAGACTCCCTTCGGGGAAATCAGGTAATTGCATCCGATACTGCAAGCGATACTTAACATCAGACAGTTTTAACATAAATTAGCTACCTCTGTGTGATAACTAATTAACTTTGTGCAGTTTATTTCTCAGTTTATCTCTCTCTCTCTCTCTCTCTCTCTCTCTCTCTCTCTCTCTCTCTCTCTCTCTCTCTCTCTCTCTCTCTCTCTCTCTCTCTCTCTCTCTCTCTCTCTCTCTCTCTCTCTCTCTCTCTCTCTCTCTCTCTCTCTCTCTAAATATGAAGTGATCTACAAACAATCAGAGCAATGGACCACATTCTCTGAACCAGGGGTGCAAATTATCCTTGAGTAGATGAGTACTCCCCAAGCGAAATTAAAACGCAAAAAAGTTTTTTTTAATTGAAAATGATTTTTTGTCATTTTTCCGACATTGTACGATGATTTTTGTTGTGTTTATACGTCATTGTATTTAAGCAAAGTTGTGTAACAGAAAATATCATTTAATATTCAAAAAACCCTTGTCATTGCGCAATCCTGCATTGATTTTAAGAAGCTGTATTAAATAGGTTTCCTGCTAAGGTTAAGCAGCAGGCCTGGGAGGCAGAGTTCCCCTCATGTTTGACAAGTTCTACAATTACCCACCAGGGCCCACCAGGGTCGTTCCCAAATGTATATGAGCATAGTGCTGCCGTGCTGGTTTATTAATCCATTTACATCTCAATAGCAGCTTATGAAGTTTGAGTGTCATTTTTAGTTAGTTAAACAAGATATTGTATATTCAACAGAATTTCACACTCTGAACGGTCAACGTGACACTTGAGCTAAAGACGCTCCCCCCACTTTAAATCCCAGTGTGTTTAGCGGTGCAAACTTTCCACGGAGACGCCACGGCGTCCAAGGGAAACCGTCGGAAAGCAGCGCTACTGTATATATGCGATATCATTTGGTCAATATTTCTACACAATCTACATATAAGTTCTGTTCTGCTCTGCCCTAAACAATAGCTTGATAAAAATGCAATTTGTCCAGATAAGTCACATGTCCTAGAAGGATATCCTGCTAGTTCTAAGAGTAAAAAGCAGGTGAAAAAACGTGTGACCAGTCCAGCTCCGGTGTGTAAAGCACATGGACTGTATACAATACAGGTTAAAACTGATTCAGACTGTAGTTTGTTCAGTCTGTTCCATTATTATTTTGTGGAATTTCTTACATTTTCTTCCTTCGCTGAACTACTTGAGCAAGCTAGCTTGCATGCATCATGGCCTAGAATTGCACACAAAATTCACACACAGACCAGACCACACGACCCACACACCACACAGAATAGCAAAAAAATATATAAATAACTGCTTGCTGTAAATAAATCTATCGCACCCTGGGGTGCCGTGCTTGGCCGTAATGAGGAGCTGTAGTGAACTTCTTGGCCGGTATGAAGGTCCTCCTGGCAATCAACGCATTTCTTCAGTAGTTTGTGTACGTGTGTGTGTGTGTGTGTGTGTGTGTGTGTGTGTGTGTGTGTGTGTGTGTGTGTGTGTGTGTGTGTGTGTGTGTGTGTGTGTGTGTGTGTGTGTGTGTGTGTGTGTGTGTGCGGGCATGCGCATTGTTGCTGCCAGATAGAGAAAAAAGTTGAAAAGGACAGCAACTGGCCATCCCGATCCCAGGACAGGGAGCTACCAACATGCCATCTGGTCAAAAACATCCACTATTGACCATAGTGGTGTTTATAGAGGCAGACACTCTTACAACTTCATCCCCAATCCCCCCTGCCTTCAATGTCAACGTCTCGGGGATGGGTAAGCGAGTATGGGTATGTTTGCAGAAGATGGGTTCCCCTGGTGTATAGTTATGTTTGGAGAGTCTGCCTTCCATTTAGAGATGGTGGCCTTTCCTACCTGGCCTTGTTTTGGAGATCGTAAGTGTTGTTGGCATTTTTCAGGGGCCCTTCTAGATGGATGACTTTTATTATTCCTCCTGGGGGAAAATGTGCCGTCTGCTTTCAACTCGTAACTTGGTCCTTGGGGTACCACAGTACCATGCCCTAAGGATGGGTCTAATGGCAATGCCTTGCTCAAGGGCAAAGTCAGGTGAGTTGTGGCCAGGTGTAATGTGGATGATGGAACAGTTCTGTCTCCAATGGGGTTTGTACCAATGGCTTTTCCACTGTGACTTTTGACTCTATGTAGGCAGAGTATTTTTATTTATTTCACAAACGTTATTTCTCTTTAAAAATCATTACTTGTCAAAATGATGTTTTTCAGGACATTTACAATTATTCACTTTTGCAGAAAAAGCATCAAATGTTAAAGTGCTATGGTAGGTAATCCTATCGATCACTGAATAACAAAATATTGTTGCTAAACCGAGTTTTCGAGCCAATTTCTTCATTCCCACAATTCCATTCCCATTATTTTTTGGCACGGCCAATGAGCCAGGATTTTGGCAGAACATTTTGTGTCACACTTGGTCAGTTAAGTACCCACCAGGCCAGTGTTTCTTTTGCTGTGTGCTTTGGTTAGGGGATATAAGGGTTAATGGATGATTTTTTTCTCGTTATGGCTCCCCTCACTATCCTACAGGGCTTAACTGAGGTAGGAGTAAGCCCTTGAGCTCATATTTTGTCTCCGAGCACGTTGCCTTCCAACTCTTAATACCCAATGTGTCTGGCTTGTTTGGCATGTGTAGAACTGGTAGCAAACTTCAGTGAGGTACAATCGCTTGTAAGGAGTCATGTAAATTCATAACGATGCAATGCAGGTATTAAATAATCTGCATCAAAACTCCTTCGGCAAAGGAACTGTAGTCAAATAAACTACGTTCGGTTCCATAACTGTTTCTGCCTATTGTTAATTGAAGTAAGGTTGCACCCATGTGTCGCTCCCTTGCATGTTCAATATTTTTGCTGAATGCCCCTTGCATTAGTGGGAGCACTTCGGATGTCTTCAGCTCAACCGATCATATCTAAATTCCACCCAGTGGATATGTTATTTGTACTACTTGGTACTGAGGAACATGTACCCCAGGACTTGAAAAACAAGCTGTTTAACACAAGCTGTCTTTCACAACTGACTGATTACAAATCGTACCCCAGCAAAACTGTGGACTGAAATAATCCAGTGAGTTGCTTTACACCGCTATAGTTCAATAGAAAATAAGACACTAAGACACTGTAAACTGTATAGAGGTATAACACTGATTTATTTATGTGTAGCTTCATGGCATCTTAGAAAAGGCATACTGTTGAAGAGTAAACGCTTGGGCTGTGCAATAATTCAATAATATTGTTTATCGTCTTTGAATGGTTTTTCTATCATCCTGAATATAAGATATTGACTTTCTGGGATACCCAGTTCCATAGTTTACATTCACTACAATTGAGCGATACGCCCCTACCTCAGAAATAAATCTAATATTACATTCACTACGATGGAGAGATATACCCATACCTCAGAGAGAAATTGAATATTAGTCTAATGCCATTCTTTAAATGTCCATATTAATTAATCACTCAATTGGGGTCACAAGGTGGTCACAGTCCTTCATATATGTTTAATTGGTTTTCTGTATGCATCAATTGTACAATTGTTGATGATTTTTGTGCGATTATTATACCGTTTTATAAAGTGGGACTTCTCCATCCAAACATGAAACATAATGGTTACTTTCTTGAAACTGTGAGGGATAGCCTACCTCGTTAAAATAAAAAGGATATGAATTACTGGTAAGTGGTGGTAAAATACCACCGCAGTAACCATTTCTGAGTTCAGCAGGGCAGGCGATATCAAACTTCTACGTTCTCTCTGTCAACATAAAGTGTGTGTGTGTGTGTGTGTGTGTGTGTGTGTGTGTGTGTGTGTGTGTGTGTGTGTGTGTGTGTGTGTGTGTGTGTGTGTGTGTGTGTGTGTGTGTGTGTGTGTGTGTCTCACAGCAGCATGCATCAATTTTTGATCACTACAATTAATAAACCAAATCTTTTTGCGATAGAGGAATTTGAGGAAAGCCTCCTTTCTAAGCAGTACTTAGGAGAGAAGAGGAGTTTGGGTTTGGAAAAGGCGGCACACTACGACGGTAGCATTTTTCCACAGCACTTCTCTCTGATAGTACCTATTTGGCTAGTAAATGTCAATGCAGCCGTATATTTTAAAAGGAGAGGTTTGTAAAGCCGATTGCCTGTTGTATACCTCACACTAAAACCATAGCACCCGACATGGTGGTGGTAGACTGTGATCATTAAGATTCAAACTGGCAGTCAAACACTACTCTATCTATCTTGGAATAATTTTATTTGTTTAATTTCCTTGGTTTCCGGGATTGGATAGCAAGGACAAACCACCTGTCTTCCTGGCATCCCTGCGGGACACCATATTCTCAGTGTTTTTTTTTGTTTTTTGCGCTTACACATTTTTGTCTTGTATTGGTGGATGTATTTATAGTTCATAAGAGCACAAATGTATTTATAGTTTCTGCGTTTAACTAGCTTGCTAGTTGGCTTCGTCAGTCAGCAGTGAGTCAATTAGTTCAATAGTTTATCTGTCATCTGTTGTCAATTTAATAGTGTTTGTCGCATCGCCCCGTTAGACAGCAGGATTTTAATGACAACTGCATTTCTGTAAATGTGGTACTCACACATTTGAAAGGCTTTTGGAATGCTTTGTGTCCTGTGAAGTCATTGCCGATGACTTTGAAACACATTCTCGTCTCGTCTAATTCTATTTGAGAGCATGGCTAACTGACTCGCTCTCTTCAATCGCATATTGCCGTGGCGTTTCTCTCGGCTTCAGATATCTGTCATAGTCACTCCTTTTGTATTGGCATATTTTCTTCTATTTATTTTGGCTCCCCATCATCACAGTTGTTGTTTGCGTTTAGGCATTTGAATGACTTTATTTTGAATACATTTTTATTAATTTAGGCTATTGGCCTGCTGTATCCTTTCAAACGATATTTCCATAGAACATGAACAAGCTTACTACAAGAAATATCAATGAAATCGGGAAAGTATTAATATGTCAATACATTATGTTAAGATACTTTTTTCTAATTTCATTGCCACATAAATACACATTGAGTACCTATGACAAGAACTAAAAAGTTAATGTAACAAATACCAATTGCAATAATTATAATTGTTCACCATTAATAAGATAATGGATAATATGTTACACCACCTTTATATATCGGCTTCTATTGTATTCTATAAGCATCACTTTTGCCTAAACACTTGGAAATTGCATACTAAACCGTGCAGTGCGATATAAAGCATAATGTCTTCATGACTGCGGTTTTGTAAGTTGTCCCTGCTCCTCCCTGTGTCCCATCTGACCCAGGTCTCCAATCGGGTAGCCAAACAAAGGATTAGTCAATCTTAATGTGTGTCTTATTGGGCCCTTGCCTCCCACTTTTGGCACCTTTGGACAAGGGGCCCTGCATTACCAGACGAGGAAGAAAGATGTGAAATCAGTGTAGGTCTTGTTAATGGGATTGGAGTGTTTAAGGAGAAGCAGAAAAAAACAAAGCGCCCAATGCACTCTGCAGATAAGGCTACTGTTTATCCTGTTAATGTGTCACTTTAAATACATTAGGGCCCTTTGCTTTGCTGGCAGGTTGCCTCGCTAATCCTGGACAGTGCAAGAGCAAAACCATTTATAGATTCACACATAAATTATCCTGTTATTGTTGCGTATTTTTTATGTTGTTTGTTTTGGATGGCCCTTACAATGCTATTTTCCGGTAGAATGGAGTTTTAGCCTCGGCTAAATTGATATTGTGCCTTAATTGCACATTCAATCAGCACCCGGCCATGTTCTCTGTTTTTAAGGTGATGGGATGACATTATGTTAACTAGAAGTGACCTTGAGTGAGTTTCCAATCTCTCTCTCAAACCCTTTCTCCCTCTCTCTCCCAAACATTCACATCATGTGAATGTTTGGGAGAGAGAGGTCTCGCTCTCTCTCTCGCTCCCTGCCTCTCTCTCTTGCTCTGCCTCTCTCTTCACTCTTCTGTATTCGAGGCTGTAGATGAGGAATTAAAATGGCCTCAGTGCCGTTTGGGGTCGGACGGCGAGTAGCTGTTTGTTTATTCTCTGTACCCTTGTCAAAGAAGGTCTCCCAATGGTGAGTTCGATGCTGCCATAAACAAACACTGTTCTATAATTCATGGCTCACTTTTCACTTGTCTCTGTGCTGCTATTCAGGGAGCTCCATGGGCCAATATTGGCTAATTATATGGATAACTATATTGTGTTGAAACCTCTGCGAGTCGGAATACGATCATATTGCGTCCTTGATCCCTCAGGGACCTCATAAAGGACTCCCGAGTCAATAAATTAGGCTTTACCCTTTTGGGCTTTTTTAACGATATAACAGGTGAATAATCCTGAGCCTTATATGATTACCTGGATTTCACCTTTTTCAATGGCTGGAGTTATTTCATTGACACTGTGTTCTAAAGTCATATGTTTCGCTTCTCTCTACGGCTATTAGTCCCAGCTGGTAATGTCTCATGAAATGTAATTGGTTTTCCGTTGAACCTTAGTCAGTCTCCGAGCTAGACGTTAGCGGCTAAGACGGAGCGCAGTGGAACAGGTACCAGCTGGGTTTTAAAAACTCACATTTCCCCCTACAAAAATGGAGTGCCTTCCCTCTTCCCTTTTACTACTGCATTAGACGTCCCTCAACACCTCTTTCCCGTTGACATCAGAAACCCTATTTCCTTTAAGAAGCATTCACTTCAGCCAATCAGTCTTGAACAATGCTCAGTAGAAGGCAAGTACGGTACAAATCCTTGAAGTAATTCCCGACTCTTTTATGTATCGAGGAGAGAGTCGTCCTTGTCGGGATGCCGGCTCTGCAGTTTGTCTGAGTGTGGCATTGCCTGCTATGCGGGATCGTAAGTGGGAGTCAGGTGTCTTTAAAATATTAATCTTGAGAAATGTCAGACGTTATAGAGAGTGGGTTATTGAGGGCCTTGACAGGTTGGGGGGTGCTCAGTTAGTGGGGTCGCAAACAGGTCACAGGGAGGCGAGGGGAGGGATGGACGTGTTGAGTAGGCAGAATTTGATGTGGAAGTGCTGATTGAGCCAGGATGCACGATGACAGCCGTCAAACTATGCGGTGTCCGGAAGGACCCGTCCTGACAATGAGATAAAGTACTGTCAACCTTTTGTTTGTGGTCAGCGTCGCGCTAAGAGCGCTCTTTTCCTTATTTATACTGGGCTTTCCAGAGGGATTACTGTGGAAACTGTGAAAAGGAAGGTGTACTGAGGTTGACATGAGTTACTGTATGTGTAAAATATATAAATTTCACATGTTTCATAAATAACTATAGTGTCACTTACTTTTCAAGGCCCTTCCCATTCTTATTGAGTTTTATTCCCATTCTGTACTATATATTATCATATTTCCAATATCATTTTTTTGATTGCTACCTCACTTACACTCAACAGATAACTAGCAAAATAATTCATGGCCGTTCTTATAAAAGTGCAAACTTAACATTTTTGTTTTGTTTTGTTTTTATCACGTCATTGCAGTTGCATCTACCATTTGATTTGAATATAGTTCATGTTGGATTATGATTTGATCTATTTATGGCATCATAAATCCAGCCTGTATTTGTAACAAGTTGACAATAATTATTAAGTAATGGATAAAATAACATTGTTTGAGAGAATATGGTGAATAAAACATGTCATAATGGCACTCAAAAGTACATCATTATGAAATATGACATATTAAGAAGTTTATGATATCATATAACCTATTTAAAAGAAAACAAGCTACAAATAAAAGACCAGGCTGTCTTACAAAGTGGAACTTTTCAAAAACGGATGTAATACTGAGTAGCCTATTCTGAACTTCACTTTTTCACTTAACTTACTTGACAGCCACCGATAATGAACGACATGCTAGGGTACTTATTACTATCTGAAAAAAAGTTTCAAAAGAACACAATAAGAGCATTTTGCTAATTTAAAGCCAATTAATTTAATATTTGAGGGCATTCGTGGCAAATTTTAATGCACATATTTGGTCATTTGAGGAAAAGGGTTATAATTTAAGTGCACTCATGAACATTCATTATCAAACACATACTCCAAATTAGAGACACACACGCACGCCTGCGCACACACACACACGCAACTACACGCTCCGCAAAACATTTATTTTGAAAGATCTTTTTGTGGGAAGCAGCTAATGCCCTCCTCATAGCTCCACTTATTCTGGTATTAAATGTAAATCGTATGAATGCTTCCGTCTACTCTTTTGTTCAGGTAATGCTGCATGTTCATTTCACACAGCTCACGTCAGCGTATTTAAAAATGGAAATGGGATGATTAGCATTCAAGAATTGAAAGAGAAAAGTAATTTCCCTCAAGTCACTGTCAAATGAACATACATTTCTGTTGCCCTGGTTTGCTGTTGGTGCTGATGACTGGTTCTATCTTCATGGAAAAAAGATAGAATGTTTTATGAAAGTGAAATTATCTTTGGACACTTAAAACTCAGTGAGCACTCCAATTGTATTATTTTGCACTATTTAGCAGACCCTTTTATCGAATGCAAATCGGAGCGTATTTTAGAAACATCATTAATGGGCTCAGGGATATACCTATACCCATGTAATTTTTTTTAGTACCGATTGATGAACTCTAGTCTACCATGACATCGTTCCATGCTCATGTTATGGTGTGTTTGTGTATCCGCCTGAGTGTGTGTGTGTGTGTGTGTGTGTGTGTGTGTGTGTGTGTGTGTGTGTGTGTGTGTGTGTGTGTGTGTGTGTGTGTGTGTGTGTGTGTGTGTGTGTGTGTGTGTGTGTGTGGAGCGTGGTTGTGGTGGGGGGGGGGTTGGGGGTACGGTGGGCGATGAGATCGGGCCACATGTCTGATGGTGAGCAGCAAAGTGCCTCTGGGGTGCCATCCTTCATCAGGGTGATGACACGGCACCTTTTAGCCCCGACGACAGAGCTGTCATGGAGCTGTCAGGACCACACACACATTCAGTCGGCGCGCACACGCACGCCGACGCACACTGCTGCATTCATGACCACCTTTAAATAAGCGGAAGTGTGTGTGTGTGTGTGTATGTGCTGATATTGATCGTTAACTTGCTGATGCTAAACTAGCGAGAGCTAAGATAGCCTACATTGGTATAGCATCATAGTCATTTGCATGTAGCGTGTGTTGGACTATGATTTGATCCAGTGTGTGTGTGTGTGTGTGTGTGTGTGTGTGTGTGTGTGCTGTGTGTGCGCATGACCACCCTTGAACTGATTATACCCATGCGTGTGAGTTTTTAGCGTCCTCATATGACTCTGGTGCTCAGTGTATTAACGCGATGCCATAATGTTTCTCAACAGCTGTGTTCCTCTGTGATATCAGAAAACTTAAACTGCAACTTGAACAACAAGCTTGCCAGTCTATGCTGTCTGATATTTTGGTAATGGATAACTTGGCTCTATAGTGTATAATGTGTTTCCCTCTTAACACACAACTATTAGTAACACAAAGCAACACATTGCAACCCTCTTTCAAAAGAAATTTGAGTGACGGCTTTAGATGTTGCTCCGTCTGAACATAACTGATGGGATGATAGCTAAATAAATAAAGGAATATAAATATAGAATGCCTTATCCACCTAGCGACTGTATGACTGGTTCACAGCTTACTACACCAGTACCCCTTGTTGTATTTATTACATAAAAAAAAACGTCCTGCATAATTTACTCCAAGAGGAAGCAATTACTCACCATTATTTGATACTGGTCCTCTTTTTAATTAGACCATTCCTCATACTGGAACAGGAAGGAAGTCCTCACACACGCACGCACGCACGCACGCACGCACGCACGCACGCACGCACGCACGCACGCACGCACGCACGCACGCACGCACGCACGCACGCACGCACGCACGCACACACACACACACTGTTGTGCATGTGGCTATACACAGACAGACTGTTTCTCCACATCAATACTGATTTAAATAAAATATTGTTTCCTCAAATATTAAGCTAAAGCCACCTCGGATATAAAGTAATTGTGTCTTAAAAAAATGGCACATACATATGGCACTTGCATTTTATAGACATACATTTATTATGCATTTTAATTCATATTTATTATCTACAATATTGTAATATTTACAATCATTATGTTTACTTTTACACAAGTACCATGAATAATGTTCGGTTCAAGCAATTGTTGTTTTATGAGTTGTTATCCCTCCTTGTCATGCATGCTGCTCATGGCTTCAGGAGAGAAGGCTAATGGTATGAAAAGTTGTACTTGGAGCTGTGTACACATTCTCGGTGAACCTACGCTTAAGAGACACCAGCACGCCCGCATGCTCGGGCATTAAGCATAAAGCACAGCAAATAAAGCACGGCACACACCACACACACACACACACACACACACACACCACACACACACACACAACACACACACACACACACACACACACACACACACACACACACACACACACACACACACAGACATACACGTAGCATAGCAGACACAGATGGGCTGATGGCAAAGCAGTACACCTAAACATCCCACATCTGGCGAAAAGATGCACACACATACTTAAGACGACTGCATCCCAGCAAATGCATGCAAGCATATGTAGACACACATCCAGCATGGGCAGCCTTATAGTACTACGAATGACTTACAAAGTGGCCTTGTGATCGGAACCCTATGTCCCCGTGACCTCTGGCCGCAGGCCCAAGGATGTGCACACAATTACACACTTTCAGACATGCAACCATTATGTGTTCAACTGTTCCCAGGCAAATTGTGATTGCGTTTCCATTTGGGTTCAAAGCAAGCGTCAGTGTATCTGCATAATCGGATGTATTCCGAGGCATCGTCATGACAAGAGCCTTTGCAGATGAAAGCAGTGGGACCTTCGCAGCCAGACACGCTTCTATTAAAACACTCCCAGATTAGAACAAAAAAACGCTTGCACCGCTGTGGGATGAATCGGAAATGGAATTCCATTTTCCTGTTAGGGTCAAAGGTCAATGTGTATGCATAGATGAACAATCAGACTTGTCTGGCGGTTGTACACAGTGTACCAGCTCATTAGTTGACCTTTACGTTAAAATGTGGGAGGATAGTGTAATCTTTAGTGGCTGGGCTTGGTCTCTGCCCAGTGGTACTAGGTCCATTCCCCCATGTTCTCAGTGTGCATGTTAATATCAGAGAGCCAGATGACAAACCGCTAAGTGCTCATGAGCTTCAATAACATCCATCAACGTATTCAATTTACATCTAAAAATGGCAAAAAAAATATCAGAAAATGCTCTGGGAAATTACTCATGGGTGTACTTTAAGCACACAAACAGAGTTGAGATAGATTACATCGTTGTTTGGCAGGCACCCTTCGCTGTAATATGGAAGTGGCCTCTTTTTCAGAATGTTCCGACATTGAGCGATACGATGTCGCGCTCCACTATTCTTTCTAAAGTGCAATTAGTCTTCATAAACAGTTGACTTTTTTTTTTAATGAACTCTTAAATTAAATCCTATTCCATGAGTCATAAGTTTCCAAAGTGGTTGGAGTGAATTAATAACATAAAATGAACTTCTAAAATGTTCTCCTTGACAGGGGCAGCTTTGCAACGTTATGTTTTGGTGGTTATTTATCGTAAGTTAATGAGTTCTGTTAATTAAAAGAGGTACGCGTATGGATGTAGAACGACTGTATTAGCATGCAGAATGCCTATATTTGCATGTAGAACAACCGTATCGACTACGTAAACCTTTTGTTGCAGAGGCTCTGCATTCGCTGGAAATTGCGGTATGTCCTCATTCTCTGATCCCCCCACAGTCATAATCTTTACATCCCTTTAGGACAGCTTAATACATTTTCATAATGCTCCCATCGAGGGTCGTGGTGGTGAGGTGGTGGGGTTTGCCGTCAGACCCGGGGGCAGGGGCTTGTTAGCACGATAGACTACACTCATTACATTCAACAATTATCTATTAACCCCTAACACGGTGATCGAAGGCCCTGCTTATGGCAGCGCTGACATCGCGGATCGCTACAGGCTACACGCTGCAATTCAAGGGCCCTTTGGTAATTGCACTCTTTTACAGGTTGACCATTTATGCTTATTGTCATGCAGCATGCTGTCGGGTTGCAAGTCTGTCTCGATCTATGCACAGAGAGTCATTTTCTTTTGATATTTTTGTTTTTTTTGGAAGACGTAGTCAAAGGCGGCAGGCGTGTGTTGCTTAGGCGGTCGCCGAAGCTGTACATTGTTTGTGGGGAAACCCTGCTCCACTTTACGTTTGACCACTCATTATAGAGCGCCTGGCAACAGCACAATAAAAGTTATGTGGACCTGGGGCGGCACGTGGCGAGGAGGTAGAGCGGGTTGGCTCGTAACTGGAGTGTTACCAGCCGGCGGTGTTGAGGTGTCCCTGAGCTAGACACTAAGCCCTAAATGCTCTCGACGAGCTGGATGTCGCCTTGCATGGTTGACACATGGCGTCGGTGTGTCAATGTGTGCATGAATGGGTGAATGTCAGGCGATGTTGTAACGTGCTTTGAGTTGCCACAGGTTGGAAAAGCGTTTCATAAACACAGTCAAATTACCATTGAACTGGGACAGGTTTGGTACAGCTGAGCTGCTTCAGTGTCATTAAAGTCTGCTGGACAAGACGCTGGACAAGACGCCTGATTGGTCGACGATGGCTGATGCCGTCGTCGACCAATCAGGCGTCTTGTCCAGCAGCTTCAGCGATTGGTCAATAGGAACAGCAAGGAGATGGAGGGAAATATCCTGGAGGTTAAGCAGGGAGTGTGATAGACTAGGCACTGGGAGCACATATTCAAGGCGGGCGGTGGTGGGATATGTAATTCCAGGACACTGTCTCCTTCAATGGTGGGGATTTATTGAACAAAAGTGTGCTGTTTACAGCTGTGCTCTTTTTAACGAAGTACACCCCGTCGTGTTTCAAAACACTTGGTGAAATCGCTTGAACTTAAGTTCTGTCTTAAACCGCTGGGCTGCACAGCCAAATCCTTCCTTCCCAGCACGGAGATCTTAATGTTTTAAAAGGCTCCAACATTTACCATCTAACTCCTACTAGTACTCACCATGTCCAAGTCACGTTGAATCATATCCAATCATGAGCCTAATTCTAAAGGGTACACATTATTTTTATTAAACACAGTGCAATATACTTGAATGCATCACACCAGGATCTCTATAAACCTCATTACTTTTAGCCAACATGCATGTGACCTGAACAAGGAAGTTATGAAAACCATGAAATGTTTGGGGGCCATCTTTATTCCACCTGCATTCCTCTGGTACAAAGATTGTGTTTGAATGCATGTTGACTCTTAACTGTTTAATCCATTGCAATAAAACAATGCCGTTTATTGAGTGTGTGTGTGTTGAAATGAAACATTGCTAACAAGTGTGTATTTTTCTGTTGTCTTGACATACACATCAACAAACATGCAATGCAACATACACGTGACGACTGGTGTGTGTGTGTGTGTGTGTGTGTGTGTGTGTGTGTGTGTGTGTGTGTGTGTGTGTGTGTGTGTGTGGTGTGTGTGTGTGTGTGTGTGTGTGTGTGTGTGTGTGTGCAGTCAACCCCTCCATCAGCACCACATCTGATTCCACCTCGGGCAGTGTACTGTTTTCACCACCCTTTTAATGACTATTTCCAAGCTTGGTGTTCTCACTGTGATGTTGTCTGCTTCATGTTTGGCACAACTGTCTTGTTTGTAAATGAACCCGCTTGGCTGAACCCAATGTATGCCACTACACATTTCCCACATGAAAAAGGCTTTGAAGACCTTGAGACGTCTGTGTGTCTGTGTGCGTGCGTGCGTGCGTGTGCGGTGCGTGCGTGCGTGCGTGCGTGCGTGTGTGTGTGTGTGTGTGTGTGTGTGTGTGTGTGTGTGTGTGTGTGTGTGTGTGTGTGTGTGTTTCTGTGTTCGCTCTCTGGCATGTGCGCTTGACCCACGCTCTTGCGCATGCCCCCTTCTATTTACTATTAACTCATTCTGACGCTTTCATACAGAAGCAACCTGCAGGGATGTCAGATGACATGTCATTAAGGAGCAGGAGGGGCTGAGACAATCTGGCTCAAGGCTGCCCCAGGTTAGGCTCCGGACTTTGGCCATTGCGCCAGGTACCATTCAGCTGGGAGTCGTCCATCACCCTATCCCGCCCCCAACTTAATCCAGTGTCCACACTTGACCTGAGGTCGGCAAGGTTAATAACTACACCCCCCCCCTACCACCTCATCAGGCGCTACCTTCCTCTTGTTGGTGGAGGATCGGGGTGGGGGGTGTTCGGTGCCCTTGTCACGCAGCCTCCGCGAGATATACTGTACAGAGACTCCTCGCAAGCAATCATCGCCTGCCGCTGCTGAATACCCCGGCTAACAAACAGCCCGGGCGCCCGCTGGATCGATGGGAGCCGCGATGGATGCGCCGACGAACCGTACCTCGACGCGGCGGCACTGCCCACCGTTGTTCTGGGGGGCTCTTTTGTTTTCCCTCCCCCCCCTCTCTCCTTCAATAGAGCAGAAGATGGCATAGATCATTTGTCGTCGATATTGTGCTTTGTCTTTTTATCCCCCCTGCGTTTGTGTTATTCTTGGATATGTTCAGGACACCTTGGGGTTTTTTGTGTCATTGACTTTCGTTATTTGTAGTTTTGTCATTTTCAGATGAATAGCGCGAAGGGTGCAGGCAGGAGCTGGAGCAGGTGGTTTATCCGAAGCGACGCGCAACCAATTCAGATACAAATCATTCCATGAGAAGCAAGGGTATTCAGAATTTTACGTGTACACTTGAAGGATGTTAGATATGCGGCGGACATTGGGCATCAAACCCAGTAGCCTTTTTCGCCTTGGGAGGCTGGCACCACCCTGGCCCCACTCTGCTCCCCAGTCTCACGCGTATGCTAATAGAAACAGCCCAGCTAAGGCATTCATTTGGTGTGCGAGGTGCTCAGGGATATGCCGCGACACTGCAAGCTCTGAGACTGAGGCCGTGGTGCAAGGTGGCAGCTCTTCATTATCCTCTCCACAATTACAGACCTTGATAATAAAAGGGACCTTTTGAACTCGCACCGCCCTCACAAAGTCTTTTGTGTTGTGTTCCCTCAACGTTAACAAAGCCCTGCATTCCCTCAGTCCTGCATGCCTGTAAGAAGGCTCTGAGCTGGCAACCCCCAGTCTTCCAGCATAAGTCCCTTTCCATCACCCGAGTGTGATTTATTCCAGTTATTACGGCGGTGCTGCCGTATTGATTGCGATCGTTTGAAATATCGTGACACACGTCAAGTCTCAATTTAGAATTGAGGACAAATTCCCCTGACTTATTTACGCCAGGGCCTGAAGAAGCCATCACCATAAAGATGCCAGCGGAGCCACTCTGCGGCTCTCGGCCATTCCACATAGTCAATTTCTTTATTTTATTTTCATTTCTATTGACTTGATCCGGATTATGATAATGCGCTAAGGAGTGGAGTTTCTCCCGTGAGCTACCCCCCCTCGCCTGGAGTTCATGTGTTTATAAAGCAGGCTCTTAGGGGACTATGGGGGGCCTGACCCGAGTCGAGATGCAGGCCCGCTGGAATACTAATGGCTGCCTCTCTGCTCTCACCTCAGAACCTCGGATTATCCTCCACAGGCTAATGTGCCACACGCACACACACACACAGACACACACCTACACACACCTACACACACACACCTACACACACACACACACACACACCTACACACACACACAACACACACACACACACACACACACACACACACACACACACACACACACACACACACACACACACACACACACACACACACACACACACACACACACACACACACACACACACACACACACACAGTTTTGTCAGTCTCACCTCCTCCTGTGTGTACATGTATCCACAATCCTCCACCCCCTTTGCACACATTTAGAGATCCTGAATGTCAAGCGCACACGGCTTAAACTTAAACTTACCTCCCTTCCTCCCGCTTCCCTCCCTTCATCCCCCCTCCCTCCTCTTTCCTTTTCTCCTCTCTCCGTTCTTCCCTTCTCGACCCCATCCTCCTCTCCTTTCCTCCCTCCTTTAATCCTCCCTCCCTCCTTTCTCTCTCCCCTCCTTCCCCCCTCTTCCTCTCTCCCCTCTTCTCTCCCTTCCTCCTCCCTTCCTCCCTCCTTCCTTCCCCCCTGTGGGTGTGCAGAGATGTCGGGCACGGGACCAGACATCTCCCAGGTCCACTGGAAGCAGCAGTGGCTGGAGAACGGCACGCTCTTCTTCCACGTGTCGGCGACGGGCGGCCCGGAGGTGCCGCTGCTGACCACGCAGCCCTCGGACCGCCAGCCCGCCCACGCCCTGCACGAGCACATGCACCTGCTGCACATCTCCGTCATGGTAGGTGGGAAGCATGCACGCACATGCACACACACACACACACACACACACAAACACACACAACACACACAACACACAACACACACACACACACACAAACACACAACACACAATAACACACAATAACACACACGAACACACACACACACACACACGAACATGGACACACGGACACACAGAGATACACAAACACACAAACACGCACAGACATACAGAAACACACACACACGCACACACGAACACACAGAGACCAACAGAGACAGACGAACAACACACACACACACGCGCGCAAACACACACACAAACACAATAACACACAATAACACACAAACACACATGAACACACACACGAACATGGACACACGGACACACAGAGACACACAAACACACAAACACGCACGGACATACACAAACACACACACGCGCACACACGAACACACAGAGACCCACAGAGACAGACGAACACACAACAAACACGCACGAACACACACACACACAACACACACACAAACACACACACGACAACATACACACACACACAACACACACACACACACACACACACACACACACACACACACACACACACAACACACACACACACACACACACACACACACACACACACACACACACACACACACACACACACACACACACACACACACACGAACACCTATGGCTTCTGTTCTTCTCAACCTCGTCTCACAAACAAGGCTTGGGATTGACAGCAGACAGGATCGAATGCTTTCGATCGCTTCATATTTGTTTCGACCAATCATGTTGCTGGTGCTAGGGGACCTGGGGGGGTTCGCTGTCAGTAATTGGCTGACAGCGAACGCATACTCAGCAGGCACTGGTGAACTTTTCCTGGTGGGAAGGCGAGCTGAAACATCGATCAAATCCGCACACCGTGTAGACCGGCCGCTTTAAGAATCAGACTTATTAAAACCCCCTTCTGAAAGCTTCATTCATTCACCCAAAAAAACGTTCTCTATTTGATAGGAAAATCTCTGTTACGAATCAGGAAAATAGGTGTAGACCCGCCCCTTGCAGTTGTTGGTTTCCGGCCAAGACTCTGTGACCCCCCCCTATAATCTGCTATACAACATGGGATGAATGCTGGCCACAAGATTATTCTCTCTCTCTCTCTAACTTTCTACCTCTCTCTCTGTTTGCACAAATCCTACGAGGTAGACGTGAATGTAGGGTGGTAGTGGGCCACGATCATTTGCTTTACATGCTCAGCATGTGCGCCACCTCTTCGGGTGACCCCATTCTCTCCCGCCGTTATTAGTCATGGTGGGTGGACACGTTGGGACACTTCTCAAGCGTGCATTCGACTGAAATGCAGGTGTCACAATATCCAGTTGCACAAACACACACATGTGCATGCGGATATGATTCTGCTGAGTACCAACATACGTGGAACCACTGACCACTCTCTCTGTCGTGGTTGGTTGGTTGCATATAAGGTGTGCATTCACAGAAACACACATACAATATATATATACACAAATCCACACACACACACACACACACACACACACACACACACACACACACACACACACACACACACACACACACACACACACACACACACATTAACACCACACACACACACACACACACACACACACAACACACACACACACACCACACACACACACACACACACACACACACACACACACACACACACACACACACACACACACAACACAGGAGTGCATATTATTCTGCTGAACCCTCAACATTTACATTTCCCTCACGCTCTTGCTCTCTCGCTCCCACACATCCCATATATGTATCCTCACTCCGCAAAGCCATCTGTGTTAATCTCCTTAGTCCACGAGCATGCACCTGTGCACATACACACCCTCATGCACGCAGGCACAAATGTGAAAACAGACACACGAACACACACACACACACACACACGTACGTATGCCTACACACTCTACACATACGGGGCAGATTAGCCGCCTCCCACACACCTCAGCTTCCTGCAGAGTGAACTCCCACCGATCGCATTGTGTTTCCCTTTTTTCATCTTTTCATTCTGCACCTCTGTCCATGTTACCCCTTTTCTTTCTAACTCAAGTTCTAGCTATCACCACTTGACTTGATAAAGTCCAGATACACTCCCCCCCCCCCTTTCCCTTACTCCTCATGCGGCCTACGTCGACGGATCACCCGTACGCTCCCCTCGGCTGTTTCCAAACTTTAATCTACCAGCCTAGCATCACACCTCAAAACAACAATGGCCGACTCTTTATAGCATTCCCTCTGAAGTTCTCTCTCTCTCTCTCTCTCTCTCTCTCTCTCTCTCTCTCTCTCTCTCTCTCTCTCTCTCTCTCTCTCTCTCTCTCTCTCTCTCTCTCTCTCTCTCTCTCTCTCTCTCTCTCTCTCATATCTATTTTTATCTCCATCACCCTGTACTCCAGTCTGCAGATATTTTCTTCACCATCCCTCCCCTACAGCACCTGCTTTATCTCACACTTCCTCACCCCGTGCATTTAGTTTAACGCTGTGACTTTTTGTCCTCGTTGCCAGTCGCCGTTTAAAATATTCAACCCCCAAACCCCTCCTTCACCCCCTCCCCATGCATCTCCCTTGTCTCTTGCTGTTACGCACACAGCGGCAATTTGTTTTGTGTGTTTTTTTTTTTGTGGTACCACTCTCTGTGTCGTCCTTGGACAAACCTCTGTGTAATGCGTCCTGCAAGCCTGGCTTCACAAGGTGGTTGATTAACACTTAGGCCTAACAAACGCCCGGTTCCCGTCCCGCGATCTGCATGCAGGATCGTTTTAGCACCGTTCGCCGTGTCTGCCCTAGGACAACAGGGTTGGACTTCCTGCCCTCTGATAGAAGTCACCTTTATGAAAAAAAAGTTTGATAATAAAAATAACATTTATTCATAGTTGTTCGCAATCTTCCATACACTTTGTATGCAGAGTTTTGCAGGTTTCACATCGGTGGGCTGCATACTCTGCGTATTCTAAACTGTACATTATTGGACAGTATTAGAAAACAGTGTTCTACTTTGTACTATTTACTTCTTAATGCCATAACTTTTTTGAGGCACTTTTATCCTCAGTGTCTTCCAGTGTGTTGAGATATACAGTATGCTGTCTTAGCCAGGAACCCTGGCACTACCCTCTGCTGCAGAGCGGTGTGCTTGTAGACAGTAGGGTCCCTCTATCGCTTTGATAGATAACTCAAGTGGACCATCGTCTGCGTAAGTCTCAGACTGGGGAGAACGCTCCGTAAAATAGAACATGAAGGATAATTAAGTGTGTGTTGCATTGTATGCAAGGAGGGGGGGGGTGGGTCTGGGGCTCGGGGGTGGGAGGAATATGCAGACAGAACGGCAAGAAGGAAAAGGTGTTGCGGGCCTGGCCCCCGGGGTCCCTAGAGACAACTCCTGGCTCCGTGAGTGAACATCATTAAGTTTGATGCTGTCAGTATAGGGGCAGACGGTGCTTTGAGTGCTCTATTCGTTTGGCATTGAGCTGTCGACGTCTCACTCACTCATCCTCCCTTCTCTCGCGTTTCAATGCTCTTTTTTTTTTTTACCTCCTCCAACACCACCACCACCACCACCACCAGCACCACCACCACCACCACCACCACCACCACAACCTCCCTCTCCTCACCTCTTCCTCCTCCTCCTCCTCCACCATCTCCCAAACCAGCGCTCCATCATTTCTGTTAGCACAGGGACGTGGGTTCTGTGTGGCAGACGGATATCAATATGAAAGCATTGTCTGCCCGATATAAAGACATTGTCTTGGACATGTCGACATTCATGTCCAGCGCTCCCCCTGTCTGGTGTGGAGCTGCAGCATATATTATGCGATGCATAAAGTCGAAGGAATATTGAAGGTATTTCTGCTGCATATCTTTATGCTGCATATTTTAAAGCTTCATTATTCAACTTTTCTACTAGCTTGTGGCTTGAAGGTTGTTTTGAAAAGCTTGGTAGGGCTTCACAGCCCATACCTCTCACTTTGTTTATGATAATCATTTTATTGACACTCCAGTAAGCCCACCCAGCCGCTCCCAGCCAACTGAGATATGCAGGCGTGGGTAGCAAATTTTAACTTCCAGTCAGAGTTGACAGAACACTTGGAGTTTGCTTTGGGAATTCTGAAAACCTTCCTCAACTGGGAAGGGCTCAATCTTGCATATTGTGACTATAGTCATGCTTAATATATTAAAGATTCTAAAACTTTTTATGCCTGTGTTTGTTTTCTTTCCTGTGTTGCTTGCATGCCTCGACATCAATTTTTGATGTAACTTGCACACCTAGAAATGGTGCCAGAGTTTCCAACTAAAGCACATATCACTATTTGGATAGTTGGCTTGTGTTTACGTTCGTAAGCAACAAAGAAAATTAGCTTAGACAGTTAGAAGTGCTCACCAAGGAGCTTTTACCGTCCCACGGGAAGGATTTATTTCGGGAAGCGTCCTGTCTGCTGTAAACTCTATTAGACCACACACTGTCCTCGTGCTAATCCTTGAATAAAAAGTGTGTCCTGAGTACTTCCTCCCTTGAGCGATTTACGGGCTCAGCGCTTGACCTTTTAAGTTGGCCTGTGTTGAGTTGTCGTGCCAACTTTCTTCTTAACCTCTAGGCCAATAAATCAATAGACCGATAAATATCCGAGTTCCATTATATCCCCTCACCCCAAACAGGAAAAAAAAAGATTATATGACGTAAAACTATTTAACACACTTTGCAGAGGGAATAAAGTACAGAAATATGTAGAAGAAATAAGAGGAAATAACAAGAGGGAGATCTGTTGTCAGGGTTCGTAAATGTTGGACATATTTAATATTCTCTACTGTATTGGGGGTTGGGGGGGGGATTGGCATTTCCTCAGTATTGGAGGAAACAATACCCTCCAAATAATGAATGGTAATGCCCATGGATTAAGCATCTTCTTTTTACAAGGACAAAACAGCAACAGCATACAATAAAACACAATTAAACATACAGTGAACAGCATCCAAAACCACCAAATAAACATTTGTTTACACATTTGCCCGACAACACAGAAGTAAGACGGACGAAGATGGACAGTCACATTTACTGTTATTATACTGAGTTATTAAATTCAACCGGTGAAAGGAAAAGCTAACACAAACAAAACCCAGACACAGGAGGACAAAAAAGCATTAAGGCAGGGTGACAGACCAACACGACAGACATGAAAGACACGAAAGACAGACACGACACACTGACAGGAGAGCAAGGCAGTCTGTGTCTCAGCGCCAGCTGGTATTAACCATGGAGTCCTGCTGGCATTAAAACACGTTTGCTTTCGTTACACTGGCCTCAGAAGTATTCTGCATTACTGCATATAAATCTGTGCCTAAGCCTTTTGCCTGGAGGCATTTACGTGATGCCATTGATGTGTTCTTTCATTCTCGCTGTCAAAACGATCAAACATGCCATTACTACCTCTGCTAGCGAGGTGATCCTTTTTCGATTTTTTGTTGTTGTCGTAACACTATTTAGTCGTTTGGATGTTTGTTTGAAGGGGAGGATGGAAGGAATGGAATATGGGAGGAAGCAGTCATAAAGACGCCTGCTTTTTAATTCTCCTTGATGCATTTGCTTGCATTGGATAATGGGAATTGGTTGCAGTTCAGTGCTGATGAATGTGTCTTTTTCAGATGTGTGTTTTTAAAGTCTGTCTGTTGGAGGTTGTGAGTTTGTTTAGAGGCAGTAGTTTCGCATTCGTACAACTTTGTGAAAAAAAAGGGTTGTGTTTAGTTTACAAAGACGTGTCATGTCCTAATATGTCCCAAAACACATTTTTGGAAAGTACCAATGATGAAATGGCATTGTTTTCAATATAAGGCCAGGAAATCCATCCAGCGAAAAAAGGGGTATTAATTTATATCTATGCCGATATTAGCATGTTTGTTCACGTCCAACTTTTAGGTTAATTTGTCATTTGTGCGTTAGAGAACGAACAAGTAACATATCAGGCTTTTGCATAGTATGGATTGTCAAAACAAATCAGAGCTTGCAATTTGTGCTGACCAAAACAACCGTTTCTTTTAATGTTGCATCACTTTGTTATGATATTTAATGGTTATGACTACCCCAAACCTATATGACACAGAAAACTGTGGGTGTCTTTTTATTTGCATATCACTAGACATAATAGCATTAATTCTGTGACAGCCGTTTACCTGAATCAACTACATAAGGTGTAATCTCACGAAAGGAAAGCTGACTTAATGTACGTTACACTCAAGTCAACAAGGGAGGCCCCCCACATCTGGTGTACGGACAGGAGTTCTTTAGAGAACTGTTGGTGAATTCATTAGGACTCTCCCCATTTCTGAATATTTGTAAAGAGGAGGACATGCTTACCTCTTAAAATGTGCCAGACCACCTTTGAACATGAATTAGGGAAAGGAAAGTCATAAATAAGCAAGTGATATTTTACGGTTTGTTTTTTTCATCCTTGTTTAACCCAATTGTTGCTGTGGTTTTTGTGATTTCTATGTTTTTTCGTTATGACGCATATAATTGGGGAACAAATTGTGTGTGTGTGATGGCCAAAACTTTTTGAAAATAACACTGTTCAAGCGATATAACACAAACCTAAAAACGTAACACAATATAAATATGTTAAAATAAAGCCCTATTGTTGCCTGATGTTGGTTTTACAACAACTCTACTACACACCCTCCAAACACATTGATGTTAATTTAAAGGCCATATCCAACTTCTTCATGTGTCTGCGTAAAACATGAGGTTGAGGCGGAATTGGCTTTTCAAAAGTTTGTCGCAGTGGCTATTGCAGAGCTTTGCCTTGATATTTGAATCAGTCAAAAAGTGTTGCAGTCGATAGAGCTATGAAATTGAACAAAATTTCGAGTTAAACGCCAGTGCAGGCATGTGTCATAACAACGTAATAGAGCAGAAGTAAGCAGAAATACATTTTTAAACTTCTGAAACACCTGATGAAAATAAACTATATGAAACTATAATTGCATTACATTTTTTGGTCCATATATTGGTATTGCAGTAATTCAACTAAAGGTTTCCCAATTTGGACCAAAGACAGATACTTTTTAATTTTGTGGGAACTTTCAGCCGGTCTCTTTCAGTACTATTTAGAGCACTCGTGATTAAGTAGAATCAAGATGATTAAGATATTCTTGATTGTTTTCACTCATTTATTCTCCTAAGCTGAAGAGTAAGATCGGATAACCTTTAATGCATTCATGAAGCAATGCACAACTAGGGACAGGGACCTATTCCAACAGGGCTGGGCTTTGTAGTTGCTTGGGTGTTTGACTCCCAGATGAAAGGTACTAATATCGTCCCTCAATCTCTACAGCCTACCTGTAGGCCTCTTTGTACAATTAATGCCTTTGTTCCACCTCCTTCCTCATGATTTGTATCTAGAACCACTATAAGTTTGTAAGTTTCAATGAAAGTGCCTGCTTGATGAATGATAAGTCAATGGTACGTTTTGCTTACTTTAGCTACGATTAGGAACTGGAGGGAGTTTTACCAAACCTTGCGATTCCAAATTACCCAAATATACAGGGAATAAAAATAGGCAGGAATAGATTTTCTCTCTCTGGAGAAGTCTAGACAAACCTCTCCCTGCTGTGATGCTCAAGATAAGGATCGCCCAGGCATTTTCTTTTTCCATCCTATTATTATTGTAACTTGTTGCTGATGTGAACAAAAAGATGTGAATACTATCGCAGAAGAACACAATTCATTTTGCATTGTCTTGGACAGTAAGGGAAAAAGGAGATATATTTGTTTTTTTCAACTGAATGATGTTTTTTTCAACTGATGTTTCGATTCAGTGGTAGGGATGACCAAATTTAAACCAACAGTTATGCATATTGCAAAACAAATATGGACATCGTAGCTCTTGCAGAAATTAATATCAAATTATTAATTTTTTATTCATGATTTATAATTATAATAACACATATTACACATATTATTCTTTAAAATAAAATTATTGTATAATGTGGACTAGAAATTCAACGGACTAGTAATAGAACATTTTGGTTGGGTTAGTGTTAGCATTCATGAGCCAATTCTCTGCTGATGGTGTATAATGACGATTAGTCATCATACAGTCCACCACCGGTAGGTCAAATTTGCACAAAGGGCTCAATACACCAACAATTGAAACTAAATCATCTAGGGCTTCAAACAATTGACTTTTAATTCTGTATGGCACATATTGATTTAAACTCGCTGCTCTGGGAAGAGACAATTATTTAAGTCAAGAGTTTAACAAAAAAATAAATTGTGCTAGGCTTTAATCGTTTTTGCTTATTCCTTTAGATTTCAACCATGTTTGAACTCTGCTTTTCACACCACTAAAAGCTAATTCAACTTTACATAATTCAAGATACTGGACAGAAATGGCACCAAAAATGCAAGTCTTTTAGTATTAAAGATGGAAGGTTTATGTGGTCTAATCCATGCCATTATCTACCTTTTATAACTGTGTATTGTGTTTAGGTTTGGTAAACTACTATGGCATACATGATTTATGAGGTACACATTATGATGTGTCCAGTGGGTTACACTGGGGAGGATGGGGTAGTTCTCACAGTTTAAGTATTTGAAGTGACAGCCAGTGAATGGTTTTGAATCATCTTGTTTACAACATTTTCTCTTGCTGTGGCAATTGTGTTTTTACAAAATAATTGTGTTCAAGGCTCATCAACTTGCCAGGTTATCTGCACTTGAGGTACAAATACATTTTACATTGTCCCCAAAGAGTTATTATTATGGAATAGCACAACTCCAATTAGTCATGGTCAAATACTGATTACTGTTTGATGGAATAAGCAAAGTATGTCGTTTATGGCAGCATTCACCAAGGCATGTTGTGGGCAACAAAATAACTTTGGGTTACTTAACATAATCCCTGGTTCTTTGATAACAGAGTGAGGTGTTTCACTATTGGAATCGCCTTGGCGTGACCAACTACGGAAGCTCCAATTGCACCACGTCTGTGACTGACAGACAGGTCGGACTGTCGACCTCAAATCATGCTATACCGGTTTCTCTCCATCTAAATGCAAGGAGGGATGTGTTGGTGAAACACCTCACTCTGTTATCAAAGAACCAGGGATTATGTTAAGTAACCCAAAGTTATTTTTCTAACTTTGCTCGGTGTCTCACTATGGTAGATATAGACCACTCCCGTATTGCATACATCTCCCGAAGCCATGCAAATTCAGCCAGGCAGCAAATATCAGTCTGAGTCTGGTGAGATCGTCTCCAGCACGGCTTGAGAAACAGAAGGCCCTGAGACACCTAACAAAGGAGTGAGGCGTAGCCCAGCTCGCCGCAGCACAAATGTCACGCACTGACACTACTCTGAACAAGGCCCATGAAGTAGCCATGCCCCTTGTGGAGTGGGCCCTCAAGCCACGGGGGGGCTGGAAGCCCCTACATCCATAAGCAAGAGATATAGCCTCTACAATCCAGTGGGACAGCCTCTGGCAGGACAAAGGCTTGCCCCTATGGGGAGTGGCCCAAGACATGAACAATTGATCCCCCTTCCGAAAAGCAGCTGACCGACTCACATACACATGCAGAACCCGCACTGGGCATAATGTATTGAGTCTCTGCTATTTCGCAGAGGAGAACGGAGGCGGGTGAAACGCTGACAGTTCCACCGTGAGACACCAATAGGCCCGACTCAACCACCATAGGCACAAAAGCCGGATTGGGCCGCAGGCTGACCTTGGAGACCCCCGGAGAAAACTGCAAGCAGCAAGGACGGACAGACAATGCCTGTAAATCACTCACATGCTTAGCCGTGGTTAAAGCTAAGAGCATCGCCACTTTCAGCGACACAAACTTCATCCCCATCGCCTCCAACGGCTCAAATGGGTGATGGACAGGGCATTCAGCACCACCGATAAATCCCACAAAGAGACCAGGGGCCTGGAAACCGGGAGCTTGCGATGCGCCCCCTTCATGAAGCGACGAACTAAGGGATGCTGCCCTGCAGGCTTATCCCAAAGCCAACATGAAAAGCAGAAGATGGCCGCCAAGTACACTTAAATCATGGAAAAGGCTTTACCCTTTTCCAACAATTCCTGCAGGAGAATGGTGTGCCTCGAGTCGCACCTGTCCTCAAAACCCGCCACTTACCACTGTAGAGCCGCCGTGTGGAAAGGGGCCTCCCATTCTGAATAGTGTCAACAACCTGTGCAGGCAGGCCCGCCGCATTCAAGTTCCAACTCTCACGGGCCAAGCCCGGAGCGCTATGTGGGTGCGAATGGTAAATCTCCCTGCACGCTTGGGAGAGAAGACCCCTGCGCAGGGGAAGGGGCCATGGCTCGTCGAAGAGATCTACGACTGCCACGCTGTACCTCTGCCATATCTGTCCCGCAACCTGTGGATGAAGAATCCACTCCCCATACAGGGTGTTCCCTCTGACCAGAAGATCTACTCCTCTGTTCAGGACGTCTGGTACATTTGTCGCCCGAAGGGACAGGAGCCTGGTGCTGCTCCACAAGATAACTTCCCGAGCTAACTCGTGTAGTTTCAGTGAGCGAATGCCAAATATTCCGCACATTGCGAAGCTACACGGCTCTTTTCCCAATTTATGCTGAATCCCAGAGTCCTGAGATGGTTTACCACCGTAGCAGAATCTCAGAGTGCCTGTTCGCGTGAATTGGAACATATCAGATAATCGTCCAGATAAGAGAATATTCTGATGCCACTGTTCCTTAGCGGTGACAGTGATACCTCCACACACCTGCTGAACACTCTCGGGGCCAACGGCAGCCTGAACGGGACTACTTGGTATTCGTAAGCCCTGTTCCGAAACACAAACCAGAGAAATTTCCGGTGCACGGGATAGATGTGAAAATATGCGTCCGAGAGATCAATCATTGCAAACCAATCCCCTGCACGGATTGAACGACAGAGCACTTTGTGTGTCAACATCCTGAATGTGTATTTGCGCAGGTGTCTGTTTAAAACACAGAGATCTAATATGGGGCAGAGGGACTAGCTCCCTCTCTTTGGAATGAGAAAATAACGGGAGTAAAAACCCTGTTGGGCTTGCTTGTTCGGGTTAGCCCTGATCGCTTGTTTTTGCAGCAGGGACGATGTTTCATCCTCTAGGATTTGTGCTGAATCCCCACTGGCCATATAAACTTAACACGCCGTTGAATCTGGGTGGTTTCATAGCAAATTACAGTCTGTAACCCTGGGAGACAGTAGACAGGATCCACGGGTGAACCGCACATGCAGGGGCGAAAGACTGATCAAACCATCTAGTAGCTGGTTCCCTCTAAAGTTTCTGTTCCACTCAAACAGCAAGCGGGCCCATGTGATTGTGCTTCAACGACGTCACCCTCGGGACCCGAGGGGAGAGGTCCGCTCTCTTAGGAGGCGCGTGAGCACCCCCTATGGAACGCAGGGACCAAGATTTTGGTTTATTTTAGTTTCATTTTAGTTTAGTTTGTTTCATGCACTTCACCCTTGGTTCTGGGCCTGGTTGTGAAAATGCAGGGTTTATTGTTTTCAAATTTAAAAAGAGTGAATGTGCTTGGTGACACTGTGAAAGTGCTTGGTGGCACTGTGTCAACTGTTGCCTCTGTCTCAGTTCGGTCCGAACGTGAGGCGAGAGAGACTGAGAAAGGGCCCCTGGTGAACTTGAACATATCCAGGTCCCTGAACCATGGAACTTGGTTCTTTACCCTACCCTCCCAAGCCTTCTTTTCTTCATTGGAAGGGAAGAGAGATAAGCTGGGAGCGCTAGGGTGTAGGCTTCCTCTTCCCATCCCCGGGGTGGGGAGAGCGGTTCCTGGCTGTCGCAGCGAATGAGTGTTTGCCCCATAGCCTTGGTTTCTCCGACCTAGGCTGTTGGCCTGTGGGCCAGCTGTGTGGGCTGGTCTGTAGGCTCTCTAAGGCCTGTTCCCCCCCCTGTTTTTCTCCCTTGCTGCCGCTGTGGCGGCCGCCAAGCTTGACCTCGCTGGTTGGGATGGGCGGAGATCGAAGGCTTCTCCTTACTGTTTCCTGAGAGTGCTGGTCTCTCTCATTTTCTCCACTGCTGGACCAAACAGACCATTGGTTGGTTCATATGCAGCACCCATGACCTCAGCTTACTGTGCGTCACCCAGTCCAGAGAGATTAAGCCACAACGCTCTCTCACCTGAGACTGCAAGTCCCATGACTCGGCCACAGCCCTGAGCGTAGGACTAGGTCATTGACGATGCAAATTTCATCCCAGAGGGCTGGGTTGAGTAATCCAGAGTCAAGCAGACGACCCATTTCTTCTAGGATTACAGCTTGATATGCAGAGCAGTGTCATGGCATTGAGTGAGCATACCGAGTGTGCTGCATACTTATACATCCTCTGGTAAGTGGAAGCGGTGAGGCGGTCCATCTTACCAGGCAGAGAATTGCCCGAAGAAGCGGAGAGAGAGCGACGGTTTGGGTGGAGGTGGTAAGCCACTGAAGGCTCCACAGCTGGGGGTTCGGCAAGCCCCAACTCTCCCATCCCGTGGATCTCAAGCTTTGAGCATCCCTTGGTTGGAAGCTTGCTCTTAAATGGGCTGGACCAGTAGCGGCTCATTTCCTTCATGAAGATGGGAACTGCTGGCAGGGGCTGCTTAGAGGGCGGTTGGGCTGGTAGGAGCCTCTTACCGTCATACAGGTCTCTCTCTGCCCCCTCCGCATCCGGTGCCGCAGGCCAGTGAATGCCCAATTTAGCAGTGGCCCGTTTGCACACCTCATAAAGGTTACCGTCCACTGGTTGCACAGCGTCAGAGGCGCTAGGGGGCCTTGACTGCTGGACAGGAAAAGGGGAATTGTCTTCCTCTTCCTCTATCCCGTTCATGGTCAGAGTCTGCGTCGCGTCCTCAGCGCCCGGCTCCGCATCGAGGAATTCCCAGAATAGCGGGGGCACGAGCGGGGATGCCACCTCCATTATGTCCGCCCAGCTTGTTGTCTCTCGGGACTGATGGCTGCTCGTTGAGGCTTTAGCAGCGGCCCCCGCCAGGCAGGGGTTCTGGTTGGTAGCCACGTCACTCTAAGCCTCCTTTCGAGAATTTTTTCTCCGGCATCGATGCAAAGTGAGCGCATGAATGCGGTTCCGCCAGCGATGTTTGAGCGTGTTTGACGCCAATACATGCTATGTACATGGGGTGGGGCTCCCAGCCTGATATTGAGGCTCCACATGACGCGGGGCACAGGCGGGATACAGCCTCCTTAGCCTTCGGCTCCGACCCTTTGGCAGGGGTGGCGGACGAAGACATAGCGCAGAGTTCACCTGCCATGACGCGTTAGCTAGACTCTGGGTGTTTCGGCTCAGCCAACAGGCTAATGTCAACCGTGCCGCGGTAAGCTCTCCTTGACGCTTTAGCGGATAAGCTACACTGTAACCAGCGACACCTGTAATCAAATACCGGGTAACCGGAGAAGCAGCTCGCCTTTACGCGTACACTGCCCGGAGAACATGGTGTAGTAATAGAAACCTCCTTACAAAGTGCGTTAACCTGGTTTCAGCCGAACCAGGTTAAAGCCTATGACTGCGTTCGACGACGGAATCCTTGACGGCATGTCTGTGAACTGTTAAGCAGTTAAAGCTAGCCAAGATGGGCTGAGGGAGCTTGAGTAGCTTTCTCACGGGAAGAAAGCGAGAATGATTTGAGGAGGGAGGGTCGACTGTAAAAGTGCAGGGGGAAGGGCCCTGTGGCACAGTCCACCCTGTCTGTCAAGGACAGACGTGGTGTAATTGTAGCTTCCATAGTAGGTCACACCTAGGCGATCCCATAATGAAACACTGACCGAAGTTGGAAAAGGACATTGACTGCTAGATAACCTCACATTATAACTAGTCTGTATCGCTAGAGAGTTGGCTATACTTTTTGAGATTGGAGATCTTTGCTGCTTCATTTTCTTGGTAGTTGATCCACAGAGCAGTTGCTTACCTACTATTTTTTCAATAAAAGGAACACCCTGCACTTTTTGTGGTGTGCTTTTGTTTTGTTGGTTGAATGTGTGTTGTGTTGTCATCCTGGAGCACAATGGCTGCTCCGTTTCGTAGATGTGTTGCCCGGGGTGACCAGAGTGAATCCTGCTGTGCTTCTATTATTATTATCTGCCAACACTCTCATCAGTCTTCCAAGCCAACGGATGCAATTGTATTCGTTGACCACCGACGACAACAACACACAAACAAACAAAACAACTAAATCCAAAAAGCCAAAATCAAAACATGACGCTCAAACAGTCACCCTTGACCTTTCTACCAAACATTATTTTCCAGTTCTAACAGCTCTGCCACTCGAAGGGAAGGCAAGGTTGGGGACATACTTGCCCTTTTATGATCAGTAGTCTCTTTCTGTCCAGCCTACATACAGCCATTTAGGAGTGGTGGAGGTCAATTGCTCAGTAAGCTCAAGAGAATAGTACCCACATACAGGTTGTCCGACTTAACCATGGCTAGGAATACAGATTCATCCGTATGCCATTGGTCTCTTACTGAATACAGACAATATGAGCAAGGAGTGTGAAACAACTCAAAATAATCAATAATTTAACATAATAAAATATAAATAATCGATATTTGATTGGCTTTATGTTGATATTAAGCCAGGCATTCACCTAACTAATTCAGTATCTCCACACACGTTAATTACTTTAAATGCTAACGGTCATAATAAGCCTGAGTTTGTGAATTTAAAGTAATATAATCACCAGTTTTGTTCTCAGGCGGAGCTGCTCTGTCTTGATTATAGATTGATTATATTAATGTGGAGGTTTGTGTATAATTACAAACTATCATCTTCATGGAAAGATAACAGAGTTTAGTCAACCTGAAAATAATCTTCTCCTGCACAGTATTCCATAAACTGCACTAGTATTGTTTTCATAGATATGATGGCCCTTTATTAATCCCAATGTCCAAGGAACAAAACCTGGATATGCACACTGTTGAATACATTATAATATATGGCAAAATATATCTTAAAACACAAACTGAGATTACATTACTTCTTTTCTTTGTGATTTTGAGATTTATTTTTAGCCAAATTGCATCGGAATATGTTTGGTTTAATCTAAGCAAAAAGAGCCCATGGATAAAGAGAAATGTAGAGGGAAAATGATGAGCCAGTCACAGGCTGAGGAGGAAATGATCAACCATCAAGTCTCTGCTTTCCGATTCACCTGGGAGAGTACTTAAATTTTACTTGAATTGCAACGTTGACTTTCACACTTATTTTAGATAGAAATTAATTGAATGAACGTTAAACATATGCATATTAGATTACTATTTGCAATACTTGCAATTTAGGTTTATATGAGTACAATTGTAGTGTAGGCCTAAGGATTAGGCAAACACAAGGTAAAATGTTTGAACCCCTTCTAACCCTCACTTTCAACTGTTTGTATGTATAGTAATTGTCCTGTTAAGGCTCAGACAAGCTTACTTGGTGCAATAAGCTCTTCAGCTTACTGGGTAGAGCAATTGCTGGTCAATCACGCGATATCAATGATGGTGAATGTAAATTATAACACAAAACAATCAAACTGCAATGAAACCCGATTGATGTGTTTGTGCAGGCTCAATTTGCAATGTTTTGAATTCAATGTCATTAAAGCATCCCTTTAAATCGCCCCCTTGTCTACCAATTCTGCTGTAGTATTTGCTGTATCATGTAATGTAGCCCCCAGCAACCTTTTCACTTCATGGTTCTCTAATCCAGTTTAGGTTTTAACATATTTTATTCCTTCACACTATCCTAAAGCCTCTGCAGTTTAGAGGGATGGATTTGTGCATGTTGCGGTGTGTTTTCTGACTTCAATGGCCCTCTCCGCTTGCCTGTGTGCACAGAAGATGCGTACAACTGTACGCTGTGTGATCAGTTCAAGTAAGGTTAAGGGGGAGTGAAGTATACAACTCAGAAAGTGCAGAGTTGAGTAATGGTGCATTGTGGGCTAAAAAGCAACAAAAAAAGGGCAAACCATGACCCATTTCCACAAAGAGCACAGCTACATTAACTCAATACCGCTGCATTCAAGAGATTAAATCAATCTAAATCGACCCAAATAAACATCAACAACCATCAATGCATCTTGGTTTAAAGAATTACCCGTTTCAACCACATTATCTGGCTACCATAAAAGCTTATCTGTTCTGCCTGTGTAAGGTAGATGGTGCGGGTGCAGAAGGCATAGCACCTCACTGTGATATAAAGGCGAGTTATCAACGTCCATTCTTGGGCAGTCCTTGCCTGTCGAGCCGAGTGCCTACGTGAGCGCTCCTAGTTAACTACAGAGGGGGGCAGAAGGAGGGGGTCCACAGTCAGCATGTCTCTGCGGTCACTGCCCCTGTAACGCCTTATCAACTGTCACCTCCTGTCTCAGCCACCCCCGCTGAAACAGAAGGTTAAACCAGGATACATGCATATTTTGTGATTTTATGAATGGCTCCTCCACTCTCGTCAAGTCTTCTTCTAGAGACACTGGTAATTATGCTTTTGCGTCTATATTTTAATTTGTATAGCCTACATTTGTTCCTTAATTTTTGGCTTCGAACAATGTCTTTTAGATAAATATGTCATATTTTCATGGCATAAAGTATATAGCCAGGGTGTACATAACTTTTTTAGGAAGTTACTCGGGTGAGTACCAGGAGATGGTGTTGGGTACTAACTCCACACGTGGAGTTGGTTAAATTACATCTGATGTTATGAAACTTGAGTTTCACAACGTAGTTCCCATTTTCAATGCACAACTTCTTAAGCACAGGAGTGTTTTTTCCAAAACCTTTTTGTTAATAAAACTGCAGCAGCTTGACCACGGATTGGTATAATGTCTCACAGTAACGTCCGTTGCGATCAGCTGATTTTGCGCAGTTCTCCATGTGTGTGTGTGCGGTGCACACTGCGCACATGAGCGCTCATCATTCATTTCGACCCAGGAGCCTTGAGCTATCGACAATACCTTTTACACTTGTTAAGGGAGGTGTCCTGTATGGGCCTGGCAAGTTTCAAATTCCTGCTACCATTTCAGTTTGTTTTTTTTTGGCATTTTGCATAAAAAGATTTACCAAAATTCCTGTAATCAGACATGTCCATAGAGTATGTTTATTTAGTTGTGTTTCATTTTCACATTTGTTTATTAAGAACAATATTTTCCAAAACTTTCAACGTACAAAGACATTTATCCAGGCGGACATTATGCGTCCAAGATGCAAAACTGTCCAGCATGCACCACTGCTGAAAATGCAAAACTCAAATGGAACCAAAGATGACCTCTACACACCTTATTGCATTCTAAGGGAGTTGCTTGCTAAATACTAATTTAATTCAATGTAACTGATGTATCTCCAAAGGCAATCACTGTCACAATATCCCTGCTTTACCACTGTGAAGGCTACACCAAGTGTTGCACACTGTGTCCGCATCAAGTTAAAACAAGTTTTATTCTTCTTACATGTTTTGTTTCATGGGTCGCTGATATAAGATCAAAAGTCATCAGTGAATCATTATCTGTCTGCCTTCAATTATGTTTACTGCTGCTGGAGATCATCCCATAAAAAAGGATGGCACAATTATAATCCTTCAACTGGTTGCATCAAGAATTGTGTTATTAAGATAAGATAAGATATACTTTATTCATCTCAGCAGAGAAAATGACACCGTTTATTTAAGTTATTTTTTAAAGGCTCAGCTTTGACCACTCATTTGTTCAACCCATGATCTCAGAACTTCCGATACTCCATTGTCAAACTAATGTTTGACTTTTTCCATAGTTTATAATAAAGATGCGGACATTAACAAACCTCAATGCTATCCGTAAAAATGTATTTAGTCTGTCCTTGGATCGCTCTAGAATGCATGATCATCATCATCATAGTATCTTATGGTCTGTTGCTACCACATTATGTAGCACTTAAAACGCTGGATAAAAAAGTATTGATACTAAAAGATGACAAATCTGAACTTGAGACTTCTGACTTGGCGCTGACTGTTCATAGCAGCCTAACACCTGACTCACTTAAGAAAGACGGTGTGCCGGTGTTGATGGTGGAGAAACTGTGCACGCATTTGTAATTCCCATTGAAGTATTGTCCTTTGGTAGGATGCTTAATATCACGTGCAATCATTATTTCACAGTCAAATGTACTTTATAAAGGAAAGTGGTGGAAATAAATGCAATTATGAAATTCAATAAGCATCAATTGGATAAGGTTAGATCTAGAGGATTTGAATGTAATAAACCGCCAAAAGTATTTCCCTGGAAGCGTCATATCCAAGGTTTTAGTTAGATTTGAGTTACTGTGAAAGTCATCCCCCTGGGACCAAACTCTTCTGAGGCGGTTTTATGCTATATTATACTTTTAATTTGAGCAAAAATGTCCACAGCATCACACAATTATTTGCAGCTGATATCATTGCAGGTAGATCCTGTTCCAAAGATACCAGTGTAAGTAGTATCTTTGGATTGAAAAAACCCTTACAGCTGGGGCATTTGTTTGGGGTATTTGGGCTGTCCTTATCAACAAATTAGACATTTTATAATTATAACCCATGCCTTATTTTTATTCTAAAGAAATAAATATTGTTCAAATAGTTTTTTATATTTTTCCCATTTTAAGTAAAGACACAGCAGCATGACATTGCCAGACACAATTTGCAACTGGGTTTTAGTCAGTTAATATGTGACCTCACTGTTTAATTTCCATGGGGTGTTATTATCAGGTGCCAAACAAAGTTCCTCTGGACGCAATTGAATCCAACCACAACTAATTAAAGCAACAAGATATGTGGCACTTTAGCATCAGCCATCTTGGCTGTTTATGAAAATGCTTCAGCGGCGCTCCTATGGGACTCTCATCCTTATCGAACATGCATCGTTTTACTAGATACCAGATTAACGGTTATGATTGGCCAACCTGCTTCTGCAGTCTGCTTTAAATCCGAAATCTGTCTCGGCCACTGTTTTAGTACAAAATATTGTGGTATTTTGTAACATGTTTATTTGTTTTGTCCCTGTGCTTTAACTAAGTGACATGGCTTTGTTCATGCTGATAATTGGTAACTTAATTGTTTAAAAATGATTATTCCTAATCAAGGTGTCTTTTTGAATGTGAACGTGAAGATTTTCAGCCACGCAGAGCTTTAAAAATGGTGACAAGGGACATCATAAATCACTTGAGTGGTTCAATAATTAGATTGCTAATGTACAAGTAATGATTATTTTGGGATATTACATTAATTTGAAAAATAAATATGAATTCCTTGCAAAAAAAAATATTTTTCATATACTCCAGTTGCCACACGACATAATCTAATCACAGTCTATTCAGCGGTTTGTTAAACCCAGCTCTTTATACAATGCCACGTAACTTACATATTTTTCATTCCATCACTCCCCTGCCAATAATTGCCAGGGCGCAATCATCTGTCAAAATGGTGAGTGAGGATATTGCAGTCTTATCTTGACACTATAATGCATTCTCCCACGTCGGCAATACCTCAGTGCACAGTGATTGATAGTCGCCCTTTTTATTTGTTTATTTATTTATTCATTCATTTAGCTTTCACATTTATTTCTTATTGAAAGTTGTATTTATTATTAAGCCATGGCAGTTTTCTTCTTGGATATGAGGCATTAAACTGTGCAGAGCCTTTGTCGAATGAATAAAATGCACTTCAGTGTGTAAAAGTCTGCATTTGCATCCGCTGGGTGGAGGGTAGGCCTATTTATAAAAACAACAACAATAATAATAATAATAATAATGGTATTGCTTTGCACTTAGTGCTGCATGTGCAGCCGATTGTGCTTATTAAATCGTCAGGAATACATGTGGTGTGTGTGTGTGTGCGTGTGCGCGTGTGTGCGCGTGTGTGCGTGCGTGCGTGTTCTTGCATTGACGTTCTTTTTAATTTCATTCATTGTCCTTTATATTAACTGCTCCTGTTTCCATCCATGAATATCCCAACCATGTGATTTTTATTTTGCAGATTCCCTATCAGGCATCCATCTAAACACTAGACACACAACCAGATACACAACCTTAGGTCTGGTGGCCCAGATGTGTCCGTGTCAATATGAAAGAGAGCCTCCGATTGTGCGCTGGAAAGTGTACAGAAATAGGTGCCAACATGTTTTCTCCTTTGAAAAGTTGAAAGGCTAGGGAAATGAAAAAAATAAAAAAATTGGAAATCCAAGCCTTGGTTAAAGTGTCGCTACATGCCTCCGACACTCCCTCAGCCTACGTCCACTGCCCATTCATTCACCTTCTATTCTGTTGCCCGGGCAACAGTTACCGATGGCGACAAAGAGTTCATAGGATTCAGGGGAGAAAATGGAAGGCGCTGGTGCAGAAAGGGGGATTATTGAATAAAATGTGTTTGTGTGTACACTTCGGATTGTGTAAGCAGCGTAGTGTGTTTTTTCTTGGCGTCTACCCAGTGTGTGTGTGTGTGTGTGTGTGTGTGTGTGTGTGTGTGTGTGTGTGTGTGTGTGTGTGTGTGTGTGTGTGTGTGTGTGTGTGTGTGTGTGTGTGTGTGTGTGCATCCCTGCGTTGGCACGTTGACGTGTCTATGTACAGCTGTCAGATGCAGCTAGCGTAGGAGCGTCGTCAAGACTATTAAGTGGTAATCTGAGGATGAGGCTGACGTTCAAAACAAACATGGCTCAGTTAAATCTATGTAAACTAACAAAGCATTGTATGTTTCAGACTTGTCGTTGATTATATATAATACAGTTCATTTTATTATTTGAATATATTAAATTCCCGTCTAGTAGTAATGAAGAACATGTTAACATTTATGGACTTAATACAATTCTTGGATTGATTAACAATTTGTAGCAACTCCAGAATGTAACCGAGCAGTTCGGAGAAAATCCTTTGGACTGCACTGAAATAGCTCACCGTTGGCTATTTGTCGCCGGGTTGGATTTCATTCGACAAAGGAAGTGTGCTAGGACATTGAAAAAACATGAACACCGGATATTGCTGCTTCATGTTTTCCTGCGTTTGCTGTTCGTAGATTGTGTGCAAAGCTGGAATGGTTATGCTGGCAGTCTGAGTTTTACCTTCCGTCAAGTTAATTCTTCATAACACACACAAAAGTCGTGTATAGCTGGAATACTTGGATAGAGGGACTGTTAAAGATATTATGAAGCCATTGGTCCTGGCCACGAATCGTCCAATAACTAGAGTACTATATTAACTAGATTAGTGTACAACCATGTTTATGAGGATTTTAGGATTTACACAGAAGACTCTGGCCACATTAAATAAGCACAAGCTAGTATCGATTGGATTCAGGATGCAACAGTTGGCACAATGAAGCAGCCTATTACTCACTGGAGTTTGGCGAGCGTTTGTATAAGGCCTGGTGGAAGACACTGGTCAACGTTGCCTGCTGTGCACTGCCTCCACCATTCTCTTCCTTCTGTTGCAATGCAGATATGCCCATGTTAGTATCAAGGCAGTTGTTGCTATCCATTTTCATGAAGTCGCAGCTTTTATTTTATTTTTGCTATGTGAACCCAAAACCAGCGTAGTAATTGATGCCAATTTATCATGGTTAATGGTATAAATCCCCATTTAAGAGAAAAGGGATTAAATCCTATGTTTTTGCCATTCCTTACAAAGAAGATGTGAACGTTCCACCCTGCTGCAGAGGCAAGTCTGGGCAGCGGCTGACTGTGGTGTCCGCGAGAAAGTTTGTTTTTCGGATACTTACAGTACACTATGGTGTGTGTTGTAGCTCCGTCTGAGCAGCGATCTATTAAATACATGCATCCGAGTGAGGGTTAGGCTTCCTGGACACCTATAGTATATTGTTACGGTATATGGAGGATTTCATATGCAACATTGCTTATTATAATGCTCATAACAGTTACACACCGACAGAGCTAAAAAAGTATCATAAAGGTGGCGTGGGTCGTAACTGTAGGGATAACCCACCCCCTCTTTCCAGAAAACTCTGCCAAAATCAAAAAAAAAAGTGTTTGAATTCCTTCTGAAACAGTGGACTCACTGGCTCCTTACAGCCCTTTAATCCAAAGAGAGTTAAAGTTAATTAAACAAGTGTCATTAATCAGGGTACAGGCATCTTGGTCAAGAAGAACCACCTACATGTTGGCTGCTGGTTTTTGGGAATTCCTCCCAGTACCTTTCACATGGGATTACCTATTACACCATCCTGCTCCTTTTGTGTTCAACTGAATCCATTTTAATGACAGCACATCATTTCATAGTTTAATTTTTCAAGTTCTTGCCTCTAGCGACGATCTGGTCGAAGACAATCACCAGTAGGCCTATTAAGGCGTGTTTGTTTCATACAGCGGCAGCCTCTAGCCATCCCTGTAGCATTAGCTTCATCTTAACCACCAGTGCATACCTTATTTTTTCAATATTTTATTTCAAGGGAGTCTCAATTAATCTTAACTCTTCCTTTATTTTCCATTAGTTTTGTTTAATTTCACTATGCTGAAATTATAATTATTTGTTCCATGTGTGAATAGTAAAATATTGTCTACCTTTCTTCCCAGAATTCCCTCCCACATCTCAATAACGACTAGCCACAACCGATGCCAGGCTGTATGCTGTTAGTATATGCTAAACGTGAACCTCCTAAAATGGCGCAATTTGATTGGCTCGCTATCTCAGGATATTGGCTCATATCCCATGATTGAGATCACAAAAGCGCTCGACGGTTGTCTTGTCACGCTAATAAAAACAAATAAACCTCTAATAAAAACAAATAAATCCCAGCAAAAAGTGTTGTCTTGTTTAATTTTGGGATTAAAACAATTATTCACCAAAGGCTTTGTGAATAGTGGTGAATAGCTCCTTCGACCTTCGGTCTCAGGGGCTATTCACCACTATTCACTTTGGCTTTGGCGAATAATTGTTACGTATACAGAGATATACAATCTGAAACTCGACTTCTCATCTGACTCAAAAAACTCATCTTAACTATGTTTCTTTCTTTCATCTATGCTTTAAAAAACAGGAATTTGATGTATAAAATATGTTCTTTGTTGACTTTTCTGTCTTGATTATGGGACCCATTACCATTTTAAAAGTCTGAACTACAAAGAACACATGCCTAATTTATGCTTAGCTCTGATAATTGCAGCATTTCTGAATCTAGCTTGCTAGGAACCATGGCATGGGCCTACTACTCCCAGTATGCATTATACAAATCAAGAACAAGACAACATCTTTATTGTCAAAGAAAACATTTGACACTATTTAGCCTTGTAGAAATGCTAAACCATACACAGAAAGATGTTAACCTCTGAGCTATCTTATCTTGAAAATGCCATTTTATCATTCTACTACTTCGGTCTCTTCTGTAAATCTTTCTTTATTCCTAGCAAACTTTTTTTAATGGTCTCTAGGAAGTCCACGGTCCTTGGCACAGCTCCCATTAATGCATTTTTAAACAACTTGTTTTTCTTCCCCTCAGAGCTAATGGCACCAGATGTGTTTTTGCTAGCAGCAATTAATGACTGAAGCTGCATCTGTGCTGTTTAGAATTGGTCTGAAAGCATACTATTCAACCCTAGCATCTATTAGCATGTTTTAACCTCTCTCTCTCTCTCTCTCTCTCTCTCTCGCTCTCGCTCTCTCTCTCTGTCTTTCTCTCTTCATTTACACTATCTCTCTCCCTTTCGCTTATATGGCTCTGCTGTGACCGAAAGACAAACACAACACATTACGGCTGTACCTCCATGTTAGCGTAACTCTGAGAGCGGTGGTGTATCTAATCTGGAACAGGGAGCCCATACTGTGGACGGGGATACGAGATTGGTTTGAGATGGGAAACGAGTAGTTGTGTACGCGTCTCGTGTTATGTATGCTGTTATCTGTGCCTCTCTGTATATGTGTGTCTGTATGTTTTCATGTAGCCTGGGTTAAAGTGGAGTTTTGATAGTATCTGGCATGAACGGACAAGGTTTCTGCCCCTTTAGCTCGCAGCTCCTCTCTGACAGCTCTACCGCTCACGAGCTGTTGTGCCAACACTCTGCCGACAGCTGCAGATAGGAAAAAAGGCCCCACTTCAACCCAACCCAAAGGGATAGAACGCGGGTTGAAATCCCTGCTGCCACTGCCTCTGGTTGTTGCTGTAACAGAATTGAACGTATCTGCTGCACACAACACACACACACACACCTCGTATCACTTAAAGGCAAATGGCAGCAGCAAATTTATCGGTAAATACTTTTTAGGTTAAAAGGAAACCGTGAAATTATCTGCTTAAAAAAAAAACACTCCACAACTATCTTTTTAGTTCATCTATACTTTTCCCTTTAGTGTCGACTATATTAAGCCATCGCGCCTGATCAGCTACTACAAGAAGAAACGGCTTGAGTACAAAAAAAACAGATTCTCCCTCCGCTGCACTCTCAAAGCAAGGGCATCGTTTATGAGGGGATATTTAAACTCAAGTTTCACTCTCATCAAACCATCCCCGGTCTGTTTTGTCTCTCTCTGTGGCTTGTGGCTTTGTGCAATCAGGCCACAACGGCCGCAACTAAATGGCCTGACACTTGCCTTAGCCATAGAGCAGAAAACATCAGCAGCCTACTCAATCCCCCCCCATCACCCCCCATCACCCCTGCTCACTCTCCATGCCCCCACCCCCCTCGTCAAAGCCACACCATCTCCCTGGTCCTCCTATTAACATATTTTTCAAAGGCCTCCATGTACTAGTCGCCACCCCCTGTGTTGCGCCAACACAAATATTGGCAATAGCTTGCTAATCAAATCTTTCTCTCAGAATGTCACAGCAAAGGGCAAGTCTGTTGGCAGCTGTCTTTCTCTACTGTAAGATACCATTTATCTTTGGGGGTTGGGGGGGGGGTTAGAAAAGAAAATGAGTGTAGGATAATGTGTTGAAAGGCAGAGTGAGAGAAGGAGAGAGGGATTATATGATTGTTTGAGAGAGAGAGAGGGAGAGGGAGAGAGACGTAGTATGAGAGAGTGGGAGATCTTGAGAGAGAGAGAGAGAGAGAGAGAGAGAGAGAGAGAGAGAGAGAGAGAGAGTGAGAGTGTGGTGTAGGGGGAGAGGGAGAAGTGGAGAGAGGGAGAAGGGGAGAGAGAGATGGATGGTGTAGGGGAGAGAGGGAGAGGGGGAGAAGGGGAGGGAGAGAGAGAGAGAGAGGGATGGTGTAGGGGAGAGAGGGAGAGGGGGAGAAGGGGAGGGAGAGAGAGAGAGAGAGGGATGGTGTAGGGGAGAGAGGGAGAGGGGGAGAAGGGGAGGGAGAGAGAGAGAGAGGGAGAGAGAGAGGGGGAGAAGGGGAGAGAGGGAGAAGGGGAGAGAGGGAGAAACTACCCGGTTCTCCAGCAGCACTAATTAGCCACAGTAATGATCATGCAGCGATGCATGCTCATCAGGCAATTATATTTGGTTACCATGCTAGCAGGGAGCATCATGGGATATCATTAAAGGCAGAAACATCCCCCCAGCACCGTGTCTGATCTAAGGCAGAGGTAGGAAAACCAAGGGTGTTCCTAACCATTTCCCTAACACAAGACATTTATTTCACACATTCTCCAAAGCTGTTTTTGTGCCTCTATGAACAAGACGGGGAAGTGAACAGTCAGGGAAGTGGGATTAAAAAGTGTGGGAATGGCATGAAGCATTGGCCCACAGGTGAGTTTCAAACCGTGGTTCATTCGAGGTGGACCAGGGTTTATTTGGTAAGAGCACTAGCGTGTTCTGCCACGTAGAAATGAGCAATGTGGCATGGGGAGTTCGGGTCTGGCCTTAATGCATTATTAAATCATTTCAATTGTCCTGTTTTGTTGTACTATGATCACATTTTGAGTATTTTGTTTGTGTGTTTATTGCAATTTTCTCTATTGCTTATAATATATAAAATGTAAAAAGCACAAAGCGTACTCCATATGATAGAATAATTATGCATAATTTGTAAAGACTCTTTTTGTTTTATGTGAAGAGATTTCTAGGTGTGTTCAAATTAGCAATGGCATAAAAAGAAGCAACAAAGAAAAAATAGGAGGTGGCAGATTTCTGTAATTGCAGTGTGGCTATGTTTCAGAATTTAAATAATGATGCACTTTGAGCTCCTTCTCCTGACCAATTTACTATATTTTAGGGTTACAATGTGACATTTAAGGCTGAATTCCAAACAGAATAATTATAAATATATTATTTCATTATTAGGATGCTGGGTCTATTACTGAGAATTGAAAGTCATGGTAGTAAGTAAAAAGCTACAATTTATTTATCAGGCATTTAATTGTACTGTTGAAATCCTAACACTAGAGTGCAGGTTCGGTGAATCGTTGAGAAATGCAATTCTCCAAATGTGACAAACCATGTCAACACCTTCTGGTTAAAGAACATGAATCCAGTATGATTGGCAATATGTAAATTAAAAAGTTAATTCATGAATAATGATCCACAAAAGATCTGCGTGCAGTAGCCACGTCAAGCCAGGAAGGAAGACATTTGTTGTTGATGTTACACTTACTTTACTATCAACTTGATGTAATTTGCCTTTGTATGTGTTTCCTTTGATGCCTTCCCGGTATAACTATATTTTTCTATTTCTGAAAGCCTGTTTGTTAATGCACTGTCTGGTGTGCTTGCGGGGGAAAATTTATAATTAACCCCTTTACATGCTAATGCATAACTTGTCTTCCACTCTTGTTGTCTGCGACTGGTATTGAGTGTCAGTGCTATCGGCAGTAAAACACGAATGCATATCTCTGCCTTTGATACAAACTGACTAAATAAATAAATAATATTACACATACTCAATTCGCTCAGGCAAAACAAGACTTGGGATTGGTTCAGTGTTGTCGAATTCGACATGTATGTCCTTACTTTCTGATTGAATGACAAAGGCCGCCATCGGACGTGTATTCACAGGTCTGTAGGACCCTGCAGACGTCTCTGGAAGAGCTGGCCGGGGCAGGGCTCTGGGCATTTGGCTGCAGTGTGTGATCCGAAATCAAACCAGACATGGGCTCTCTAAGCTATTACTGAGGCCTTATTTTATGTTCTGTGATCTCCTTCCAAAACATCCAAAGCTCTGGGTTTTTTCAAGAGGAGCTGTAAGTGTATGCATACCCAGAGGGCATTGACTTGATAAGGCAGAAAGCTCCTTCTCCACACGATGCCGCTTCGACAAAACAATAGCCCAAGAGCAGAATTCAACCACAATATAAAATCTGATTTTTACCATTATATTATGTAAGATATTGTTTTGCTAAACGCCGTTCTGTAATCAAACGCATTGTTCTAAAATCTAAAGATGACCTCGGAGCAATCTCAGCTGCTATTAAATATGCGCATGCACTCGTATTCAAATCGTTGCATTTATTTACATGTTTGTTTGTGAACTGACAGGCAAGAAACACACAAACATGTAGCTTTTTCAAAATAAACGTGAGCAAGCAAACTAAAATAGCCTGATCTTCCTACAGTTGTACATTAGTGAAACACACAAAGCACACAACCAAGACATACATGTATCTTAAAGGTACATGTCTCCAGCAGCATTATGCAAACATGGTGGGAGGACTTTTCCAAATGAGGAAAAGTCCTCCCCCTCCCTTCTCCATGGGTCTTTCCCTGTTGCCACCAGCATGGGTGTGGGAGGTGCAAACATGTAAAAAAAGAAACAAAATCCATGGACAAAATCCATGGCAAACATGGTGGGAGGCCCAGAAACCCCATCACTTTTGCGGCACTTGTCCGTTTTGTTTGTACATTCTCAGTGAGGCGAACATAGGTTAAAATAGGTTAAAGACAAAAATGGACATGGCACAATTCTCTAATTGCATTGTAGCTATGTTTCAGAATTAAAATAAGACAGATTCGGAAGCATTTTGAGCCCCTTCTGTTGACCAATTTACAAAATGTTAGTCTTACCTCTGTGACATTTGAGGCTAAACAACAGCCAGACAACAACCATTGAATAATTCTAATTATGTTCTATCATTGTTAGGATGCTGGTACTATTACTGATAATTGAAAGTCATTGTAGGCCTATAAGAGAAAAACAACAATTTGTTTATCTAGCTATCGTTGAGAAATGCAATTCTCCAAATGCGATTAACCATGTCAACTTCTGGTTAAAGAACATGTATCCACTATGATTGGTAATAGAAAAACCAAAAAGCAACAAAATCCATGGCAAACATTGTGGGAGGCCCAGAAACCCCAACACTTATGCTGCGCTTGTCCGTTTGTGTGTACATTATCTGTGAGCCGAAAATAGGTTAACAAACAATCCAAGAAGCAGCTGTTACCTTTCCCGACAAAGAGTAGCCTGGTCTTGTGTCCATATTCTTCTATTTTTAAAACGTAAAAGGTGGCTGCTGTATAATTTTCCATTTCACATGCACATTTTTTATTGCTCAAGCCAGCAGCCATCTAGCCGTCGGCTTTGTCTTCCGGTTGAGTCTTGCTCTTTTGAATTCCAATATATCCAATATACTGTATATAACGCGCTTGTTCTCTCTAATGCATCCAATAAATCAAATCGGTGCATTTATCAATGCTCATGGTGGAAATGGAAATACGTAAGTACGATAGTTGCATGAGACCCATTGCTTTTTATAACTACGGTAAATCATATTTTTGGCAGAGATATTTTAATTAGAATCAAATTGACCATTCTTTGTAGATTTTTTGCTATTCTTACTTTAAACATGAATCTATTTTTCAATTCCTATTACCGTCGTGTACCTCCACGGTGACACCCACATTTCCTTTGTGGGATTAATGAAGTACATCCTGTCTCGGCTTAGGCGTAGCATTGTATATATTTTGCCCATCCTTTTTTTCACCTGAGGATTTCAACAAACCGGCATTTGCATCCACTGATCGTTGCCATGCCATCCCTTTCCATGTAATCCTCTGTCTAGCTCGCCGTCCATGCTTCTGGTTGACTGCCGCCGCTTCTAACTTCACACTCCTATCAGGACCCCACAATCCTCGGCTAGGGTATGCTATCTGGCGTTCCGTCAGGAGGAAGGAGTGTGAGGCGCAATCCTCAGAGGTGACAGATTTAGAGTAAGGTGTCGGGGTGTGTAGGAGCTGCATGGAGAGAAGTCAATTCCGTGTTGAATCGCAAAAGTCTTGGGGAAAAATATACCAAACCTGACCTCGATAGCATTCTGGGTCCTCCCTCGCACGTTGTTGTCAAGGTGCAGTTTATGTTTCTATGTTGACTTTACACAACGTCTGCATCAGTGGCTAGCATTGTGAAAGTCCTTCTCAAGCCATATCGGAGTGCACAAGGATAACGTGTATTATTTGTGTCATAAACACTTTGATTTTTCTGCGCTCCAATTGCTGGAGTTTGAAACCCCTCAATGTCTGAGGGGGGGGGGGGGGGGGGGGGGAGCATGAGAAGGGGGGGCTCTTGTCAAAGGGATAAGAGAGCAGGGAGAAGAGAGGGGATGATTGAAACCTGTGCTTGTTCCTGTACAGAGGAAGACAGAACGGAAAGGTCGACCCCCAGATTTCCACTTAATCGGAAGAAGGTTTTCATGCACTTTTCAATCCAGGCATAATCACGTTTTCTGATTAGGCAGGGAGGCTTGGTTTGGCTACAAAGTCTCTG
>OLKM01000048.1:97500-157500 GCA_900291075.1 Melanogrammus aeglefinus
CACTGTGCAACGGCACACTAAAACTCTACAAAGGATTGTGGGCATTCACATCCTAACCCACCCTCTTCAACCTCAATATCCGCACGCTCTTTCAATCGATGACGTCGTATACACACAGTCTCTGCTTTCAATTCAACCTTCCCCGTTGTTTCTTTAATAGACTCTCCCTCTTTGTCCTTCTCTCCCAGGGGGGACTCATCGCCTTCCTCCTCCTCATCCTCCTCTTCACCCTGGTGCTCTACACCCGCCACCGCTGGTGCAAGCGCCGCCGCGTGCCCCAGAAGAGCGCCAGCACCGAGGCCACGCACGAGATCCACTACATCCCCTCGGTGCTGCTGGGGCCCCAGGGCCGCGACAGCTACCGCGGGGGGTCCTCGGCCCGGGGCCAGCACCAGCACGGCAACTCGGTCATCGGCGTGCCCATCCGCGAGACGCCCATCCTGGACGACTACGACTGCGACGAGGACGACCTGGTGGGGCTCTCGCACAACTCCACCCCCAACCAGCTGCACCACCAGCACCTGAACCTGTGCGACGGCAAGGTGGGGGGGCTTCAGGAGGACTACCGCGAGGCGCACGGCCAGGAGGTGCACTTCAACGGAGTGCACTCGGACACCATGCGCAAGGAGGACGGCCTCAACATGAGCTTCGCCGACAAAAGAGGTGAGTTTGGTGCGTGATGAAGGATAACTTATTTTTAAGTTGGCCGGGAAAATATTTCGATTTCATTTTAGAGCATGATCATAGGACGATACAGGCAGGAAAGTTACCAAGAATACAGTCAATGAGACAATGGGCGTACGTGATTCGTATAGGGAAGCTTTCACAACGTGGGTAGTTAATACAAATTAAACAAAGGTGAGGGGGGGGGAGTGACATCGTGGAGAGTTTAGGATTGGCTATGGCTGAAGTCAGCCAAGAAGTTAGCCGATTGATATTTCCATGACAGTGCGCGATCCACACGGAGTGTGTGGGGAGGACTTGCCATGTTGCTAACTGGGATCTTTTGCCAGGTGTGATCACGTGGGATAACCTGCGCTCTTCGTGTTAGTGGTCGGTCTGGGGGGTGTCAGGGTCGCTACGTTGGTGATTTATTTTCGGTTGGTTGCTGGTGGATTGAATAATGCGGAGGTGGTTGATGTTAGCTTCTGGCCAACAGGCGATAAATCTTTAGTTTCACTTTGAAACCTTGAAAGCGTTTTTTTTCGTGTCCAGAATTTCTGCAGTAAGTTTGTAGAGACATGTTTGAGGGGTCTTTGAGACCTTTGTTTTTATTTGAAAAACGACTATGCTGAAATCCCCAAAACAAAACATAAATAACTCCAGCTGGCAATCCATCTACCATGTATTATTATACATTCACACACCGTACTCCACACACACACACACACACACACACACACACACACACACACACACACACACACACACACACACACACACACACACACACACACACACACACACACGCGCACAAGCACAAAGAGAGCTCCTCCATTTCAATACAATTCAGTCATATCTCCAGGTCCCAAATGTCCCCAGAAAAAAAGCCACTTGTCTTCCCCCCGACCACCACCGGCCATTCTTTACCTGAGTGTCTCTCTTGACAGATGACCCTCATTCAGCTTTGCTCAATGGTGCTATCCCCAGGCATGCCGGCGCCCAGTGCACCCCCCCCAGGTTCGCACAAGGGGGGGGGGGGGGGTGCCAGGCACTCCTCCATATAGCACACCGAGCAAACCAAACAAATGAGGGCTGTCAATTTAGTTATTTAGTGGGACGCCCCATGGCTTAGAGGAGGAGGGGAGCTGGAGCATCGTAAATCATGGCCTGGGAAAATCACAGCAGTATGCCCGAGACCGTGTGATGATGAGTCTGTAGAATGCAGGAATAGCCCCCTCGCACCCTTTCAATATACTTCTCTCTCTCTTTCTCTCTCTCACAGGCTATTGCTCAGTCTCTCTCTCTCTCTGTTGTGTTGCCTCTCGCGCACTCTCTCTGTCGCGGTCCCTTTCCTCTCTCGCTTTCTCTCTCCCTCACTCCTCGTTCTCCCGTCCTCTCGTTTTCTCTCTCTCTCACGCTCTCCCTTGCGCTCTCTCTCCCTCTTTCTCTCGCTCTCCAGTTAAACCGTATCACTGCACACTTAAATCCTTCTAGGTTCTTGATCAGCAATCATGCTTACCAGCGGTTAGACAACTATTCATTGCAGCGTTTTTCTCCATTCGTTTCCTCACTTCCTGAACGCTTGTCCCCAGAGAGGTTACGCCTAGGGTTGATAGAAGCACCGACCGGTAAACGTTTGCCTCATTTGTACTCCTACTTGCTACTCTCTTTACTACTCAGACAACAGATACTAAATCTGAGACACAGCATTCGTGATATGTGGCATTGTGGAGTCCACTACGGAAACACGCTTTGCACAGTGTGCATGGTATTAAGGAGGCTTCAGTGCATCTTCTGAGTCGTAGCAGTAATGCGCATTACTGCCGGGACCCGGATCAATATTTGATTATCTTTATGCTCAATGCTAACCATAACGATTTTTTTTCTGAGACTGTTCAAAATAAAAGATGTTGGAGAAAGAAACGCCACAGCAGTGGGGTTTTCTTAACGATTTAATTTGCGATTCCGGCAACGGCCCCTTCTTTTTTAACCAACAAAATCAGTGGCATATGGTAGCGGGACAGAAAACACTCCCAGCTGACATACTCTGTGTTAGAACCCCGCCATCTGCAGCCTACCTGCTGGCCTGCTAGAGCAGGACACACAGCCCCCTACGTGCTACCTCATGACATCATGCATCTAAAAAAATAGCACCAACTAGGACTACCCATCGCTTTGCACCACAGTTAAATGAGTCAATAGTGACTTGATGATCACAGTCAGAGCAGGTTCCCCCGTTGTGTTGAACACACACCCAAGGTGCTTATTCACCTTGATGCCTTTGGACGGCCACAATGATGTTCTGAATGCGGGTCCTTTATAGTCCCTCTTCTTCAAATTCACCCTGACAAACAAAAATAAACAAAGCCTTAGTCCGCGATTTAAACTAAGCAGCATGTTAAGTTGCTACATTCGATTTCATAACACGAGGAAATATTAATGACCCTCATGGAATTTCCATTGGTGTGGATAACATGTTAAATCAAGCAGAATGTGTTTATGCAGCATGTTTTATGGAATGCTAGACTATTGGTGCCTCTATACTAGCCAGCCTTTTACGGACATGATTTGCTTTGAGAATGGAACTTGCTGGGAGATACTGCTCTATTTTCAACTCAACATTGAATCTAATCCACAACATTAGATTAGTATAGCTAACAGATAAAGAATGTTTGTTTTCATTAGAGAGCGGTTGGGTCTGAAAAATCTTCATACATTTTACATCTATTCATCTCTGATATATTAACAATATTACGTTGACAAATAGTTGGAAAAGATTCAAATCCTTGTGTAACCCAGCTTACTAGGCCCTTATTAGATGTCCAGTTTCAGTTAATTAATAAGTTAGATCAATAAATTCATATTCTTTATGTGACAGATAAAATGAATAAATAGGATTTATGTGTGGCGAATGTGCCTTTCTCAAAGTGTACCAAGATTCGGGTGACATGACGAGTTCACGTATGGCAACCTTAACCAATCAGACGCCATCAAGGTGTACGCGCCGTTCCTCTCTCTGCCGGACCGTTGTCGAGGTGGCGGCATGCAAACTTTTTGTTAAAAGAATATTATTATTATTTACGTGAGACCCAGATATTGTTGTTGTTATTGTTGTTTGTGACGGAATCGATGGCGAACGTGAGTTGTTTATTAGCAACTATAGCGCTAGCTCATGCCATTAGCCACATGTACTTCGTACATATTACTGAACCCCCGTGTCCCTGTCTCTTCAAAAGCGGAACCTGGACTGATCTGAGGTGTGTATTCTGCCTTGTACCGGAGTGTGTGTGTGTATGTGATGCTTGATCCTCTGGTGAGTAACTTTATTGATGTTCGTCTGATGGACAGAGTTTTGTGCATCCGTTAGATAAAGGAAAAGTATGTTAATGTTGAGAAATGTGTTCATTCATTCATTAAAAGTAGTTAAGATGAAACTACAGAAAACAGTGTAGGCCTACATGTATAAATATGTATATCAATATACATTTATTTACATTTAAAAGTATATTTTAAATATATGAATATTATGGTAACCCTCTTTATGGCCTTTCTTCTTCCGCTGGGATTTCTCCCATCTCTGTAGAGGTAGTGGGGAACCTCAGTGGTCGTGGCGAGCTACCCGAATCAAAGACTTTTATTTTGTTAGAAAGATTCAGATTTTCCAATATGCTGGATGTATTGAGATCTGTGGTTGATATCTCATTTTTTTTTATTTATTTATTTTAATTTTAATTCTTTAAATCCACACAATATAACATATTTAAAACTGTACCTGTTGATTGTGTGAGTCCTTTCACTCTGTGACTCAATACACATTGCAATACACCTTTCTCCTATAGCGATTTAGATTCTTCTGATTTTCTGGCCCACGAGTTAATGCACTGATAACCTGTATCTCCCAGTTTTACCATCGACGGTTAGAGCTGACGAAGGTTACACTTGCTTGCAATGACTCTCAAACCTTTTGCTTACCCAAGCCAAACTTGAAATTGAAATTATTTCCGATATTTATTTTATTGCCAGATGTATATGGTTTATACCAGTGGTTCTCAACTTCGCTGACTTTGGGACCCATATTCTCACATAGTCCCGACCCACTTTTATACAATTAAAAAAAGTTCTCCAAAATATCATCTTGACCTTTTTGAAAAATAAATACTGGTAAACGGTTTCAGTCCTGCATTCAATGCACAAAACTGTCATTTTTATTTTATATTTGTATTAATTTTTTGAGCACAAACTCGTGACCCATTTAGGACGAAGAAGTCTAGGACCCACTTTTGGGTCACGACCCACAAGTTGAGGTTCTTAATCCTTCAATATTTCTTTATCTGATTCAGAATTTCCATCATACGGTTTTTAACTAATGTTTTCAAATGTATGAACTGCTAATTTAACCAAAATTATTTATCTGATGCCTTGCAGTGTAATTTTGACAAAAGCGATTGCAAGGAATGCTATAAAAGTTTTCCAACTCTAAGCCACCGACTTTTATTCTGTCATATATATGTAACATGTAGTGTTCTTTACCATATGGGTTGATGCTGTAACAAATTTGTGAGTTATACTTCCCAATACTAACCCACTTGCATCAGAAGTTTTGTAATTTAAACTTAGAGGAATGAGTCTTTCACTGTTCAGGCACCAGCACATACCTCCCCATGTGCTGGTGCCTGAACACATACCCTCCCCAAATGGTTCTAAGAATAATAATAAGGTACTGATTTGGAAATTCCTTTGGATTTAAACAGTTTGTTTTCACTTGAAATGGCAAAATTCCCCCAAAACAATAAGTTTAAGAAAATAATTCAAGCTAACCAATCACTGCTGTATTTGCCTCTCCCCTGTGAAACACGCCTAATTTGGCTGTTGGATACAGGAAAGTGCCTTAACTGTTATTGGCTTTGATACTAAAGGAAGTCTTTATTTATATATATATTAAATTACAATTTGCCAGCCAACCCCACCAACTGAGCTGCTTTCTATCCAACCCACACCTGCCTAACACCGACCTTGCTTTCTGCTTCAATTTCCACAGTGGTGTGAACTATTGACATCAGCAGTTTAGGATACATGGTGTTAAGTTCCTCATTATATTCTCCCACTCACGATCACACATTAATGCCACACATTTAATGAGTCTCATGCTACATTTCTAACTGTTGGGAATTGGGTTTCTGCTTTACCTCTACATGCAATAACTCTTACTTTACAGTAGTTGAATGTCTATTTTAGTTTGCTGGGGTGCACTTTAGTCCAGGAATTGTCTCTATAATGCATGCTAATTTGCAATTGTCAGGTCTAGCTCCTCCAACATTAACTCATTTCCATTTTTTTACACCCTCTCAAATGTTGCTTAGTTGTAATTTGTCAATGACCTTTGGCATGTTGCTGTAGTTTCATTTTCCTTTAACAAACAACTAGTGTCCATTACCACAAAGAAATGTGATTGTCTGCAGTAGCCGATACAGCCCTTGCAGTCAACTTTGGTGTAGCACTGGAGCACGGCATTTGGGAACTTGGATGCACCTAGCTAGGTTTACTTTCTTTCTTTTATTTCATTTTTGTTGCATTGTGATTGGTCCAAGTCCTTGAGTGTTGCTTGTGTTTCTTTCCTCCCGTAGTCTTGAGCTCTCTATTCCTGTTCTAACTTTTTTCATTAAATTCATTTACAATGAGTCTACTCAGCATAAAATGAGTCTCTCCCCTCATGACTTTGCTTCACCAAGGTGTTTCAATAAAGGCAATTGTTTCATCAAATATTTAGGCGAGTGCCTCATGCAACGCTGAACTATTGTTCTCCCAAGGCTTTATTCTTTATTATTCATACCGATACTTTGGCACTCAACTCCTCATAGGCCTACATGTTTTTAGGCTGGAGACCTCATTGACATTTTTTAAATTGTCAGCCTTCTTGGATAAGAGTGCTCTTACTTCTCTTACTTAAAGATACAGGTAATCAACTTTAATTTTTAAAAGTTGAAATTCTATAACAGAGAGGGAAGTGGTCCGCCCATTCTCTGACACTTCAACTTCTTCAGATTACGCAACTGTTCATTTGTTATCTTTAAACATTGTTCAAACATTTAACAAATCACTTTTTTCGATATAATTTATACTTTTTAATTCAACAGTTTTTCACTTTGTAAATTTTCGAATCTCTTTGTACATTTTTAGTTGGCTTTAATTGCCTTCCCTTGAGCTCTGCTAGAGCGCGGCGACTTCACCCGCTCTAGTCCAAGATGGCTTTCACAAAAGCTAACCTGTTCGCTCGTCACAACGTCAATGTTTACCTTGAAACATAACATAAAGCTTAGACTGTTCCAATATTTCTGTGCTGCAATTACTCATCGATTTGAAATCTACTTGAGCATCGGGCGTTTGTGTGTGGCGACGCCGTTTATATGGTTCAAGGCTAGGTCCTTCATAACTCCAGGTGTGTGCGCTTACTGCGCTAAAGTGCTTAGAAACGATATTCTTCACATCATGGTATCTACACAAACGATGTCCTATGAAAGCTAAGAATCCACAGTCCTTTATCATTTTGTGAGCTTATCTCGATGAACGAGATAACTTCAATAACACTTTTCCAAGCAACTATGACAACTGATGAGACACATAGACACACACACTCACTTCTCCTACACTTACTTTCCTGGTACACTATCTTGATTCAACCTTATCGCAACAGCTAAGCTATTCTATATTTCATCTAAAATGTATTCAAACTTCTTAATTTTTTAAATGGTGTACATGTTTACATTGTTTAGACTTTTGAAATCTCTTCAAATCTTTTCAGGTTAATTTAGGCCATTCCACATTTCTTTACGTCTTAAACTGTATGGCTTTATTAAAACACATTTTCAACCTCACTTTGCACCACAGCACTCCACGGTAATACATTTTCAAGTTTGGTTTTCTTTTTTCCCCAGCCAGAACATAACGCATCCAATTGCAATCATTATTTGAAGGGCAGCTCCCATATATTCCACGATCAAAACGACGCATTCAAACCTGCGCAAATTGAAAAACAATCACCGGGCCCATCAGTGGTTTGCATAGAGCAGACTAATTACATTGAATGAGCTGATGGTGGACTCGGAACCCAAACCCCATTGAGTGATATGCACCATTACCCGTGGTGGATCGTCTGGCTAGAAATAAAAAATAAAATATGAAGATGGTTTTGAGCCAAAGTGCATTCTCCTTATGTCTGTACACCGATTGATTTACGAACCCCCACTGTGAACCTCTCAACGTTGACTGAAGGGGCTTTCTCTTACCTGTTAAAGTGCTGTAATCAATCAGATTATACCACGGCGTCGTATTACAATATTTTTACCCTGACCTAGCCTCATTGACTGGCCGACTAGAATGCCCACTTCATGACTCCTAGTTTCTATGTGCAGAATAATCTCATTAGTGACCATGAAGTGCTTACTAGACGAAGCGTAATGTACACTAGGGACGTTGGCTGTGCCCAGTGAAATTCACTCCATGAATTGTCCTGTCCCGTCTGAACCCAGCCCCGGAAATGAAAAAAGCTAGAAAGATAATGTAAATAAGGATGTTTTTCTGCCTTCATTTTACCCTGTCACACTTGATTAAGTCCACGATATGCTCCCACTTAAATCGCAGACTCCAATCTACAGGTTTTCTATCAACAGAGTTATTGCACGCAAAAGCATAGACTAGAGGCCCCTCATGCTTACTGTGGGCCACCAGTACATTTATTAGCTGCAATTATTTTGTAATTTAGCAGATACCTTCAGGGCAAAGCATCTCGCAGTGAACGCAGACGCCTGCCGTTAAAGTAAGGCTCCAGATCAGGCATCCGGCTTGAGGATGCCGACAAGTTAAACCTCATTTAGAGTCGCCGCGCGTGAGCGTGCATGAGATGGATAGAATATGATTCTTTATTGTCATTGCACAGGATACGGCGACATTGGATGGCAGTCCTCTTGGTGCTTTATAAATAAATAGAGTTATAAAAATGATATAAAACAATACAAGACAATACAATGTCTAGCTATTCACATGAAACCCCCCTCTACCCTCCCCCACACACACACACACACACACACACACACACACACACACACACACACACACACACACACACACACACACACACACACACACACACACACACACACACACACACACACACACACACACACATTCTCCAGTGCATGCTTAGAGTGTGGTAGCATGGAAAAAGTGCATACAGTGCGTGAGCAAGCCAGCGTGAACCAAACACTGCATTATCTTGGCCCTGATGCACGGTTCATATGGCTTTACTGCTGCGGGGCGTGCACCTCTGGAAAAATGTGACGTTCCCAAAGAAGAGTGTGCCATAATGCAGTCTACCACAGGGTTACGGTGGAACAGGGACTAATAAACGCCACGGTGCTGCGTGGTCGGTCTGTGTGCTTCAGGTGCATCATTACCCTAACCCGGTAACACTGCCTTTCTCCGGGGAGCCCGAACAAATGCATACACTACACTTAGGGGATGCTGGAGCCTTAGCATAAATACAGATTTAAATATCGTCTGAAGAATAGGCCTATTATTTGAGATGACATCATGCGGTGACATCAGAGTTAGAACGAAGTGTGTTCCAACGCCCTTGAAGGGAGCCCCTTTGTGATGTCATTTTACAGATGGCCATGGACATTGTTCGGACCAGTGCACCAGCAGCTCACTTCCTCCCAGCGCTGCACAGCGGTGCTGTTGTTCTCACTGACTGAACAATTGACCCGACAGCTCACGGGTCAATCTAGAACAATCTACCCCCTATAGTGACATCCCAAGTGGGAGTGTCCACCCAGATGTGTTGATAGATGGGTAGATCAAGCCTACTGGCCAACCAGGTGGACTGCAGCAACTGGTCGGTAGATCTATCTATCTGGGTGGACACGCCCACTTGTGATGTCACAACTGGACTGATTTTAAAATGCTTAACCGACAGCACACCTGTTGGTATGGCAGGGGGGTTTTGAACCAAACAAGGGCACACAAATGCACAACAGAAAACACATTCCACAGTATGTTCCAATGGTTCATTATACATATGACACTTAGTTCATTAGTTATTACCGACTATTACACTTAACTAGGTAATTCCGCAAACGCTTTAACCCATAAGCATCTTCAAGTGAATTCCGATGCAGGTTATTTTGGAGCAGGGAGGTGTTTGGTTCGGCATGTTGGGCGAGGATACCTATATGAAGATTATTGCCATATGATATCGAACTCAATACCTTTTGTCTCTAGCAACTCCTCCTACACAAGGAACACCAGGCTGCCTGTTTTGTATGCTCGCCAATGGCACCGCCAGTTCTGCGAGTTGGGACAGTTAACAGTATGTCCTTCTGTGTGTGCAGTACGAAACCCCCAAAAAGTATTTGTAATTAAGTCCCAGCGATTTATCACTGGAGGAAGATGACAACCCAGGTTTGGTATTAATCACAACATTGCTCCAGGCTGCTTTCACTGTGCCAAGTTGGCAGGCATTTTTCATCAGTGATGTCACATTAGAGTTGTGTGGCATGGCGTTGTGTCATTATTCTCATATAAGGGGATGGATGGGGGGCCTCGGAGTGCTCCATACACGACATACAAACACGCTGAGAGCCTGGTCGTGGTAAACAGGTTTTTCACATTGCTATGGAAATTGAGTTTTGATCACATTAGTGCATGGAATATGTTTTGTAATGCATGTTTTTTATTTATTTAATTGGATTTGTTTGTTATTTAAGGCTACCTTTGGCAAACAATGTTTGGATGCGTGGACATATTTATTCAGCATTAAACATATATCGATCTTTTTCCTCTTCACAATTCAGAACTACAGCTTTTCTGTAGATTCAGGAAGAGACGTTGTGTTTTTTTGCGTGTTCATAATTGCCTCTCAGCGGGATACATGGTATGCCTTTGGCGTCATCAGTGTTTGCATTGTAATGTAAACTACAACCACAACAACAAGTGTCAGCAAAGAGGTAACTAAGAAAACAACGGACAACAATCATTTAGTGTAGTCCTTATGAAAGCAATTAAAAAAAAGATAACGCATAAAATCCATGAGTCCTTGTTAGATATGCAGGCCTCAACTGAAATCTGAATATCTATTCACTGTTCTTCTAAATTCACTGTTCTTCTAAATCCCTATTCTGGTCGTTCTGGTGTCTTGGGAAATCGTTTAGCTTCTAACAAACTATATTTATTCATCCGAATATATTTTGGAAAGACAAATGGTACCACTATTATAATTGCATTTGCATACGGCTGTATAAAACGTCCTTCGGACAGGCTAGACATGCATTTAGTATGTATGAAAGCACGACCAGGGGAAGATGCATAAACACAAACTTCTAAGAGCAAAGGCATCACCGCAAACATTTCTAGTAGAGTAGAAAGTGACTATGATTGGAGCAAAACAAAAACAACAACAATTTGTATGCCATATGGAAGGGAAGTTTAACATACGACTGATGTCACTGAACGTGACATAAGGGTATGTGACACTGGCCAACATATTGACTTGTACAACATTCAGAAAGTAAAAATGTACTATTTTAAATGTCTTGTACCACTTAATCACAAGTGGTTGTCAATGTCAGTGTTTTTTGGAATTGTCTAAACCGCAGGAGCTTCTGTCGTTTAGCGTAGTATCTTGCCGCTGTCTCAACTGTATTAAATTGCATGCTTGATGTTTAAAATGTATCAATCCGAATCAGATTCATTGCCTTCACTGGTGACTAATAGGAGTCTGTTCCTCCAATATTTATTGTTTGAAAGCAAGTTTTCCAAACTGCCCTGATCACCTTTTGTCTTCTCATTAAAACCAATTACCTTTCTACTCGTGGGCATGCCATTGTTTTGTTCAACTTCATTTAGCATTCGCTTGGCACCCTTGTTCACTAAAATATATGCTGTTTAATTTAGCATTGCTTCACCTGCCGATGAACCATCGTCAAGAGACCGTAGCCACAGGCTTTTTATTTTAAATTGTATATCCTGACAATTTATTGCAATTTTCTGCCCCGTTTTCTGTTACGTCAAAGAAGCATGTCAACATGTTGCGCAGGAAGTGATGGAATGTTGGTCAAAGGTTGGCTGTCTTTAATCGGTTGGCCTTTCACAGCCGCTCGGATCAGCATGTTGCTAGTGTGTGTATGAACATATAAATATGTGTGTGTTCCCTTGGCTTCCTGACCTTTTCAGAATCAGATTTGTTTACTTTCTATGAAGTGGCAGTCCAACACACACACACACACATACACACGCATGCCGGGCACGCGCACACACGTTGAGAGAGAGCGCCATAGACAGTGGAAGCAATTTGCGAGTGTAACTTAAAGCAAATAAACCTGCACCTCCACTGGTAGTAAATGGACTAGTCATGACAACTTTATATCCTTATAGAGGTGTAGTATATCACTTCAATAGAAAGGCACATTACACTAACTTACTGATTATGTGATCTGGATGGTTGGGTAATTCATCTTTCATTAAAACAGAGGCAACACTGCATGTTGTGCTTTTTAAAGCCTAGGTTCTGGAGAGCAGTTACGACTTGTACTTTGAATACTACTACTCCCTCGTGCCTCCTAAGTAAGGAGTGACTTAACTGCTCAGTCACCTGTATGCCATCATTAACAATTACCCACCACTTAGGTTGTACTGATTATCTGAAAAAACTATATTTTTTAAGTCATCATACAGTTTCTGTTTTAATGAAAACAATTTAATAGATAAGCACTGTTAGCCTACATTAGGCAAACAGTGTCCATGGTGCAGTTTCTCCCCCCACCTCCAACTCTTTTTGGCCAATGACCCCCTTTTTTTCTTGCTCTGAAAACAAGTGTGTCCTCTCCTTTAATTCTTTGCACCTGCTTCCACTTATAGTCAACTCACTCCACATCTGCCGGTACTACCACTGTACCAGTGGACATAATCCCGTTGCTTGGCTACACGCTAAGTGAGTTTGCTTGTGGCTTTGAATCATTAGGCAGTCAGTTCGCATATACTGGACATCTATGAGAAAAAAGAAAAATGGCTTCCTGAAATAGACCATTAAATATCCATGGCTTATGTCAGCAATCTTCCGCGACCCAATATGCATATCTGGGGACCCTGAGTATGGTCTCGACCCCAAGGTTGGGAATCACTGCCTTAGTGCTTAGCTTGCACCTCCTTCCTGGCCGCAGACCAAAATAGGCTACAGAGGACGTTACTAGGAAGCCATCCCTTTTTTTTTTACAGAACCACTTACTATTAACACCATATGGAAAATGATTGCCCCGGTACATGACATGATCTTCTAGCAGTCACTTCTAAACCTTCACACAAGAACGGACGTGTACGCTACTTAATGTTGTGATTTATTGTTCAATAAAGCAAGATGCCCTAAAGTTGAAACCCTACCGGCCCTTAATAACAGCTAAGGGTTATCTCAGAAGATCTCCTGTACGTCACTTCCGATAACATTTACATTTAGGGCATTTAGCAGACAGTTTTATCCAAAGTGACTTACAATAAGTACAGTTGTCATAAGAAAGTGAAACGATATATCACTGTTGTCGAATAAGGTTGTTCATAGAGCCAAGGGCCAAGCACTAACAATCGCTAGGTTAACCCATTCCCCATAAACAACCAAGATAGCTAGGATAAGATTAAATGTTCTTTCAGACTTTAGTTGCTAGACGCTATATATTGAACAGCTTTCAAACTAGGCACACTTTCTTGTGTCTTCACATGGTGGTTCATTGGAATCACCGGGCTCAGTATGTGGCAGAAACTGCCGCTTTAAGTGGCACTCTCTGTCAGCCAAGCAGTGGCTGAGGGGACGATTCAGTGTTTCGCAGTGCGCCGTAAAAGACCATCCATATTTCATCCCTGCTCGGCGACACAAGGCCGCCACCGTGCTATACATAGCACTCTAAGTCTTACTTATTCACAAACAGCAGACGACTTGTATTCTGTATCCACGGATAGAAGTATACCAGAAGTGGCGGACACTTCCTGAGAGAATAAAAAAAAACAGTTGAACTGTGCCAGAGTCAGAATGGCACTTTGCAAGCTCTCAAATGCCCCCAAAAAATGACAAGAAATGGATGGGCGAAGGGGGAAGTAAAGGGTGTTTCTTAGATTGGAGTGTCGTCTGAGGAGGAGGAGGTGCGTCGACGGAGGGAGAGGGATGAAGTACAAGCGTCTCCTTGACGTTTCAACAGTAATCTTCCCTCTGGAAGCGTTTTTGTTTCCTCGGAGCGACAATACTTTGAGACATTCGCTCTTTTTCCCGTCATTTTAGACAGGGTGAGGTGGTGGTGTTTGAGGGTGGATGAGGCGGGAGGCGGGGATGTGGGGGAGTGTGGGGGAGTTCAGGAACTAGGCCATACAGGGGGCCTGCTGTGGTGGTGCTGTGTGTTGTTGTCCCTTTTTTATAATTTAACGGAAGAAACGCTTAGCAACTGGAAAACGTATGAATCTGCAGCTGCTCCGGGGGTCTCTGTTGCCACGTTCTACTTTACTTACTTTGTGCTGAGATCTGAAACAAGGTTTTTCCTTACCGTACTGTGAAGGTAAAGGTTACAGTGCTGGCTATTGATTCTTCAATATCTCGGAGTCTATGAAACAGGGAGGGAAAGTCTCTTTCTGGTTTTCTCTACCAACCTGAAGGTTCCCCGGTTTGATCCTCACTGTCATCCCAGAGCAGGATGGCCTAACCCCTTGCTGCTCATTCATTCATGAGATGATATGACTGACATTTTGTATTAAACTTTTTTTACCACCAACGCTATTTTAAGAATCATATCCTCTACTCTCCCAATGGTGTGCACTAAAGGACACATACAATTGATTCGTTTCACCTCTCTCTTGTTTGTATCATCTCATTCTTAGCTTGCAAACATTTAGGGATTTCACTTTGGCTGTCTGGAATCAAACAAGGTGCTAGTCCCCCGCGTTCCTCTTCCTCTTTCTCCTCTCCTTTCTCCTCACCACCTCTCTCATCTCTTCATGTGTTCTGATCTTCTCCTATCCTCTTCTCGTCCCATTATGCAATTTATCTTAGTCCACTGCCCTCGCTCCCGCTATCATTTTTTCTCAAACATGCTTTTAATTTTTTCCCCTCTTACCCAGGATGCTTCAGTGCCCTCTGCTCTCTCCGTTTGTTATCTTCCCTAGCTCTCGCTCTCTCTCTCTCTCTCTCTCTCTCTCTCTCTCTCTCTCTCTCTCTCTCTCTCTCTCTCTCTCTCTCTCTCTCTCTCTCTCTCTCTCTCTCTCTCTCTCTCTCGTCTCTCTCTGTCTCTCTCTGTCTCTCTCTCTCTCTCTCTCTCTCTCTCTCTCTCTCTCTCTCTCTCTCTCTCTCTCTCTCTCTCTCTCTCTCTCTCTCTCTCTCTCTCTCTCTCTCTCTCATTGCTTTCTCTCTCTCTATCTTCCCTAGCTTTCTCTGTGTCTTTCTCCCAGCTTCCTCTCTCTCCCTTGCTCTCTGTATCTCTCTCTCTCTCTGTCCCAGTGGTGTCCCCCTCTACCTCTCCCTCTTTCTTTACCTCTTCCTCCCCTTCTGCCCTAGTTGTCTCTCTTTCTCCCTCTCTAGCTCACTCTGCCTAGCTCTTTCCCTCTGGTGGTTCTCTCTCTCTCTCTTTTGCATCAAATTTCTGTCATAATCTCCTCTCCCCTTCCATGCCGTTTTGATCCATCACCTCCACAGCTTCAATTTCCATCCCCATGTTTTTCCCTCTCACGCAATCTAAGCTGTGATTCACCACCTTCCTCTCTCTCTCTCTCTCTCTCTCTCTCTCTCTCTCTCTCTCTCTCTCTCTCTCTCTCTCTCTCTCTCTCTCTCTCTCTCTCTCTCTCTCTCTTCTCTCTCTCTCTCCTCTCTCTCTCTCTCTTCTCTCACTCTTCTCTTGCTTTCTCTGCTCTCTATCTCCCTAGCTTCCTTTCTGTCTTTCTCCCCAGCCTCTCTCTCTCTCTCTCCTCTTTATCGTTATCTCTCTCTCTCTCTGTCCCACTGGTGTCCATCTCTCCCCTCTTCCCCTCTTTCTTTACCACTCTTCCTCCTCTCTTTCTGCCCTAGTTGTCTCTCTTTCTCCCTCTCCTAGCTCACTCCCGCCTAGCTCTTTCCTCTGTGTGTTCTCTCTCTCTCTCTCTTTGCATCAAATTTCTGTTCATAATCTCCTCTCCCCCTTCCATGCCGTTTTGATTCCATCACCTCCACAGCTTCAATTTTCCATCCCCATGTTTTCCCCTCCTCACGCAATCTAAGCTGTGATTCACCACCTTCCTCTGCTATCTCTCTCCCTCTCCTCTCTCCTCTCTCTCTCTCTCATACTATCTCTCTCTCACTCTCTCTCTCTCTCTCTCTCTCTCTCTCTCTCTCTCTCTCCTCTCTCTCTCTCTCCTCTCTCTCTCTCTCTCTCCACACTCACTTCACGTCAATCTTTGCCTACTCGTTCTCCACTCGCCCTCCTTCCCCCCCCCCCCCGCCCCCACTGACACCTCTATCTCTTTTTATTTTTTTCTGTCATCTCTCTCGCTCTCGCTCTCTCCTCCCCTTTCACCCGCTGTGACGACGGTGCCTGCCTCTGTCCCGTGGTGTGGCTTCGCCATCCCCGCCCCCCCCCCCGTCCCCCCGTTCCCTGTTGAAAACAATGACAAACGTAATAGATCACAGAGGGAATCAGAGCTCTTGGCCCACGGCGGCCATTTTCATCTCCATTCATCTGGGCCTGCAGGCAGCTGTCCCTGCAGCAGAGGTCCCCAGCCGCAGCATCAAAACATTCACGGTGAAAAGGAAGAGCTACACATGGAGTGCCTATGGAAGAAATGCGATCAATAATATAATCGATAATAATATATAATAGTAATTGTCTGATCATTTGTCTGTGCCATTTTAGTTTTGCTCTGTGAAGCATTTGGTTGGTTGTACGGTGCTATATTGAGAAGTTGAAAATATTGAATGTCAATTTGTTAACTTGCAGTGAACATTCACAATATTAAAAGACTTTATTCCAGAACACCACTTATGCTTTGTGAGTGTAGTGTAATGTGTCTCTGGGATTGTCTTGTCAGCCACGTCTGTTACCTAATGGTTAGTCTATTAGATAACAGACCGACACAGACAGCAGACATAAGACAGGTGGAAGGAGGGGGAGTCATACTTAAGTGGTGTACACTTCAGTATCAGTAGTATATTTGGCGATGCTCACCACATTTGGTGTTGTCCACCAAAAACACTCAAGTGTCTTACAGGAGTGAATGATGAAGTGGAAACCTTTACCCCCCGTAATACTGCCGTTTCCCACTGACCTGTCAGCTAAAATGCGCTGAAACCACTCTTGCTGTTTTGCCAGCGCTCCCATTGGATGCCTGGGACGTCGGCTATTAGCATAATAACATGTCAGCTCTATAAAAGGCCTTAGTGCTGACACCTAAATGATCTGACAGTCGATAGCTTGTTAGCGTTAGCGCCTGTAGTCCTCTCTTCACCCTGTGACAAACAGTGCGGGCCTGCCTCTTCCCAGGATGCTGAATAAGGACAAGCAGAGTTCCTACTTCCAGCAAAAATTAAATGACATGTCATTCCACTCCCCCACCCCCCACCATCCCTTTTTTCATACAAGACAAGATTGAAAAATACTGCCCACGACATAAACCCAGACCTAAGAGTGCATGTTTAGAAATATACAATATAAAGGTTTTTTCAGGGTCGAGAAAAGGCAACTTTTTTTTTGCTAATGTTCCATACTAGCGGGCATCCATATTGGATGTTCGAAGGCCACAGAGTGCTGTAAAGTTATGCTTACGAAGGGAACTTGGCTTCTAAGGGAGCATAGAATACATTTACAAGGCATTTCACGGTGGTGTTGTTGGTTACATTTTCAGAGCCACAGGGAATGTGGCAGGTTGAAAATGCAGCATTTAACACTGTAATAACCGTCCATTATGTTGCAATTTATGAAAGGTTGTTTTCGACAGCCATCACTAAAGTTGGACATTTATTCTAAGAAAGCAACAAGGGTCTATGATATTGTTCTTTCTGTTCTCAATAGAAAAGACAAACTACAAAGAAAAGTGGGGAAAATAGTCTTAAGTGCTGGATGAAAGAGTATGCCCAAAAGCTGATTACCTTCATTAGAAATAAATAAACAACACATACTTATCAATTGACAAACTTGCTGTAAAACGATTTGGTTTATTTGTCTGGACTCTGGCTTCTCTGCATTTCATTTAATGGATGGAGCTGATTCAAGAGGGACATTTGGGGGACATTGTAGCGGGGAGGGGGTTTATTTGATGTTCTTTGTGGTCGGGCACGTCTTTTGCTTGCTGTAGACCATACTTTTTTTCCTGGTCTTATAGGGTATGAAAAAAAACGAGTGGAGGAATCATCCAAAACATTCATCAAAACACATACCATGCTTCACTTCAGGCAAGAGGAACTTATAACATTGACATCTTTACATTTGGCTGAAAATGAATACAACATATAAAATGCTGAGGATGGAGGAGGAGTATAACAGCATCATTAGTCTTGTGATTATTATGAATGCATCTATTGATCGACTTTGTCGTCTTTCTGATTCCCTCTGGCTCTCTTGCACACAAAGTCAGGCCAGCTGGCCCGTCGGCCATTGGGGGGTTGCTTTGTATCACAACCCGGATAACAGGCGACACCGCTAAAGCCAAGCCTGAACTCAGGCAACCAAACGCTCGTGGCTGTTGTCAGAAGACACCAGAAGACACCTCTAACCCGCACTCCGGACAGATAAGCGTTATCTAAGACTGAGTTGTACGCCGCCGGGGACAGAAAAAGGGCTGGAGGACAGCGACCTTTCCGGCTGAAAAGCGTGACCTTGCTCCTCTCTACGGTTCACTGCTTCCCCCCCCGGTGTGAAGATGGATGGAAGGCCGCATAAATGAGAGAGCGAGATAAGGGAGGAGATGGAGTGAAAAGAGTGGGTGAAATAAGGAAAGAGAGAGATTAATTCATGTCAGGAGAGAGGAGCAGACGGGGAGAGAGGGAGACATACAAAAGGTGAATCCAAAAGACAAACATAAAGTGGATATTTGTGGATATTTATACCTCATATCCTGAATCAAATGCAGTTTAGTGCTCGTTACCGTTAAGATCCGTTTTTGCCGCGGAGGTTGTGCTAAAAATATGAATAATATGTTTGTCCTGCAGACATTCATCTCTTTGCAGCTGCTCCCACCTCTTTCACGCTGCATGGAGTGCATTCCATCGTCATGGTCAACGCCATGGCCGACCCCAGGGTTCAGGGTGTCTGGACTCCCACTTGTGACATCACAGGTAGCGTTGTCCACAATGGCGTGTGATGGATAGATCAGGGGTGACGGAGGTCAGTCTGTCCTTAGTACATCTAGGTGGACATGCCCACTTGTGAGTTGGATAGATGGTGGATTCACTTTTATTGGCAAGCCACAATCACCCTTACACCTGCCGGTAAAACGGCTCTTAAATATCCTGTCCACAGCCGATACATCCATTAAAAAAAATGTATACAACAAGTAAGACATCATGTCACCTTAAGTTGCGGTACAGTACAAACTGGCACGATTTGTTTATATTTCTTAGATCTGTTGAGAATTAAGCAGTGTATCTTCAAATGGAATGGATGGATTTGCTTGTTTGAATTAAATTGTATCAGCACTCCCAGCATGTGTTCATCCATGGATGGAGGAGCTTGCGGTTGCATGGTCTGTGAATTAGATAACTGACGGAGCAAAACTCGTCAAGCTGCAGAGAGACCAATCTCATGGCGCCCATTGCACCCGAGGGAGAGGGGAGAGAGAGGGAGAGAGAGAGAGAGAATGCAATGACATTTGTATAGTTCTCCAAGCACCCCCCCCCCCCCCCCCATGCCTAAACACTACACAAGTGGTCCCTTGGGAGTACTGTGCATTCACGTCTCCTTCTCCACTGTCAACAGAGCTGTGTGTGTGTGTGTGTGTGTGTGTGTGTGTGTGTGTGTGTGTGTGTGTGTGTGTGTGTGTGTGTGTGTGTGTGTGTGTGTGTGTGTGTGTCTCGCCTGTACGCTCTTTTGTTCAATGTGTGTGAGAACGTAGCTATGTGCTGTTTTTATGCTAGCTCGGGGTCCGCCTGAGGTCCGGGTAAAAAAAAGTGTATTTACAAAGAAGGGAACACAGAAATGTTTTCAGCGACGCTAAAACCATGACAATTGTTTTGTCTCTGGGGAGGTGGCAGGGATCAGGGCTGAGGCGATGGTGCACCATTCAGAATACAAAAGACAAACAAAAAGGATTTGACGTCGTTGAATGGAAGACGTTCTGTGTATGTGTCCAGGGATGAATCTCCATTTTCAATAATATGCCTTTCTGAATGACTAAATGCTGTTTACCTGGCGTAGAAGACTGCAATACAGAAAAATAACAATACTCAAAGTACATAAACTAGACAGAGGTAGATTCAACAAGTTTAAATCGAATAATGGGGACATTGAAGTTGTAATGAATTAGCAAAATGAGACTGAAGAGACATTTTTGAAGTACAATCCATTGTTTTGGAGGAATTAAGACTTTGTTTGTCAGAAACGTCAAAGCAATTGTCAGATGCAAGGTTATTATTGATCACATCCATGGGCAAATCAAAGAGTTTAGCACGGCGTACGGCCACTATGGATGGATCGATGCTTCATTCCAGATGAAGTAATGAAAAATCTAAACACACAAACAAAGATAATGGCGACTACAAAATAAGCCCTGCCATGGTGTCTTATCGCGTTTTTTGTTTATATAATCTGTATCGACACACTGCGATCTTAACTCTCCCCAATCAAATTTTTGTCTGGGGATGGTTGTCGTTTCTTGATCTTATTTATTTCCGTTTATTCCGGTGTTGTTCTTAATCGTTGACCCAGAGGATACCGTGCGTCTGTCACCTTTGAGATTACATTTCTTCAGGATAGTGGTGAATAATACAAATGCTTCATTTTGTTGTGAGTGAGAGAGCTGAGGAAGTCACACAGCTCACCACCTCACATGATTCATTTAGACTCAGCTACGTGAATTTTCTGATATATTTTGGAATTTATTATTTGATATATTATTTTTGTACTTGTATTTATTAATCTAGGTCACATTTAGAAGCCATACATGAATACAAAACAAGCATGAACACCATGGATATCCCAAGGCAGATTACAACCACAGTTGACATTTATCATCACTACATGAACCACTGGCAAATGTTTAAATACCCAGTTTCCTGTGATTCTGTGATCTGGTTAAATGGTGTTTTTGTGACAAGGACATTATTTATATTGATTATTGTAGTTCACCTTTGATAGCTTTGCTTTGGCTCTGCATGCTGACGGAAAAGTATGAAAATAACTGAGGAAAGAGTGTCTCACACCACGCGGTGGTACACCGAAATATACAGATTAACCATTTTGTAATAACCTTTATTACAGGCTGTTTGGACCAGAGGGGGATAAATGGAAGCTCCAGCTCCTTTTATTCCCTTCTTGTAGACCAAGCCAATGTTGGCCCGCTAATGTTTTAAACAACATAATCACATTTGATTTTTATACTATCATTACAGAGGTAAAGCCCAGCACTTTGTGGCTCTGGTTTAACACCAATAGTCATGGAAGGTATAATGGCCACCAAATTACTTCAATAAAATGACTATCCAACGAGCTGTTTCAAAGATGTTTATCTGATGGCATGTTGTTAGCCATAACTGGCACACCAGGTGAATCCTTGGGGATTGCCAATTTGAAAGCTTAAAGTATTTTTTAAACAATATTTTATCTTGGAGAATATAATATTGGACCTAGAAGGCCTACTATGCTAGCATAATAACGTAATAGCATTTTTGAGGGAGATTGAACAGAGCCAGGGCCGGAAACCAATAACTGAACGGGGCAGATTAACACCTTGTGTTCTGTTTCATTATGGGAAAAGAAAAATAAATGACATGGTTTAGGCTTTTAGGGTTTTCTACATTGGCCAGGCAACACAATGTTGATTTGAAACTTTTGTAGAATTAAGTACACGTACACTTTTCCTAAGAATGTTGGGATCATTTTAATGGGCATAATGCAATAGTGTTGGAGGAGTTTGTGTATGTGGTTAGCCAAACTTGCATTTTAAGTTGAAAAATTGTTCTCCCAGATTTGAGTTTGTCTGCCATATGACAGTTAATTATTAAATTTAAATGAGATTTGTAAAAAAAAAGTATGTGGCGTATAAATCGTCATTTACTCACTCCTTCTGAAAGTCTTACGTATGTATTATTATGAAAGCAATTCCCAAATTCCAGATTTTTTTAAAATTAAAACCTAGACTAGAATTTGTTCTATTCTGAGTGAGCTGGAATCCAAGCTGATGGTATTCACAGTTCAATAGCCCTCCAGCTCTATGCTGTGTTTAGATAACACTTTGAGTTGGAGGCCACATTTCCCGCCTTTTATACTTTATCCCTTTTCTTCTCGTTCTTGAGCCTCGCTTTGTCTGGTGCGTCTGGCAGAGTGGGAAAACATGTAGTCTCTTGACGAATCATCAGACCCACACAGATCACCCCAGGTCGTATATATTTCGCCACCATTGAACTTCGGACAATTTGCGTCTTGTGGCAAAACAACCTCTCCTCCAAGTTTGGGTTTCACAGGCTGTAGATGGATGTATTTATATGTCATGCCTCTAGTTGCATCTCTAGTTTGTTTTCTGTGTTCTCAGTTGTTCTTTGAGAGATATGTTTAGGGAACGCTGGTCAGTGGCTGCAGGACAACGAAGGTCTAATGTGTGGCATTCTGCATGCACTTCTTGGTGGTACAAATGAGGCAGAACAGGTGTAGGTGGGCTTGTGGGTCCTGTCCGAACACTCCCAACCCCTCAAGGGCTTGACAGTTTCTTCTTTTTTTTGGGCCAAATAAAAAGGGGGTATGTATATATTTATTGGCGGAGAAAATGAGCAACACCGACTCCAACTGCCCCATTGGGTCCTCTTTTGTCAGGGAGTTGATATAAACGTCAAGTATGAGACAAAAGCAATGGGAGGGGCTGTTCTTTTTTTATTCAAACCCTGTGGAGATGAGACGCTGCTGGATTGATGCAAACACCGCTATGAGAGAAAGACGTCAGCTATTTTCAAGAAACACTGCAAAAATACAGCCTATTTAGGGCTTTATTGTTCAACATGAAAAACAGCCCCACTATATTCTATAGTATTCTATAAGGTTTATATATTTGTTTGGATTAATTTACTACTTTATTATTGCTTTGGATGTAATTTCACAAAGGTCCGCTTTCCTGTGTTGTTATTCCCTCAAAGTCATTATTTCTAAAGTTAAATCCCAATAAATTCACTCTTATTTTCTTTAGCGGCGGACCCGAAGCACGACTCAGTGGAGGACCTGATGCAGAGGTTCAAGGAGAGTTTCCGCACCCCCAACACCACCATGGACATGACCCACTTCCAGCAAACCACACACAGCTCCTCCACAGGCAGAAAGAGGGGCCCCAGCCACACCAGAGGTGAGGCCCCGGGTGGGTTCAGATGAAGGATGAATCACGCTGCTTCAGGAGCAGGGCTAAGAAAAGGCCACGAGAGACTCATTCAGTTTGTTGATTTTCCAAACTATAATTATGTGATTAACGCTATATCTATTTTTGTAGTCTTTTTTATTAACTGTGAGCACTCTATTAGTTTCCTTGTTTATTTATTCGTCGGCCTTTTAGATAGTTTGATCAAGCACTAAATGTATTTTATCATTTTTTGTATATATTTTATTTTGTGTGTATGCATTATTTCACGGTTTAATTAAGCAATGGGTCTATTTTATTATTAGAATGTGTATTTTTGTTTGTTTGTCTAATGCTTTTATTTCCACATCATTTTAATTCAGCACAATATATTTTTCATCATTATTTATATAATTCCTCTTTCTATTCCATACATCTACTCTGATTGAGCTAGCGCTCAAGGTGGGTCCGTATCATGTTAGCACATGCCATGTCACAACAGGTTCTCGACACCCTGTCGTTTCACGCCATACCCATACAACGACGAAGGTTGACACGGTTGTGACTCAATTGTGGCAGCACTGGAAAACTCCCCTGATCCTCACACATGTTATCATAATTATTTGTTTCCCCACAACGTTCGTTCTTTGAACTTTCCTCTTGACCGAGGTTGCTGGCCTTGAACAGGGGAGTAGGGGCCTGGGATTCTCAGCTATCTCTGTCCTTTGCTCATGTGTGGTAAGGACGGGTCGTGTGCAGAGGTCAAACTTCCCCCAGCAGTGGCTGTGAATAGTTTAACCCACGACTTCGGTTCCGATGTGTTCAGAGATAATTGGTCTCATCTTCATCTGTTCGGCCCATCTTCCTTCTACGTCTATGATATTAACTGTCATAGGTACTTAGCTTTACCGGTAACTGAGTCAATGCACAGCCTTACACTTTGACTACTATAACCTACTCTTAGCGCTTGAATTTGACCAATTTACCCCCATTTTGCCTCTTTGAGCTTGACTGACTGTGAGTCTTACTCTAAGGAAGGGTTTTCAAGAACTTTCAGGCAAGTAACTTCAAGGTTAGACATGGATTTCGCCTTTCTCTGTAGCATGGGCCTAAAATATTCTAGCAGCTGTTTCGGTTGTCTGTCAGAGGTCCAGGGTGAAGAGACTAAAGTGGAATTCATAGCCGCAGTGATGCGCAGTTCTTGAAGTGCGCAGTCCGGTGTGTCAGTCCGGGCACGGCCATGGCATTTGTACTCCCTGTTTCGCTGTAACACTGTGTGTGGAAGAACAGAAAGCAAACACTCCATAAAAAGGCATAATCATCTACAATAAGTGGCTGAAGTAAATATGTGGTTTTACGCTGTCATGAATTCAAATTTATCTGAATCCGAGTTTAGTTCATTTTTTCCGAGCGAGCCCTTCTGCTTACAGTAGCTGATCCAGAACACAAAATAAATAATCATTATTGATGCGTTTGCTGTCAAACCAAACAAGGGACACATTATTATTCGGCTAATGTGTCTAACGCTGATCGATTAGCCATTAGGCCGTTTTTTGGCGCGGCAGTACCGCGGCAGTCAATGCAGCCGGATACCCCTGCTGCATACATCCCCCAAGCTTTTCAGCTCCGGCAATCAATTGAATCATGCGCTCTTTCAAAGCGAAAGAGAGATTAAGTTAATGAGTGGCTTTATTGTATCGAGTCCTCCCCAAAATATCTGTGTAGAAGTTCTAGGCTCTGCACTCTGATGGAGCCAGCTTCAAGGGGATGCTTTTAATTTGTTCTATAAGGCAGCCAGACTGTGATTTCCCTTGAAGTTCATCACTTTGTGTGGTGCAAAAGGCGCAGGCGTCCAGCTAAATACCCAGACCCATTCATAAGAGTCTGACCTTGTGCACAATACGGTTGGAGCATGGGGGTATAAACCTAAAACGCTTCTGTAACTCATCCAAAAACGTCGGATATACTCCCTTTTTGTTTTTTTGAAGCGCTAGCACTATTAATTTCGAAACACATTTTCTGCTGTTGTCTAGATGGCTTGTGTTTTCCCCTACATCGCACTCCCTTCACATGCATTGTTAATGCCAATTTACACGTTTAAGTGATGATATTATGCTTGACTAATCCATGCATACGTTCGATAACGAGCTGTTTACCATAAGACACCTTATTAGCGACCGCAGTGAGGGAGCAAGTGTTTTCGTCTCGTCCTATTTTAAAAAAACGGGCAGAGGAAGCTATGCAAAATGTGAATGAAGGTTTTTCTCTGCTTCAATTGGCGTTTATATCTACGTGGTGTTAAAGGCTATCACTTAATCACGAGCCGCACAGAAATTGAAGCAGAAAAAAACTATGAAGGTTACTTTGAAGAGATCTCGCCTTCTCTCTCTCTCTTTCTCTATCTCTCTCTCCGTCTGGAACTGGCCCTCACTCTCTTGCTGCCTCTCTCTCGCTGTCTTGCTCTCTCACGCCCCCTCTCTCTCTCTAGGGTCAAAGCAGGCAAAGCCCCTTCAGGACCATTAATTAGGGCTGAGAGTTTGAACTCGGCAAACGAAAAACAGGAAAAAGTCCAGGATAGCAACCGAGCTAATGGTGAAGTGGGTCTTCTCCTTCTGCTTCTTCTACTTCATCTCCTCCTCCTTCTCTTTCTTCTGCTACTCCTTATTCTGCTTCTTCCTCTTCTTCTTCTTCGTCGTCGTCGTCGTCGTCGTCGTTCTTTTTCTTCTTCTTCTTCTTCTTCTTCTTCTTCTTCTTCTTCTTCTTCTTCTTCTTCTTCTCTTCTTCTTCTTCTTCTTCTTCTTCTTCTTCTTTCTTCTTCTTCTTCTTTTTTTCTTCTTCTTCTTTTCCTTCTTTCCTTCACCTTAACTTTGAGTGTCAAGATCCACCTCTTCCACCTTGTGCATTTCGCTCTTGTATCAATCGCGCGAGGTATGACACTGTTCTAACGATATTACTTTCGGCCCCCTGGATATACTCTCAATCACCACCTCCTAATAGAAATTAATTTCTATTAGGAGGTGGTAAATTGGATACAGTTACCCTGCACCCTATCCAGCATTATTATTTGTTGTACTTGCTGGTGCAGACCTTTTTGTATTTACTCCCGTATCGATTGCATGCTTTGAATGTCAGCCTCACTGTCAGCCTCACTTGGATGTAAACCGCCGTTGCTCAATGTAAAAGTCTACATGTCAGCAGGAGACACAATAAGCAGAGGTGTTGAATCAAGGGGAGGGAGCAGGGTTCAAAACTCAAAACATCTCAAAGTGTTGAGTGTTATTTGAAAATCCTCTGAGTTGTATAGAAGAGTGCTGTACTTTTTTTTTTTTGCCCCATTTTATAATTCAAGACGTTTCTACATTAAATTAGTCTTTCTCTCTCGCTGTCGGAGCCCCGCAGAACATTAGTTTCGCTTCACTCAGATAGTTTAAAAGTGAATCAAGCTGGAGTGCGTATACCAGCGAGCTATTCAAGAGATCCATTTGTTTGTATTATTTGATTTGTACTATTTTGTACTGAGCGCGATTTTCTTTTGACATTGTCCCGATGACTTGGCCGTTGTTATGAGTCGGCAGCCATTTTGGATCCAAAGGTTTCTCTGGGACAAGGGCTTTATGGATGCTATTGGGTGAATCTAGACTGGCAGAAGGCAGAAGACACCATCTGTGCAGTTTTATCACCAGTCACCATTCCTTCTGCATGAATGACTACACAGTAGCTGGTTGCAGTGCTTACGTTGTATAACATTTCACATGTTGTCTCGATGATTCGGTTTCCTCGGTGAGCTGCAGTCCAACTGGTGAAATGCTTGTCTTCGAATGTCACATTTTATTTTATTTTTTGATGTCTGGGTTGGTATAACAAGCCCGACACTAGGATCTATCTTTTCCCTTACCTTCAGAATAACCTTATTTGCATGTGGCCGTTGTCCCCTGCTGTGGCGTTGATGCATTTCTAAGTGGCGGAGCAGGCTGGTGCGTGTTTTTTGATGTGCCACAATGCATCTTACTGCCCGCCAAAGATGAGAATAACCTCATGGTTATTATCCCCCTTATCTCCTGTTTAATTGAGGCTTTGAAGTAGCACATGAAAGTACTCCGTCTCTCTCTCTCTCTCTCTCTCTCTCTCTCTCTCTCTGCCTCACTCTCTTTCGCTCTCTTTCTCTCTCTCTCTTTATCCCTCTCTTTCTCTCCATCTTGCCCTCTCCATATCCCCCTTCCTGTCTCTCTCTCTCGCTGTCTTGACCCAGCTCTCCAGACACGTGTGTGTGTGTGTGTGTGTGTGTGTGTGTGTGTGTGTGTGTGTGTGTGTGTGTGTGTGTGTGTGTGTGTGTGTGTGTGTGTGTGTGTGTGTGTGTGTGTGTGTGTGTGTGTGTGTACTGATGATGCAAGTGGATTCAGTATGTGCCAGGCTGCACTTTTATCAACCCTCAATCCTCTGCACGGACAAAAGTGATTACAGCTCTCACTCTAGCCACAAACACACACACAGACTCAGACGCACTCACACATACACACACACACAGACTCAGACACACACACACACACACACACTCAGACACACACACGCGCGCGCACACACACACACACACACACACACACACACACACACACACACACACACACACACACACACACACACACACACACACACACACACACACACACACACACACACACACACACACACACACACACACACACACACCGTGTTACTAATGGAATGGGCCTGGGAATACAGTTCAAATCAGACAAAGAGGCATTCAACATCATTAGGTCATTGTTCAGACGAATGTGTGTGTGTGTGTGTGTGTGTGTGTGTGTGTGTGTGTGTGTGGTGTGTGTGTGTGTGTGTGTGTGTGTGTGTGTGTGTGTGTGTGTTGTGGTGTGTGTGTGTGTGTGTGTGTGTGTGTGTGTGTGTGTGTGTGTGTTGGTGGGGGTGGGGGAAGTGTGTTGTATTGCCTTTGAATTAATGCAAAAGGAAGCAACGAATAAGATGAGGGAATGAACATGTCAACAGACTAGTCCCATTGTCTACCTGCCATGTCCCTGTGATGTTGATATCACAAAGGTGGTCGATGTGATGATGGGTTCCAGCGTTCTGTAATATGAGGCGGATGGATGTGGGATGGTGGTGTGAGAACACCACAGGAGGAAATGATGTATTCCCCTCCCCGGGAAACCATCAGAGATCATTGACCCACTTCCTGGGAACAGTATGACTGTGGGTTTAGTGGAACCGAGGGATGTTTGGAATGGGAATACATTCCAGTTCATATAAAAGGCACATGACGAAAAAATACGGTATACTAATTCTTATTGAGGCTATGCATCAATTACAACTAAAGACTATCATCTCATCTCAGTTGCATTGTTAAAGTGTAATTCTGGTGAACATTTAAGCCAGGGTCCTTGTTTTGGCATGTATACCATCAAATAAGCCCTCCAGATACTTTTTTCGTTGAAAGTCAAGTATAGAGTTTGCACGGCGAATCATATAACACAATAAATAAGCAAACAACTTTACCTCAAGTCTATCCGTAGCCACTTGCTGCACTCGTGGAATAGCATTCTTCTTCAATGACACTTTCTTTGGGTTCTTTGGGTCAGCAGCTCTTTTGGGGATGGTGAAGTCGTCCTTATCGAAATGAGCACCGCAGACACGGTGATCCTCCTGCATTCAGCATCTCGATTGGCGTCTCAATGTCCATATTCAAAACAATAGATACATGTTAAGGGTGAGACTCACATATGCAACATAAACAACTCATTTCCCTCTTTATGTAAAAAGAGATGGGCACACTTAGATATCACACAGACCCTGCTATCCAATTAGTCGCTTCCCATGGTAATAATATGTCGCCAGCTAGCTTGACATCTATGTCTCCGTCTATCATTCAACTCCATTTGGTTTGCCGGTAACAGAGTTGATTGCTGGCAGTGTAATTTTACACCCCTCCCTCCTCTCTTTAAAAAAGTCGCGAGTGAATTCGACTGTCAGAATTCTCTATCTCTCATGGCTAATGGTCTCCTCACCTTGCTGTTGGAGATGAACGTAAGATATGTTAATCTGATTGGAAATTGTCCCAGCCTGCCCACTTAGATATATAAAAAAAAACAAGCTGCCAATTAGGGTGTTGACACTGTGCCTATATGTGTAAAAGAGATGCCTAATGTTGGTGTTGTTTAAAGAAGACGAAAGAGGAGAACAAGCCCTTTGTGGTTTGTCTGTGGGTGAATAAAATAAATATGCAAACTCATTGTAAAACATAATGGCGATGTTGCCCATGGTGCCGGTTGTGTTAAGGATTGGTGTCAGTGAAAATGAGGCAAAGAGAGCGATGTACATGCATTTTTACAAAGGGAGAACGAAAGAGTGAGGCAGCTAGGGATGGAGTGAGAAAGTGAGATGACAGATAGACAGATAAACCGCAAGAGAGAAAGAGACAGAGGCCGATCGGCAAAGATAGCTTCAGACCCAGAGAAAGAGATGCCACGTAGCAAGGAATGGCAAATACAGTACAGAGAAACCCTATTTTCTACAGCTTCCAACCAGGAGTCGCATACAAACAGACACACGGATACCCGGCATCAAATGAAAAGAACAACATGCTGCTGGTTGTGTAAGGGTTTCCTGGTTTACCTCTAAATCCCCTCTGTGAGAGGGAAGACGGGGTAGCGTGCCCCAGGCCTGTTTTTTATCGGATACCGCACGGCCCCCAAACTATACCACTTCTTGATGGATTCCCCCTACGTTGTCTCTGGGCCAAGGTGGACGACTGTAGGGGTCGGCTGAGGCTACATCCAGTATGAAGTCTCTTCATCACTCCCTCTAACTCTGTCTCTCTTTCTGTCTCTGTCTGTCTCTCTGTCTCTCTCTCTTGCTCTCTCTGTCTCGTTGTCTCTCTGTCTCTCTCTCTCTCTGTCTCTCTCCGTCTCTCTCCTATGAGCTCTCTTGCCCGCAAGGAGCAGCATGTGCGCTACTAAATGAGGTGTAGTAGTTAAGCATGAGTTCCTGTGCTGTTTTAATTCAGTGTTTGTGGGATTGAGACACAGCTATGACAAAGTGTTTGTTGATGATGATGATGAGGATGATAATGTAGGGGGTATTCGTGGTATGACGATATTTAGCTCAACTTGGTAATAACGTAGAGCAAACACAAGGGTGTTATTAAGCTTTCCCTTACTTTGTTGTGACTCCTAGTTGTCCCATCTGAGATTAATTTAGTTTACCTTACCTTGACCTTAATATTTTACAAGATGTGATTTGAAAATGCACCTGATGGATGGTGTTCATACAAATAGAAAGCCGAATGAATGATGTAAATGTGATTTAATCGAACAAAATATACCTGCAAGAAAGCTGTGGAATCTCTGAAATAACCAACAGGCATTGAACTCTTGCCAATGTTGACATCAGCTACATCTGCTCAGCAGAATATAAGATGATTTGGCTGTCACACTGTCAAAGTTATTACTTTCCCTCTCTGTGCCTATCAAACTAACATACAGTCAACCACATTATTAAAGTTGGTATGATGCATGAAAAGCCTTTCCGTTTCACACCAACACCTTATGGAGATCCCAGACCCAAACTTTTCCTTTACATTTAATGAATTCAAATAGACATAAAAGATACCCCTGTATTATTCATCATCATCCTAAGTTCTTTGAACATCTTTGCTGTCAGACAGGTTTCGTAGCTAATGGTTCAGGATTGTGCTCAGAACCAATCGACCCTTTTAAAATAATAGAAAGATGAGAATGAATGACTAGAAGATGGAATCATAATGCCTTACTGGGCTTGAGTGTGTTTTATAAAAGTATAGTTCCTGTCTCAAAGTATTCCATTATTGTGTTATTTTCCAACCACTCAATCACTTTTTTATAGAGCACAAATCGCTTGAAATGGCATGCACACATATATATTTATAAATAAACCACACAACAAATCTTTGAAACAAAAATGTTATGATGTGCAAAAATAATTCACAATAGCTCACTCACCACTGTCATAAAGTTTGACATCTTTGAGGGATTCAAGAGCAATACATATAATTATTGTGCCTGTTTGTATATATTATCATGTCTGTTTTATTACCAAATTCAAATTGAAATGGGCTTCCGCACTTAATGCTGATAAAGACATAGCAAGATATGGCAAAAGGTATAGCAAAGTCTATTAAACGAATATCCCAAATTTTCTCAACACATTCCTTGTTGTAATTTTACAAACACAGCTGTTTTTCTTTGTTAGTCTGACACATTTGATGGCAACAGGGCTGTCGTTTTTTCGTTACTTTTAGTTTCCCTCTGAACAAATTGAGTGCTGCATTTAATTAGATGCTGGTTTTATATTGAGAAGGTGATAGCGACAGCTGACATAAAGAATAATTCCAGAGAAACATGAGGACTTTATGATTGCAGCGGGGACTGGAGTTTGTTGCGTGTTTCCCCTTTGTCAGGAACCCCGCTGAGTGTGACTCAATATCAAAACAACCTGTAAACTATGGTTTTGTTCGTCTAACCTTGTTCAGTAAGTTGTTGTAGTAATAAATGTTTTTTATTATTGCGATTTTTATTATTTTTCGTATTCTCATTTTTATTCTCAATGCCAATAATGATGATCTACAGCATTAATGTGTACATTACTATCTGCGTGATTGATTTGCGATTCTGATAATAATGATGTTCAGCTATATATAGTTACCTTACTGATTCACAGTGCTAATGATGATGATGTATAGCAGGAAAGAACATCGCAATCTAAAGCTTACTCATTGATTCACATTCTGTGCGAACACTCTGAAACACCAAGTCAGAGTTATACTGACCCACATATGTTTACACTGGTTATAACACATTATACTTGGTGTGGTGTGGGCAGGGAGGAGTTTCAGGGGCAAGGGGACACACTGAAATAGACCATAGAGGAGCCGGGAGATGAATCTCATAATGAGCAATTTAAATGGCGTAGCAGGGTTTAGAGGTCAAGGGCAGAACATGCTTTTGTGCATTTGCACACATTACTTATTAACTGCTTTTAATGTGCTTGTTCACAACAATGGAAAGTTTACCTTATTTGAAAAGTAACAAAGACACAAAATAAAAGTCAAAGCAACTATTAAATTCAGTCAACTTGGCAGAAGAAGAAATATACAGACAATGGAATACATTCATATTAATTCATTGTTTTACCGTTTTGACAAACAATCTACCATTATGCCCAAAAAAGAGTTTTGTTGAAGCGTGTCCGAGCAGCATTAGCATGTAGTTTGCATCTTTGACGGACGGATGAAATGTCGTCAGCCACCGCCACATGGTAGCTGTGCCAATCACATCACACCACGTTCAAATGATTCAATGGTTTTCTTAACATCTGCCTCGGCCCTGTGTCTGAGTCCTGCTGGGTGCTAATTTGCTCTCTCCAGAGCATTTTACTTTGACAATCTCTGCAGTGCGCGAGGACAGTCTGGCTTGGGTTGCATTTAATTGTGTTTATTGGCAGCTCACTTTTTATTCGCATTTTAGTTTTTTTGTGAAATATGACCTATATCTGACAGGGTTTTGTTGTGTGTGTTTGTTCGCGTGTCAAGTGGGACCACTGTCTTCTTTTCTCTGCCTCACACTTTTGATAAGAGACACATATTGTGTCATTCAGGGTCTGTGAAGTGTGGTCTCTCTGTCTCTCTGTATCGCTCTCTCTCTCTGTATCTCTCTCACTCTCTCTGTATCTCACTCTCTCTGTATCTCTCTCACTCTCTCTGTATCTCACTCTCTCTGTATCTCACTCACTCTCTCTGTATCTCACTCTCACTCTCATCTCTCTGTATCTCACTCTCTCTGTATCTCACTCACCCTCTCTGTATCTCACTCTCCGTATCTCACTCACTATCTCTATATCTCACTTCTCTGCATCTCTCAATCTCTTGTCTATGTCTCTCTCTGTAGCTCTCTCACTCTCTTTCTCTTTAGCTCTCTCTTTCTCCATCTCTATCCCCCTCTCTCTCTCTCTACTTCTCCAAACCAGATGTGTTTTATTTTGTTTGACATTGATGACGTGAGGGTCGGCAAGTGTGTCAGTACTTTCAGTTCTCGAGGGCTTTGGGGCCTGCCTCCCCTTGACGTGAAACGAGGAGCCTGTATTGTTCTAAGACGTAGGGGAAGTGCCTTCCCACCTCACACACCCTCATAATCCTCATTTGGAGACAAATTGGAAAATAGTCAAGTGTATTATCACAATTCCCCTGAATTGCATTTGCGTTCTTCTTCTTCTTCTTCTTCTGTGTGTGTGTGTATGAACTGCATGTGTCAGTACATTTGTCCATAAAACAAGTCAACTTTGTAACTGGAATTCAGCTCAAATGCTATTACTAATTAGTTGACCTTTTATTCCTAAGCGACTTCAGTTAAGTAAATTCAGATACATTTAGGACCTGGTAGGGGTTAGGAAATCTCACGCTCTCATGTGTAAAGGTAAAATGCGGACATTGGGGCTTAAACCCAGTAACTCTCTGCTAGTACTCAAACACCCTCACCACTACACGTTCCACTATGCAAAGCACTTGGGCTTTTCTTAGACTGGCGGCAACAGCATATTCACTCCATTGCTTATCTTTTCCTGGACTGTAGTGTTGTATTTGTTCAGTCAATACAAATACATGGATGTATTTCCGCAATTCAATTCAATTTCTGCTTTCCGCATCAGCGGTAACTCGGGAAAACAATGAGCGAAAAGCGGTCCTGGCGTTTATTCAACCTGCTGAAGTCCCCAGACGATCAGCAAACTTTCCCCCAAACTTTTTGTTTTGCAGACCCTGTAATTTATGGGCAGTTTATCGATTGTACAACAACACATTGTAAAAGTTGATGACCATCGTTCCATGCATTATATATTTCCTTCAGCAGGCGTGTATTTTGATATATTTTTCCCAGAAAAACCACAGTAGCGAAACGGTTACAAACACGCACACTTCCTTGAACCTTGCAGTGGATGTCAAGCACAACACAGCAGATGTCAAGTTTTCTTTTATTTCACGCTTATTATTTCTGGGTTTACCGATGAATAATGTATACCGGAAAGAAAACTGTCGAGGCTGTGATGTTTCCAAGGTGTCGATTGAGTCTGAAAGAAGCCGGAATTAGAACATTTAACCTGTGTTTAACGTTATTTAATGGCATCTCAAGTCAGAATAAGTTTTAAGTCTGTTAGGGGTAAAACACACCTCCTCTTTTGGTCATTCGTCGCGAAGCCTCGACGAAGACACCTGCCCACAGATAGGTACAGTGAATAAGTGTGGAAATGGGAGAGAAACAACCACTTTCCACACCATATTTAAAGTGGAAGTGAAAGCCTGTGTTTCAGCTCATATCCGTACACAATCCAAGACTGTCTTTTGGGCTGACAGTTCTAGAAAGGCGAGGCGGTGGGTAATTCCCATGGTTACGGTTCACGGCAACATTGTGAATCGGTTTTTTTTAAGCTAATTCACATTGTTGGGCATGTGCATTATAATGAGGATTGTTGTATATGAAATGCACCACACAACGTTGCGTTACACTACCATTGTCAGAGTGTCGTGACCCTCTCTTGGACACAGCCGACCGCTGCGTAAAGAGAGAGCCACATGTCCATATTTCGGTTGTGACGTCAAAGAATACTCAGAAAAGGCCCTCGATAACTCCAAAGATAAACAGGAGGGGAGTTTGTAGTGGTTTAGAACTTTCACAAACAGTTTGAGGTTGATTTCTGTAATGGTGGAAAAATGGCGTAGACTACCATGTTCAAGGTCGTAGAAGACACACTAATGTGTTTAAAACTTAAACTGTCTATCGGTTTCACTGGCCCTTCAAACTAAGTGAGATAGAACAAAGCTGGTTTAATGAACCAGAAAACTTTTGTTTGTGCTGACACAGGAGGCTTTTTAGTGCAACGGTGGGACGTGACACTCGGTTTCCAAGCGTGCGTTTCGAAATTGAGAAATAATACGGAGAAAGCGGTAAGGCGGGATTAAAGACAGGACAGATAAAGAAGACGAATGAGGCTTTAGTCGTCGGGCGGGGTTACCGAGGGGGCTGGGCGTATCCGCACGGCTAACCATCTGGATGTGGCCTGCTTACACAGCGATTTGTCCTTAATATCCTCCTATATTTCTTTGTATGTTTCCCCTTGTCGGTTTGTTTTCATGCACCCTGGTTCCTTTATGGTTTGCCAGTGATACATCAATAACGAGTAAAAGAAAAACGAAAGGAATCCCACAAAAAGTGTGGATTGTTTTTACTCTTTTCATGTCCACTAAAAAGGGGCCTAGCCACGCGTGCGACGAACACAAATACATCTGTCACACATGTCGTCCCTGTGCACACATTTCATCAACGACTGAGGGAGGGCCGAGTGCGTTCAGGCGCCTTCATCTCTCCCCCCCGCTGCGGACGTCCGCACCTAAATAGCCGCCGTGAGTTCTGAAAAAGTCATCTTATCTCCCTCCATTTACTTCCATTTTCGTTTATTCCAGTCTTTTTTCTTCTTTTGCCGCCACATTTGATCCGCGGGTCCCTTGAGGAGTTCGCTCTGCCCGCTATCTCCCAGTCTCTGGAGCTTCATTTTGAAATCAAACTGGAACAGGTCTCCTGTGTTTTTTTGTGTCTGTCTTGTTGTTGTGATTTATATTTTGCCTTTGATTGTGTGCATTTGTGTGTGTGTGTGTGTGTGTGTGTGTTGTTGCATGTATTTGTGTGTTGTTGCATGTATTTGTGTATTTGATCGTGTGTGTGTGTGTGTGTGTGTGTCTGTGTGTGTGTGTGTCTGAGATGGTGTCGGTTCTCACAAGACAAAGTGCACGGGTGTGTGCGCGTCTTTGTCTTTGCACTCCAGTCTGCAGTTCTGGTAATGGTTGTGTTGTTGTTGGCTGTGGTTGTGTGTGTGTGTGTGTGTGTGTGTGTGTGTGTGTGTGTGTGTGTGTGTGTGTGTGTGTGTGTGTGTGTGTGTGTGTGTGTGTGTGTGTGTGTGTGTGTGTGTGTGTGTGTGTGTGTGTGTGTGTGTGTGTGTGTGTGTGTGTGTGTGTGTCAGTGGTAGCATGTCTTTGTGTGTCTGTGTGTTTGATTAGTGTGTGTGTGTGTGTGTCTGAGTGTGTCAGAGCTCACAAGACATAGTGCGTAGTAAATAGAGTGTGCTAAATGCACTGGGACCCCGAAATGACAACATCAGCAATTTGCATAATGATAAAGTCACTGGAAAAACAAATAATCCATTTAAAACCAAGACAACCCTGCCAGCCCAAGAGGAATGAAAGCTGTTTTATCAGATCGCTGGGTTGTTAATACCATGTCTTAGATTGTACCCATGCAATAAAGGTTGTCATGTTAAACTGCTGATGGCTTCCACCTCCATAATGTGGTATTATCTATACAGTCACCCTGTTTTCCAGGTTACTGAGGAAAGGAGTCTCTCTCTGTTCAAATTAACTCCCTCTGTTAATGAGGTTGTGTTTTGCTTTTGTTTATATGCAAACATTGTTTGTCTTGTGTAATCCTTTGGACCAGAGGAATTCATCTGCTTAGTCTATCTGCAGCACATAAAAGGGGAAGAGGTGACAGGAAATCAATGTATTTTTCTCTGGGCAGTGATGCGATGTTGAAGACGAAGTGAGTCACTTTGTTAACAAGTAATTGTTTTCCCTGAGATTCTATTTTGGGATTATTTTTAAACCTGCATAATATGTGTCGTCTGCAGGGAGCATCCAGAATGACATTGTCACACATGGACTTCCGATAATAATGTCCATGCTAATGCTGACGAATACTAGTGCAGAAATTATGATGATGATCATTATGATGATGATGATGATGATCATTATGATGATGATGATGATGATGGAATGGAAATTTAATTCTAATTTTCAAGAATTTTTTTTTTCAGGACAATTCTTCCTGCTGTTTATAACTGTTATAGATCAACACATATAAAATATAACGAACTAATTAGTTAGGAATGGCAAAACGTTACAAAGACTGATGGCACAATGGCAATACTTTTTGTGCAATTGTTTTGCAAGTCAATACATATACGTGACATCATTTGTTTGGTGAGTTTCTGACTTAATTCAATATGAACTCTGTCAGACGGAAGTAGGCGTGTGGCCCCACGGGTAGACGGATGATCCGGCTACAAGTTTAGAACAAGTTCTCGAAACTTTGATGCCCCATTTCTCCGAAAGCAGCGTCTGAGGGATGAGCTCACCGGCCAGACTATATTGAGCGTCTGTATGCATCCTTTCAGGAAATGAAGAGATAAAACAGGATGCACTTTATCAACCTGTTACCCGACGAAAGGCCTCGCCAGAGCTTGTTTGTTACCCATAAGCCCCTGCGCTCCTCGCCTCGCCTCTATCCCTCTGAGCAGTAGGAGCTTCAATTTATCGTCCGTGATGGAGGAGTCCCTGTCTACTCCAGCCTCCCCCTACACCTCATCTCTCATTTCAACTCCCTCGTCCCCCACCACCACCAGCACCCCCTTACCCCCCTCCCCCACCCTTGAACAAAAAAACTGTTTCCTCTTTTATTAACTCCATGAATATTATATTTTCCATAACTCCAGGGAAGCCTTGTCTGGAGCCATAAAGATTTGACTTAATGCTTAAAGTTCTATCGATTCACAGAGGGGGGAACGGGGGGGAGAGGGAGAGGGGGGAAAAAAGTTCATTCTGAAAAAGTTTTGTGTCATTCCTTTGGTCGAGTGCGTCTAAACAGGGTCGGGAGTCTGGGCTGTGTTTGGAGACTGAGGCAGAAGCAATGTGGTGTAAAATTGGTTCTGAATTTATGCATCGTGTTGGAGGATATGACCAGGAGTTGGGGGAGAGGTGTTGCTTGTGGTTGGAGACGAAGGGGGGCGGGGGGGGGGGGACGGACGGAGAAAGAGAGATTGAAAGAGAAAGGGATGGAGAGGGTGGGAGGGATTGAGAGAGGGGGATGGGTGGGTGAGGGAGTGATTGAATGGCTGGAGGAGAGAGGACGATACTAGAAGATGAAGACAGTGAGGGAGGGAGAGAGGGGGGTGGATGATGTGGATGGGTGAGCCCGGGAGGGAGGACAGGAAGGAGGGGGAAGGATCGGGGGCGTGCAAAAGAGAGCGGGGAGATGTATAGGGAGGGAGAGCGAGAAAGAACGAGAGAGGTGACAGACAAATGAAACGGCAGCCAGCACCATGGACAGCTGCTCCAGTGTGGAGCTGACCATTGTTCTGAAACCGCAAACAAAAGAGTCCCTTTACATGGGCGACAGATAGCTCACACCAAATTGCTAGTTTTGTATTACTTTCTTCTCTGCCTTCCTCTTTTTCAGCCCAGTATAGCCATCATCCCTCTCCAGCTCTCCGTTATTTCATCCAATCAGGTGTCTGGTCCAAGCCCCGCCCGCCCAATTCAGCTGAGCTGCCTTTTAAGCGCAAAGGCGTCCTAAAACACCTTTCTTTGTGTGTGTGTGTGTGTGTGTGTGTGTGTGTGTGCGTGTGTGCGTGTGTGCGTGTGTGCGTGCGTGCGCGTGCGTGCGTGTGTGTGTGGGCTTTGCAAATCCAGTCAATCCAATCACGCTGAGGATCTCTTCACCCTCATCCTGCTTCGTTAAAGTGATGTACTCCGTTCTGTCAAGTGTTCTATAAGGGTTTTATCCGCTTCGGTACCGTCCTCAAAACCCAGATTGAAGGTCCAAGAACATTCTTGTTTGTTCTTCTCTGTGTATTGTTTTTGCAGCAATGGGCATCTCGCTGTGGTGCGAATAATATCATATGTTGACACTTATCGCAGTGTATTTGTCATGATAAGCCATTTTCAACACGTGTCTCCAAGTGCTTGTTACATCACAAGTGTTAGTTGTTCCACTCAGATTAGTGAGCTCCCCAGCCACCTACCTGGTGGGACGTACCAACCGGTAGACTAGGATCACACCTTCAACCCTTGTGTCTAATATTTTTGAGTTGTGGATAACATGTCAGGGAACAATGAAGTCAGTCAGCGTAAAATGACCTTGAATTTAGCCTCCATACCACATACCACTTGTGCTGTCAGACACTGACGGATATCAAAGGGGGGTGTCAATGGCACACCTGGTGTGGGAACGGGGGCTCTTTTAAAAACGGCAGAAAGATGGTGGCTGACGGGTCACATTTGATTTGATGACGGACCGCATACTTTTACTGTCAGGATTCATCAGTATTCACCCCCCATGCATCCACATCAATCTGGGTGCCCCCTCTCTTCTATCACTGGGATGTAACACTGAGATGTCCACAGAACTGCCGCTCATATCCATGTTTCATTCTGTATTCTGATCCATACAGCTCTTCTACTGTTTTTCTTCACCGATTTGGTCATGCAGCACCTGGAATTTATTCAGAGCTATTACAACTTTTATTTCATTCCTTTTACGTCTCAGCCTTTGACCTTTTCTCAGCTGTGGATGAGACGCAGGCTATATAGGACTAATGGTGTGTCCGTGGCGTCTCCTCACTCCCCTGCCAGTGACGGGGCCGGTGTTCGGACACCAGGTGGACTCCTGTTCGGAGCCCGAGGACGACAACCAGATGAAGTTCTACACGGAGCAGCACCGGGTTCAGAGACGCATCAAAGGTGGGCCGGTTGGTGTGTGTGTGTGTGTGTGTGTGGGTGTGTGTGTGTGTGTGTGTGTGTGTGTGTGTGTGTGTGTGTGTGTGTGTGTGTGTGTGTACGTCTGTGTGTGTGTGTGTGTACTTGTTTACGTGTTGACTTGGTATGAATATATTAATTACAGTGTGTACAATATCCTCTCTCAGGCGTCCACAGTATTACCTAGTGAAGAAAAGCCTGGTCCATCCTTTCACCAAAACATGCTGTCTACAGAGAATTCAATGATAATTAAGTTGCACTTATCTTCATCTATCTACATCTAAGTGTAAACTAGTGTAGAAAATGGCAGGAAGCGATTAAGGGGGTTATGGTAATTGGGTGTGTATTTAATTTATCCATGTTAAGGAGACTTTTTAGGTTGTTTTCCCTTTTTGTTAAATAAAAGTAGTGCCATCACTCTCTCTGAGAAAGTTGGTAAAACAAAATGGTTGCAATTGCGACCGTAATGTTATCGGAGCTAACTATATTCACTTACCGCAGTGTAAGCAAACATTGCCATATAGCACTGCCTGCTATTGAAATGAATGATCAATACATATAACAAATAGGAAATAATTACAGGCTAACTAATGTATTGCACCACTATGTGCACTGTGGATGCAGTAAGAGGACTGTGTGTTGAGAAAAGTGTGTAAACTTAATTTAGATGGTTGGAATCTGCAACCTATCTCCAGTTGATCATACACTTTTACACAATGAACATTCAAAGGTCCCATGGCATGCTACCTTATGGATGCTTTAGTGTAGATATTAGTAGGCCCCAAACAGAGTATTTGAAGACATTCCCGAAATTCAGCCGTGGTGCAGAATTACAGCCACTACGAGCCAGTCGCACATTGAGCTTTCCCCAAATGCGCTGTTTTGGTGTCTGTAGCTTTAATGCAAATGAGGAGGAGAGAGGCGGGTCAAGGAGGAGGTTGGGGGTGTGGCCCTGAGCAGCTTGCAGCCACGGTAGAACAATGCGCTCTGTTTACAGTGGATGTATCGCAATGGCGAGGCGCACACAGCCTTTGGCCGTGTTCTGTCAATATTCTAGGACACAGAGCGTCCGACGTGGTACGCGCCATAACACCAACAGCAGAACGGTTATCCAAATAACAAGGAAGTGTACAACACTTGTGTTACAGTCCTGGAGCTCTATATCTAAATAATATCATATGATACATAGATATCTATATCATATAATACATATGATCACGGCCAAAAGCTGTGTGCGCCTCCAGACATTATTATGAATCATAAACGACTTTGTCGGGTTCTCCGACGTCTCTGGTTCTTCCGCTTCCACATCCATCTGAAGTAGACTGAACCGCTCGCTGCCTGCTGCCGGCTGCCCACTGTCGGGCCGTGGTGCTTCGCGGCGGTGGTGCCTCGTGGCAACCGGCGGCAGGCAGCAGGTAAAGTTCATGTACTTCAGGGAGTCAAACCCAAAGGTCCTAACCCCCAATTCCTTCTCAACCATGGCTGAGATAACCCCGACTGCAGTCTTGTTTTGGAAATACAAGAGACGTCAAAGAACCGACGTGTTATGCGCCATAACACCAATAGCAAACACTTGCGTTACAGTGTGTGTAATCACACACACACACACACGTGTGGCGCTCGCACAGTCCTGTCTCATTGGCGGGCCAAATTCTCTGGGCGGGCCAGGCAGAGAAAGGGGAGGAGCTTAGATCCTGTATGACGACATATGGGACCACATTCCAAATCAGTGCGCTTGAGCCTCCGTTTTTTCAAAGGCGTTTTTTTTTTACACTGAACATAAGTGTTAGCCACTGGGGGACCATAGGCAGGCTACGGGGACCCATATTTATGTAAGAAAACCTCATAAAGTGAGATTTTCATGCCATGGGACCTTTAAGGAGCAGTGCTACTGGTGAATAGTCAAAAAATTCCCTGTCCAATCGGAATTAAAAATGACCAGGTGAACATACACATACAGATATTCTATTTTTTTATTTTGACTTTTAGACACCCCTTAGTTGCATTATAACAATTTGAATTGTTTCATGTTGAGATATTTTTTATGTAAAATACAATATTGACTTAGTAGATGCAGTAAGGTTATGTAGTCAGTAATGTAATGAGGTTTTCGTTAATATATTGATCTTCCAGTTATTTATGTTAAAAGACAGTTGGCAATGTTGTAAAACAAGATTTTATAATATAATGCCACATTAATTGAAAATGACAATACATAAGCTTTTCTAGCTATTCAGGGTAGGAGGTGGTATGTTGTTGCATTATGTGGCTTTACTTATTCTAAGACATGTCGAACTCGGCATGTGTGCAAACTGTCATTCTGTGAAAATCACAGTCAAGTGTTAGACATTTGTTGGCGAAGCTTGAATACAATTATTATAAGTACTTATAATTATGATCGTTGAATAATTGTGTGGATGCTTTGAAATGTCACAAGATATAGAAGCAAAATATCCAAATAATTTAAAATGCAACTGCACTGAACAAAAATCCATTTCAGTTAAATTGGTTAAATATTAGCATTTTTCTCTGCCAGGGTTAAGGGTTCGATTCGCCTTGCTTAGAACCCATTCCACCTCAAGGTATTTCAAGTGACTCTGGATATAAGCGGCCATTAAATACAGTATTTATATTTCATGAGGTCCCCTTTGCCTAAATGGTGTTAAACACTGAACGAAGTAAAGAGAACCATTCGAAAAAAACTTTAAGGAGTAAAAAACGATTAACCGTGGTTCACTTGACAGCACAACGCAGGAGTAATTGTATGTTTTCCGTATCTTAAGTGAGACGAACACACGGGGACAAAGGACAGCGTTTGTTACCCTGCTGATAATTATCGTCTGTTGAGTTAGCAGCAGATAGACTTGTGTTACCTTCCAAAAAAAGCACATTAGCCAAACCGCAGCTGTGTTTCCCAGAATCAATCTGTGGGATAAACGAGAAGTAAGGGTTTTCCCAAACCTCGGTGAGTGAAGGGGTGAGAAAGAGGTGCAAGTTTCTGCGGGAAAGTACTGCATGTGTGCATCATATCGGTTTGTTGTCTGTTTGTTTATGTGTTAATGTTTTAGCGGACTGCTTGGACACTCCCACTTATGATGTCAACTGATATGTAGAATTACACCCGCTCTGCTCTTCTAGTCTATGCCCTGTGTAAGGCTGTTCTTGATGTGAAACATGAACACGTTTGCTTGCCTCAGCTTTGCTGCCGTCTCACAGAAAGGCTTTATAGAGGTCTGATGAATTGGGCTGTTTGATTTTAGTACAGACCCAATTGTATTAACTTGAATCTCCCACACAAATGATTTTTCTAAATGGCTTGGCTAAACATGGGCTGGGCATGGGCATATGTTGACTGTTCATGGGTTGACTGTTCAAATGGGTTGACTGTTCATATGTTGACTGTTCATGGGTTCACTGTTCATATGTTGACTGTTCATGGGTTCACTGTTCATATGTTGACTGTTCATGGGTTCACTGTTCATATGTTGACTGTTCATATGTTGACTGTTCATGGGTTCACTGTTCATATGTTGACTGTTCATATGTTACTGTTCATGGGTTCACTGTTCATATGTTGACTGTTCATGGGTTCACTGTTCATATGTTGACTGTTCATATGTTGACTGTTCATATGTTGACTGTTCATGGGTTCACTGTTCATGGGTTCACTGTTCATATGTTGACTGTTCTGTTGACTGTTCATATGTTGACTGTTCATATATTGACTGTTCATATGTTGACTGTTCATGGGTTCACTGTTCATGGGTTCACTGTTCATATGGTGACTGTTCATATGTTGACTGTTCATGGGTTCACTGTTCATATGTTGACTCTTCATATGTTGACTGTTCATATGTTGACTGTTCATATGTTGACTCTTCATATGTTGACTGTTCATGGGTTCACTGTTCATATGTTGACTCTTCATATGTTGACTGTTCATGGGTTCACTGTTCATACGTTGACTGTTCATATGTTGACTGTTCATGGGTTCACTGTTCATATGTTGACTGTTCATGGGTTCACTGTTCATGGGTTCACTGTTCATATGTTGACTGTTCATGGGTTCACTGTTCATATGTTGATTGTTCATGGGTTCACTGTTCATATGTTGACTGTTCATGGGTTCACTGTTCATATGTTGACTGTTCATATGTTGACTGTTCATGGGTTCACTGTTCATGGGTTCACTGTCCATGGGCGGACTCGTCCTCAATATTTGACAGCAGGATTTTATTTGCCGAAGGAAAATCAGTGGTGAGACATGCAGCTGGACCAATCATAATGACTCTGTTATCACCGTTGGCTTTTCACCCTATTATTTTGAGTAGATTAGTGAACTTATTCAGTTTTAATTTGTCTCACCGTTCTGAATTCCCTAGACTTGATGAGAATGTCCATAGCTCGTAACTTTTTAATTAAATGAAGACTAAATGGGTAGATTTGTATGGTATGGAGCCCTTGCATAGTTAAATGCTATATGGAATCCAATTTCTACAGTATACACAGTAGGATGATCCTGCTAGAGAGACATAAGGAGCCGCATACGATTGGCCACTGAAGTCCTTTACTCTTGGTGGTGAAATGTTTGCCATAGTTTTAGCAGTCAAAGGTCAGTGTGAGGTGACATGGTCACATAAAGCACATTGCCACATTTGGTCTTGTCATTTGGGTTGCTGAAAAACAAATGAAAAAGGGAACACTTTGAATTGCACCAGACATGCCCTATAAGAACTAGCAAAAAGCCCAGCGAAAATAAAGGAAAGGAAGGAATAAAGAGGAATGGAAAACAACAAGACAAAGGAGGGAAACAGCAGCAGAATAAGAAGACATAATGGCTGATGCTGGGAGACGCCTCCTAGATGACCGCCAGGCCTGGCCGGTAGAAACACATTGGCAGCATCAGGCAACATGGAGGGGCCGGAGTGTGGGGTAACATGCGCATTATCTGGGTAAACTGACACTCCCCTTCCTCTGGTCTGCGACCGTAGCAGAAAGCAGGAAGCGGTCACAGAGCACCTTCCCAGAGTTGAGTCGTTGACATAGCCGATAAGAGAGCAGATGCACGTGAGCCACCCTTTATGAACTTAACACACAAATATCAACAGTATTGCCTCCCCCCCACCCCCGAATCTTAGTACATAGAGAAATGGGAGGTCTGCAAATGTGTTTGTGTGCGTGGTGGTTTAGTGTCTGTTAAAAGGTCTTTAGTAGTGGCTTTGCCTGACAAAGGGTGGTGATCTCAAGCCAGTTAGTGTCTGAGGGCATCTGAAGACCCACGCCTATGGATATTGATGTTGTAAGCCGGCTTTTCCATTGTCTTATTGAAACTCGTAGTTTTCTTAACCCGTTTTTTTTAACACCCTTTTTTCTAGAATGTGTACAACCCAGGGTCTTACAATTAGCTTTTATCCAAAAATGGGTTTGATTAACAGTTTGACAAATTCTAAATGAGCTACATTTATAAAGTCATCATGAATTATATTATGTATCAAAGTGACATGCCACAGTATCTGGGAGTGTTTCGTCATCATTAGTTTAATAATACATACCTGGCCTAACTATATACAAACGCATATAGTTATAATTAATATATTATAAACATATAATACTTAATTTATACTAAATATAGTATGTATATTTTCTCTAGAGACGCTTTAATGTGTTTGTTTAATGTGTACCAGTATTGGCATGAGCGTGCAAGTGTGTATGCATGTGTGTGTGTGTGAAATAACAATGACTCAACATGATTGAGGACATATTCTTTCATTTCGGCTGCTGTTGAATCCTCTCCAAGTCACCCCCTTGCTCCCTGCTGTTCACACAAATCTTACTGAATCAGTATGCACCTGGTAACAGAACAGATCAGACGCGTTTCATTTGTCTTTCGCAGAATGATGAAGTTGGCGGTAATACACGCACAGAAGGTTAACTAGAGGCTGTCGGTTGACGTCATTAAACAGCAGGACCCACTGTGATAACCACACACAGATAAAACAGTGACAAGCATTCACACAAGTGCGTCAAAGGGCTTTCGCCCAACACGACTCCAGGCCCTTTAATCCTATAGTGTTTTATAAGCTCTCTACAAACCTTTCACACCCCCCCCCCCTCCCCAACACAATAAATACAGCTTGATGGCCGATAAACAACTAATTTCAATGCCTTGGAAACGGGCGCCACGAGAGAGAGGAAAAGGGCAAGTGAAACGACCAATCAAATGTGCTGTCATCCGCAATGACATCATACATCACGCTGGCACAAAGATCCCGGGCTGTTGGGGGATACAAAAGCCGGGACCACCTCAAGTCTGTGTTTTTTTTATGATCTAAAATTGTTCAAATGATAAATCATAGCGGGTGAGATTGCGGCCAATTGTGTTGGCCGCCCTCGAGGGGGGCTGCGAAGGTGTTGGACTTTGATTAGACCTGAGGATTAAAGAGCGAGGGGGGCCGTTTGCTCTGATTGGTCTGTTCAGCTTGTATTTATGTGTTTAGACAGAGTGTGTGTGTGTGTGTGTGTGTGTGTTGTGTGTGTGTTAGTGTAAGGGGGTGTGTGTGTGTGTGTGTGTGTGTGTTAGTGTGTGTGTTAGTGTAAGGGGGGGATGTGTGTGTGTTTGTGTATGAGAGAGTGCGAGTCTTGCACGTTTGTGAGGTGTGAATGTGTGGGGGTTGCGTGTGTGTGTGAGATAAGAGAAAGGGTGTTTGTGTGAGAGAGAGAGTCAGCGGGTGTGTGTGTTTGAGTGAAGGACTGTGTGCCTGTGTGTGCGCTTCAGCATGTGTCGGTGTGTTTCAGCGTGTGTCTGAGAGTGTTTCAGCTTGTGTCTGTGTGTGTGTCTGTGTGTGTTTCAGCGTGTGTCGGTGTGTTTCAGCGTGTGTCTGAGAGTGTTTCAGCTTGTGTCTGTGTGTGTGTCTGTGTGTGTTTCAGCGTGTGTCGGTGTGTTTCAGCGTGTGTCTGAGAGTGTTTCAGCTTGTGTCTGTGTGTGTGTCTGTGTGTGTTTCAGCGTGTGTCGTGTGTTTCAGCGTGTGTCTGAGAGTGTTTCAGCTTGTGTCTGTGTGTGTGTCTGTGTGTGTTTCAGCATGTGTCGGTGTGTTTCAGCGTGTGTCTGAGAGTGTTTCAGCTTGTGTCTGTGTGTGTGGCTGTGTGTGTTTCAGCGTGTGTCAGTGTGTTTCAGCGTGTGTCTGTGTGTGTTTCAGCTTGTGTCAGTGTGTTTCAGCGTGTGTCTGTGTGTGTTTCAGCGTGTGTCGGTGTGTTTCAGCGTGTGTCTGTGTGTGTTTCAGCGTGTGTCTGTGTGTTTCAGCGTGTATTTCAGTGTGTGTGTGTGTTAGTGTGTTTCAGCGTGTGTTTGTGTGTTTCAGCGTGTATGTGTGTGTTTTCAGCATGTGTCTGTGTGTGTGTCTGTGTGTTTCAGCATGTGTCGGTGTGTTTCAGCGTGTGTCTGAGAGTGTTTCAGCTTGTGTCTGTGTGTGTGTCTGTGTGTGTTTCAGCGTGTGTCAGTGTGTTTCAGCGTGTGTCTGAGAGTGTTTCAGCTTGTGTCTGTGTGTGTGGCTGTGTGTGTTTCAGCGTGTGTCGGTGTGTTTCAGCGTGTGTCGGTGTGTTTCAGCGTGTGTCGGTGTGTTTCAGCGTGTGTCTGTGTGTGTTTCAGCGTGTGTGTGTATTTCAGCGTGTGTGTGTGTTAGTGTGTTTCAGCGTGTGTTTGTGTGTTTCAGCGTGTATGTGTGTGTTTTCAGCATGTGTCTGTGTGTGTGTCAGTGTCTGTTCAGTGCGCCCACCGACAGGAAATAGGTATACTGGGTATACTGGGTTTACGAGCCGTGTAGCCTGGCTACACATATAAACCTCTTCCTGGCCCTTTCCGATGTCCACCTAGCCAGTAAGCGTTGAGTCAGGGCTGTAAGCCTCTGTGTTCCTCGGTAATCTACCCCCACGTATTGTATTAGCACACCCAGCTGAACCCCACGAGGCCTGGCTTACAGTCATCTGTACCGTCTGGAGACTACCATGAAGGGGGAGGCTTGGCTTTATGCGTGTGGGTGGTAACCATACTCTCTTTGACATTTATGTAACATCCCAATGCCTTTTGAAGGTGGAGCTGGAAATAGGGGATGATGATTCACACGGGGGAGAAAAAAGTGCAAGCGCAGCTTGTCCCAACAGCCGGCTAGCTAACCAAGTGGTGTTAGCAAGAAGCGGAGGTTATTCCAATTTTCATCATCGGCCACAAAGCCAGCTGGCTACCGCACTTCTGCTAGCATGAAGCGGAGGTTATCAAAGCAGCCGCCACCGGCAACAAAGACATCTAGCTAACGAGCTAGCACTGGAATGAAGTGGAGGTTTGAGGCGTCGATTGCAATAACATTGCAATCTCACATTGTGACCTAAACTCACATACTTTTTTAAAGGATGATTTAGATCAGAAGACGGAAGCAAAAGTGACAGAAAAGTAACAATTACAATTATTTTGACATGACAATTTTTAAAATAATTGAATTAAGAACAAAAGTGTGATGAGATGGTGCAATATAGATAATATATTATAATGTATTTCTTAATGTTAATTTGACTTATCAAAAATAATAATTATTGAATGTGTTACTGTAAAGGTTAAATATCCCTTATCATACATTGTTTCCGGGGGAACACAAAACAAAACATTATTTAACAAGTGTTCCATTTTGCAAGGTGATCGCAAGAAGCTGAGTCATCCCATAATTGTATTACTGAAGCCGTCCGCTCGGCTGGTGAAAAGGACAGACGCGGCCCCGGCGACTGTGGTCTTGTCCTGGCACACTGACCATAGTATGAACCTCTTTGAAGCGTGACGTGATACTGTGTTTGAAGTGGATGTCTTTCTTGTCCACCTTGCAATTACTCTTTTATGAAGACTGTTTAGCTCGAGGGGCTTTTTTATTGTGACAGACGCAGCCAGTGGGGAGTTCGCTTTAGGTATTAAAAGACAGGAACTTGATTCTTGTACCAAGACATCAATTGACGAGTAGGTAACCAAATACCTTGATTTTTGTGTCTGGAACATCACTTTGCAAAGAGTTCTCCAGCCCTCAAGCCCAACTTTTACCGTATCGTGTTTGCAAGCTAGCCAATAAATTAGCGTTTATATATATATGTTTTGCAGTCACTGACTTCCAAGTGATCAAAATGAATCACTTCTCATTATCACTTGTTGTTCATAACATATAAATGTTTTTATTCACATAACCTAATAAAACAGAATTGAAAAATTAACTCTGCTAGCAATGTTATGCAACACAATACCGCTAAGACTAATTTCAGGGACAAGACACAAGCCAAATGGGAGCAAAGCAGGCTGAACACTTGATTCCTGACACCAAAGCTAACATTTTCACACAACATGTTCATCTTTGCACAACAAAATTATAAATTCATGTTTGTCGCCCAACTGACTAACCTACTTATCAACACTGGCATCCATTTGTTAAAAACTAAAAGGACTTAGACTTTTCTTTGTCATCACAACATCCTCAACAGGTTTGCCATCTGTCTTTTGACCTTGCTCTATTCAAACCCACTAACTATTCACATCATTTTGTCTGTCTGTCTCTGTCTGTCTGTCTGTCTGTCTGTCTGTCTGTCTGTCTGTCTGTCTGTCTGTCTGTCTGTCTGTCTGTCTGTCTCGTCTGTCTGTCTCTCTCTCTCTCTCTCTCTGTCTCTCTCTCGTCTCTCTCTCTTCTCTCTCTCTCTCTCTCTCTCTCTCTGTCTCTCTCTCTCGTCTCTGTCTCTCTCTCTCTCTCTCTCTCTGTCTCTCTCTCTCTCTCTGTCTCTCTCTCTCTCTCTCTCCAGGTCACCCACCCAGTCCTCTGAACAAGGTCAACCTGACGTTGATCACCATCATCACCTGCGTGGTCGCCGCCGTCTTCGCCACGCAGAACGCGTGCACGCTGTCCGTCAAGGTCACCCTGCACGTGCCCGAGCACTTTGTAGCAGACGGTAAGTGTTTTGGTTACTTTTTGTACCGCATTCAAATGTGAGTGGGATCGAGAAAAGCACAGCCAGAAGGTAGTGGGTTGGGTTCAAACCCTGACGTCAGCAGATTTCTGCCTTTAGGCTTCCTTGCGCAACATTCCCTCAACCCCAGCTGCTTGTGATTGGCCCATATCTTCACTGCCGGTCGCTTAGAGGAAGTTGTGTTCAAACCAACGTAAAATGGTAAAAACTGTGTATCCGTTAGGAATCTCATTGTATGTTTCTTGTTTTCTTTCATAATAACCATTTTAGCCACCATGTGTTGCTTCATGTACAACAGGTGTGCATCCTCATCCAGCCACAGAGTCAAATCAGTACGACTCGGTTCACGTCCACACACACACACCCTACACACAGACACTCCAAAAGCCATATCACCATTTCTTCGGTCCACTAGAAACCACGCCAGGTCAGACTTTAGTTAATGGTCCGAGCTAATGTGCTAAAACTTAATTGGGCCCATTGAGCTTCAGTGGGCCGACAATGGAGACATACATCACGCACTTATACTCTTTCAGCGCACTGAATCACTGTCCAAGTAACGTCCCAGACCCTCTCTGGAGACTCCCCTTTATAATGATTTTGCCTTCCGAGAGATATTGAGCAAAAAAACAACAAGTCAACACCCAAGGCGTTGTTGTAATAAGCGCTGCTGTGCGACAAACGACACCGTGACACAATCTCACAGTGAGCAGCGAAACCAATAAAAAAAGCTGCAAACTTGGAGCTTGTGGGGTGATTTCATATGCGAGGTAATCAACGGGCGACCATAAGCCAGTGTACTGAGCACTTGTCCAATTGATTGAGGCCATTTTAAAAGCCTTGGGGGGAGAGGGGGTGGGGGGGGAGGGGTGGTGTGTGGTGTGTGGGGTGTGTGTGTGTGTGTGTGTGTGTGTGTGTGTGTGTGTGTGTGTGTGTGTGTGTGTGTGTGTGTGTGTGTGTGTGTGTGTGTGTGTGTGTGTGTGTGTGTGTGTGTGTGTTGTGGGGGGGAGTGGGGTGGACCAGAGTGATAAGAAGCATTCATCCGTAGCTAGGGAAGTTGGCAGGTTAGCTAGAGGAGTCGCTATGTCCCTAAGCCCTCGCTCTGTAGGAAGAAGGAGAGGAGAGATGGGAGGCAAAGGCACTGGAGGGAGGGAGAGTGAGGGGGTCAGCTAGAGAGAGAGGCAGAGCGAGAGAGGGGACCAAGAGCGCGCACGTGTGTGTGTGTGTGCGTGTGTGTGTGTGTACGTTTGTGTGTGTGTGTGTGTTTGTGTGTACGTGTGTGTGTGTTGTGTGTGTGTGTGTGTGTGTGTGTGTGTGTGTGTGTGTGTGTGTGTGTGTGTGTGTGTAGATGTTTGTGCTTGTGTGAGAAAGAGATAATAGATAAATAGAAAGAGATGGCGAGAGACATGGGAAAAGGAGAGAGAGGACGAGAGATAAAGTGTTGAAGAGATATTGGGTGAGACACAGAGGGAGAGAGATAGACAGAATGAGATGGATAGACAGAGGGAGAGATCGGAAGCGATCTATGTGGGATAGAGAGACAGAGAGATGGCAAGACGGAGAGATAGAGGGGAAGATAGTGAAAGAAGGGAAGCTGGCAATGGAGGGAGAGCTTTTGAGGAAGTGGAGAGATTAAGAGGTCGAGGCAATTTAATTAAAGGCAGGTCAAACCTTCCTCATGCTACGCACCCACACAGTGTGCTGTGACCTCCACGGTCCTGTCCATGCAGGCGCACACAAAGCCATGTGCTCAAATGCATACTAACATACATAAAGAGCTACACACACGCGCACACTCACACACTCAGACACACACAGGCACGTAAACACTCACGTATCCATACCTGACACACGTTCACACACACGCACACACACACATTTCCATCAGCTCCTCTGACGAACAGCAATGTTGGCATGGGTCTTTCTGAACGTGTACAAATTTTACAAGCGTTTTCCACAGTGCTAATTTCACTTGCGTCCTCTTTTCATTCCATCCTTATAATGTTCTTACAAGGTTCCTAAGGAATCATTCAGTAGGCAGGGAGGAAGGCCAGCCCACGGTGAAACGAGCTCTGTAACCAAGCCCTTGACGTCAGGTTGCTGTGTAGGTGTGTTATGTGCTTTCTTATTGAGTTAGTTCTCTGAGCCTTGACGGGAGAAGGGTAGTCGACCATCAGACCCTGTTGAATGCCACCTCGGTGGATTAACGTTGATCCTAAGGGACACCAGGACACATTTTGGCGTGGGGAATGATAAGAGTGTTATTTTAACCATCCTCACTGATTCGTAATCGCAAATATCAACATGTTCAATATTTACCTTCCGATATCCTGTACCGTGGGGGAACAGACCAGTATGCAGGCTGTTGATGACTGGTGGGAAAGATGATGGACGATACTAACAATTTAGAAGCCATGGCGGCAAAAGCAAACTTGTGGCTGCCTTCCGAAACGGAGTAACAGCCTGCTGAGTTAAAATATTTCTGACTAGCATGGCTAGTTCTTTCTGACCGTCGTTTGCCATTATGTGTGTTTTTGTTTGTATACACCAAATTCACGGTTTTAAATGTCAGAGATTGAGATTGGCGTGATTTTCGATTTTTAAAATCCTGTCTGGCTTGTGGACTGGAATTGGTTGGTGTGTGGTGGGCTGTGGCGGTTCTTTCGACACAGTAAACCACAATAACTTTTTAATGTATCTTAATCTGTCGTTGTAGATCAAGACACGCATAGTAGTAGTATGGGAGAAATTAACCATTACTTTTTGTATTAACTATGATTACTATCAGGCCTATATATCAGATAGATACATTAATAATGGAAAGCAGAAAAATCTCCTCTGAATTGATAAGAGACTCACAGGGCGCCAGAGTCTGGGGCCAAGGCGTACTGACGTCCACCTAATGTTTGGATTAACTGCGGATGATGACCACATACTTAAAGGGATGTATGGCTGACCGTCCTTACCATAAAAGGAGCTCTTATGTGCATGCCGTGGGTGGTCATACCATATGGAAAACAGTTTAATTTGTGAGAATAAAAAGACCGGGATCTCATGACCCGGCAGTGTCTTTGCAAACCTCACACGGCTTTGTTGTTGATTGTTCGCAGGTAGCAATAAAGTCTTTTGTCATACTCGATCCGGACTCCTCGATTCCTCATGCTCTCTTAGTCAGTTTAAAGATAGAATTTGGTTATTTTCTACCACAGTAGATACTGCATGTAGTCACACACAGTTTCTAAATGTGTTTTTTTTTTACCCATTGTTTATTGCAGAGCTGGGTGTTTGTTGAAGGCAGAGAAGGTGGTCAATACTGACTTTTCAGACCACTTACTGAGTGTGTGGGGACGGCTGGTTTAGCCTGTGTGCATTGATTTCCCCATGCACCACAGGTGTGCATCCTCGCCCAGCCCTAGAGTCTAATCAGTCTGACTCGATGCAGGTGGGGCTGCTTAAACCAACCACCCCACTCACTCCACCATTACAGCGTTTCATACTACTCTTTAAACAAGTTTGTTCTTCAGACCAAGGAATTTTGATTTGACAAGAAGCAGGCCATGACTGCTGATATGGAGTATAACAGCACCGGGACTTTTAACTTTACATGTATCGCTTGCTTTACAACTGTTTCTAATAACTGTTAACAACATTACCGATGGTAAGCTGGCAACTCAACGGAATCCCACATGCCACCGAAGCAACTGTCAACAGACTCTTATTTCACTGGCTGTACGATAGCTAGACGACCTTTATACAAAGTCTCTGGCCTACATCAAGTAGCAAGCTACTGTGCAGGGAAATGTTGATAGGTTGCTTGGCAACAGTCCAGTCCCAGTCCAGTTGCAGAACTATTTGTGTGGACAGAGCCAAATGAATGATTGAATAAACAAACAAACATAATCTGTTAACTAATAAGTGGCGCTTGTGGAAGTGTAATAAAAAAAAGCAACATCCCATATGAGGTGGTGGTGTTAAACGGCATATCAGCAAGGCTTTTAGTCTGTCGTGGGTTTGAGGCTGCGGGCCGCGTGTCGCAGATAATCACAGCAGATAGTGAGTATAACAACACTTCCTCTCGTGTGATATTGCTTTAATGCATTATTATTTTGATGCGCTGTTTAGCAGTGTGTGGGTTGTGAAATGCTGCGTTGAATACTGTGGTGCGAACCTACGTCTGAATAGGGTTTCATTCAACGTTGTCCCATTTATGTTTTCCGATTTTTGCCATTTTTTTCCGATTTATTTTATTTTTTTTATCCTTTAACGCTGTTCAAGGATAATAGATCGTAGTCTGTGGAACCGCCATTCATTCCACACCCACAGACATCTCTCCTTCATTGCCACAACACAAAGACAAGAAAATTGCCCAAAAGAAACCACGTGGTAAAAAAACTCACACATTGTATTCAAGGACGAAATAAGCACTTTTTTTGTATTTTCTATAAGAACTTTTCTTTTGCAATGATTATAACTTCACAAGCGAGCCAGACCATCTCCTTCACCTCTTCGCGAGTAGAAACCCCCCCCGGAGCCGACCAGCCCTGGCATCAATTAGACATAATGCCTTTATTGGTCCGAGATTGGTGGGGAATTATAGACACGCCGGCACCGGCCATGAAACACAGTGTTCAACGGCTAATTTGTGAAATGATATAGCCACTGAAGGTAATCTCTGGAATCCATTAACCTGAGCCATCTCATCAATATCCGCATCGTGCGCCTTAATTGCTAATTGCTTGTTTAAATGACGGCCCAATCTGGAGGTTAATTGAAATCACAGCTATATCTTCTAAGAAAGCGAGAGTTATTCCTCTACCTGTGTTTATTCAGCAGCGGTGCTCATCACAGTAGCCTCCGTCTGACCTCAAGAGAGATGGAAGGCTTATTTTCTGTGTGTGTGTGTGTGTGTGTGTGTGTGTGCTGTGTGTGTGTGTGTGTGTGTGTGTGCCTTCTCTTTCCAGGAAGTAGTTTTGTGGTGAGCATGGGCAGCTTCCTGGATGTTTCAAATTGGCTGAACCCTGCCCAGCTGACCCTCTACTACCAGACTAACTCGTCCACCCAGTGGGTGAGAGACTACTGCGGCCAGCGCACGACTGAGCCCTGTGAACAGCTGTGTGACCAGGAGACAGGTGAGGGTCTGGGGACACACACACACGCACGCACGCACGCACGCACGCACACACGCACACACAACGCACGCACGCACGCACGCACGCACGCACACACGCACACACATGTTTACAAACAAAAACAAAATTAGCATTCCTCTTGAGGAGATCTGAATGGATTGAATATTTGAATATTTACAAAATGAACACACAGAAAACCACTGAAACACACACACACACACACACACACACACACACACACACACACACACACACACACACACACACACACCACACACACACACACACACACACACAACACCACACACACACACACACACACACAGTCTCGACTGCATTCCAAACCAGCAGTCTCCAGTGTACCATTACGGTGCCTTTAGCTGAAATAATAATAATATTGAATGAATATTTTTTTATGTATTATGTCTGTGAACCTTCAAGGTTTAAGCACAGGGACCTAATCATCGGTCACGGCTAGCCACCGTCATTGCTCTCTGTATGGTTCTCTCGCTAACACTTTCTGTCTCTCTCTCTCTCTCTCTCTCTCTCTCTCTCTCTCTCTCTCTCTCTCTCTCTCTCTCTCTCTCTCTCTCTCTCTCTCTCTCTCTCTCTCTCTCTCTCTCTCTCTCTCTCTCTCTCTCTCTCTCTCTCTCTCTCTCTCTCCCCATCACGCATATATCACTTGCTTTCTCTCTCTGACCCTGTTGAGATCCCCATACATTGAAGGCAGTCAGAATACACTGGGCTACTTAGGGCGTGTTCACACAGGCAGTTTTTTTATATTAAAAAACACCTGACGCGATTGGCTTTTTACCAACTAAAAAACTGACTGGGTGGATTTTTCTAGAGAACATTGCAAATCGGTTAAACTGTCGGAACACTGTTCGGCGTATCAAAGTGGTTTGGCTACACTACTTGAATCAGTATCACAATGTCGAGGATGAGAAAATTAGCCCTTGTTTTGGCGTTAGATGCCAACGACGATAACGACGAACCTCCCTGTTTGTGGGTGCATGATATAAACCGGGGACGGCAGCAGTACGGGGCATATCATAGTTTAATACAAGAGCTACGGTTTAATAATGCACGGTTCAGCGCGTATTTCAGACTCGACAAGAGTCAAGTTGAAAAACTTTTGCTCATCGTTGCGCCTTCAATAATAAAGCAAGACACCACACATGAGGCAAGCCATATTTAAACTACGCGTTTTGAGGACTTTCCTAGTGATGTAAGTTCTCGTTCATTGGTCAGCTGTCAAAAAACTGCCTGACGTCGGGTGCTTTTTCTTGGCGAGTTGAACTTTTCTCAACTTGAAAACCACCCAGAGTGGTGAAAAAAACCCGCTGGCAGCGGTGTTTTTAAAAACACCCAGGATGTTTTTACCATACCTCTGTATCATAGGAATATAAAAACATTCACCCGCACCTGAAAAAAAAACTGCCTGTGTGAACACGCCCTTACTCGCTATTTTGCTTAGCAATCTATTAACAAAAAGACCCAACGCTCACACCTGAAGGAGCCTCTCAAGGGGCTGGTTGGGGCCGGGGGGGTGCTTCAAAACCTGCAGATTATGCGTTATCACGAGTGACGATCGACTCCTCCCAAAATGAAGTAAACAGTGAAAGGTTAGCCCGAGCGGAGGTGATGCGGGCCACACACACACACAGTGGCGGTTTTAGGTACGGGCGAAACAGGCAGCCGCCCGGGGCACCATATTTGTGGGGGGCGCCAAATCACACGGGGGGCGCCACGAGCAGAAAAAAATAAAACGCGCTGCGTAGCGGTTTTCAATGAAGTACGTAACATTGTGTGAGTAATTGGTGTTTTGGCGCCCCCTCTGGCTGCAGGCGCACCTGCTCGTTGAGAAGGTGCCCTGCCCAGACGGAATGATACCCCCACTGAAGTCCGTTGGGTCACGATACACCCGGGGCGTAACTGGACGTAGAACCGCCACTGCACACACACACACACTCTGTCCGCACACAGGAGGGTGTGTGCTGAGGCGTCAGAGCGGTGGGTCCAGATAGAGGCGCTGCTGGGGGTTCTAGCGGTGTGGAGCAGCGTACTTATTGCAGCGCGTGGTTATGCTTATGGAAGTATAATGCAGAGGGTGAGCGGAGTGCTCTTTGAACTTTAAGGGGGGGGGGATTGTAATACGAGCCGGTGGTGTCGTTTTATCTCGGATTGGGAGAGTAACGGTAAGTGGCCCCAGTGCCCATGCAGCACCTGCGCGTTGCGTAACCACCCGGGCGGAGAGGGTTTCTGCAGGGGATGGGACCACCCGTGACCTCCTACTGGGAATGATATTTCCAGCTACGACTCGCTCACCGGGACCGAGGGATATTTACGGGGAAATTGCATTATACACTCTAGATCACACACATACAAACACACACACACATACACAGACACACACATACGCACACACACACACACACAAGAACACGCACACACACACACGCACGCACGCACGCACACACACACTGACACACACTGACACACACTGACACACACACAGACACACATGCGCACACACAGAAACACGCATGCACACAGACTTGCTCACACAAACAAACACACACACACAGACAACCAAACACACATGCACACGCACGCTCACACATCCACCCCCACCTACACATCGAAAATACCGACTCACACCTACACGCACACACATAAACACATACCTCAACATTCATATTCACACAGTCCCATAATAATTCAGCTATAATAATCATAACCAGACCTTTTTGCAAACAGGGCAATGTGGCAAACCAAAGACGTAATTTTGTGTTTTTTCTTCTTCATGCTAGTGAGCTTGCAGGTTGTCAATGCCCTTATTTGGTCGTTTGGTAGGGAAAGTGAGAAGCCAGGTGTGAGACCAAAAAAAAGCAAGTAAAAAGAGGACTGGACATTTAACGTTTGAGTTTGTTTACGTAATGTTGTTTTTCTCTGCTATTCTGGGTCCATACGGTAGGAAGGTAGGTATGGACGGTTAGCACCTGGGCTTACCTACGCCATTCTGGTGTCACTGCTGGTCCAATGGGAGTACACGACATTGGCTTGTCCTAACTCAGAATAACTCATATTATAATATAGATTATAATATGAATGATTATTATCCTCTCATGTATGAAACTGGCATATTTGTGTAATTGCTGTACATTGAGTGGGAATATGTAGGTTACCCCGAAGAAAAGATTATAAAGAGGAACTAAAACAATTCCATCAATCTTAGCAATAATGTCTCGTTTTTTCGTTCCACAGCAGTGTGTGAAATCTGCGTCCTTGGTGTGTGTGTTGCGTCTCTCTTTTTCTGTCTTTGTGTGTGTGCGTGTGTGTGTGTGTTGTGTGTGTGCGTTGTGTGTGTGTGCGTGTTGTCGTGTGTGTGTGTGCGTCCATGCTTTCTATCCTGGATGTGAGAGAGTGTGACAGAGAGACAATGTAAGGGCGCTGGTTGTGATAACGTTTGAGCTGCGTTGGGTTTCCTCTCCTTGGAGGAGAATAAGACAGGGTTGAAGGAGTTCTATATTACCAGACTGCTACAGTGACTCTCAGGTCTACTCTCTTACGACTTTGCTGCCAGGTGTCTGAGCATAAGAGGAGAACCCCCCTCTCATCGGTTCACATTCTGCCACAACGGCACCCGGGAGTCACCTTATAGCTGCAGTATCTCTCTCTGCTTCACCTTGTGTTGTACTTAGATGCAGTTGATTACTGTGCAATTTTATTGTGTTTGTATCGTGATTATTATTTGCGTTTTATTATGCGTTTATTTTTTTTTATCATTTCTCTGTTTTTTACAAAGACCGTGTGAGGTGTGTGTGTGTAAGAGAGATAGATGAGAGGTTCCTTGTATATCCCATAACGTCATAGTTAACAATTAGGCTGCTATAGGTAGGTATTTGTTTACGATGTTGTTTACAATGTTTACCCCATTTAGACTCTGTTCAAATCCCTTCACTTGATTTAAGCCATTTAAAGGTCCCATGGCATGCTACCTTATGGATGCTTTAATAAAGGTATTAGTGGGCCCCTAACACAGTATTTGACGTTCCCGAAATTCAGCCGTGGTGCTGAATTACAGCCTCTACGAGCCAGTCGCACATTTTGCTTTCCCCAAATGCGCCGTTCCGGTGTCTGTAGCTTTAATGAAAGAGGAGCGAGGAGGGTCAAGTAGGATGGTTGGGTTGTGGCCCTGAGCAGCTTGTGGCCATGGTACCATGCGCTCTGTTTACAGTGGATGTATCGCAATGCGAGGCGCACACAGCCTTTGGCCGTGTTCTGTAAATATTCTAGAACACTGGGTGCTCTGGCGGGAGTCCTGGAGCTCTATATCTAAATAATATCATATTATACACGCAGATATCTATATCATATAATACATATTATCACAGACAAAGTTGTGTGCGCCTTCAGACGATATTATGAATCATGAACGACTGCGTCGGGTTCACTGACGTCTCTGGTTCTTCCACTTCCACGTCCACATCTATCTGAAATAGACTGAGCCCGCCGGAGCCCCACTGCCGAGGCAGCACCATCTCGGGAAACGGGCGGCAGGCAGCACCGACGCGGTGGTGCCTCGGCAGCAGGCAGCGGGGGTCCTGTGTGAGACAATCGCGGGCAACAATTCCTTTCTCCTCCATGTCGCGGTTCATGTACTTCAGGGAGTACCATGGCTGAGATAACCCCCACTACGAGTCTCGTTGTGGAAGTACCAGGGACGTAAGAGAACCCGACGTGTTATGCGCCATAACACCAACAGCAGAAAGGTTATCGAAATAACAAAGAAGTGTCCAACAGTCGTAGCTCATTGCCGGGCCAAATTCTCTGGGCGGGAAAAGCAGAGAAGAGGAGGTAATATTTCCCCGTATGAAGACATACGGGGAAATATTCCAAATCGGTGCATCTGAGCTTTGTTTTTTTAAAGGCATAGCAGTATACTTAGTGCTCGTTTCACACCTAACACCATTTCTAGCTACTGGGGTAAGGGGAACTCATATTAATGTTAGAAAACCTCATGAAGTGAAATTTTCATGCCATGGGATCTTTGACATTTGACAT
>OLKM01000048.1:162500-245000 GCA_900291075.1 Melanogrammus aeglefinus
AATGAAAATGTAAATGCATGCAAAAATGTTTTGCTGCAGTTCAGCCCTTGCCTTAATATTTACTTATTCAATCCCCCAAATATTTTTTTTCCTAACATGAGATTGTTTGTGTTGGGAATTATTTTTCAACTTTCAAAGAACTGCGTTGCCAAAGTTATTGAAAATCGCTGTTAGTGGTGTTATTATAAAGTTGTCAATGCATGATTTTTGTGACACAGCTTCTATTGAATTGTTAGTATCTTAAAGGTTAGGTATGGAATTCTCTTTTTTGGCCATTTTTGCAAAATTACTTGAAATCCTTATCAGAACCCACTTACAGCCACTGAGTTAGAAGTACTGACATGAAAATTAAACAAGTCAATCATCTGTGGAAAGGGCAGGGCTCGAAAAACTCCAGCCAATGATTTCCAGACCCACCGAGTGGCATTGGAAAGTAAATACGTCAATCAAAAGGTCGTACTGCACTCCCCCTCCCCCGCTCCCCGCTCGTGACCCCTTCGTGCACATACTCAAAGCTTGTGACCCAGAGCAAGCTTCTCTTTGTTGTTATCCTGCGGTAGCTAATGGAGCTAGCTAACTAGCTAATGGCTCGCTCTCGCGCATCTGTGTTCGCGCTTATGCATGATTAGGCGTCCATGTACTTGGAATGGGTGGAGTCAGAGTCAGTGTTGAAGGAGAGGGGGTAGGACCATTTGAGTCGTGTATTTTCAAAATCTGCTGGCGTTTTGCAAATCCCATACCCAACCTTTAAGAAACATCTGTATCAGTGTATTTCCCTTCAGATCGTAGTATTTGGCCTTTTTAAAATTGTGTCACCACAATTTGCTTCTACTAATCGTGTTCTATTTTATTCCATATAGTATCGGTAAAGGTGTTGTACAATTTGATCATACATCATATTCTAGCTGGAAGCACTTTGGAGCCTGGGATGTCTCCTACAAGGCTGTGTCACCGCATATTGGTTCAACTCTCGGTTCAAGTGCTTCTGACAAATGACACAGATTTCCTTCACTGTGCATTTTCCTATTTGGAGTCCTTCTGCCACAAACTGTTATAATGGGGGTGTTATTCATTTTTAGCAATCGAGTGTGTCATCTATATTAAATGTAGAGACTGTGGGGCTGTGGTGGCTGAACTGGCAGACCCTCACTCCCCAGGCGCTGCTCTCAATCGCTTTATCTAAATATTAACTGGCATTCCTGGTGAGCCCAGAGCCTGAGACAGCTGCAGTAATGGGGAGCTCAGGATTCCACCATTGTCGTAAACTTTAAACAAAAGCCATATTGTACGACAAATATTGTATTTGTTAATGTTTTTCTTATATATATATATATTCAACATGATACACCATCTTTATGTTGGGTGTATAGCTAACTTTAGCAGACGTTGTGTTGGAAATACTTACAAAGGGGTTACTTGCTCAAGGATGCATAGAGGTAGACTTCGTACCCTAAAGGAGTGAACCATCAACCCTTGAGCTTAGGCTTGGATGCAAAATGTAGGCTTGGTTAGGTTTAGCTATTGCACAATACATGGTTAAGTTGTCTATTTCTGTTGACTATTGACTACTACGACAGAATTAAGGTGTAGTAAATGAGTTTAAAAGCAAATGCACTCCATAGACTGTCTATTTTGTTTTTGATTTTTGCCTGACACAAACATATCAAGGATCAAGTGCACTTAAGATATGATTTTATTCAACCTCCAGTTCCACTGCCAAGCCGTCAACAATGAAACTGCCTAAACGTGTGTAACAAAGGTTAAGTCTGGCATCGGTAAGCACTGGAAGAGTCAATAATAAATGCACTCCGGTTAGTTAATGACCATCCGCTTGTATTTACAATTGCATACGTAGCACAGAGCCCGCATTGGCAGTGACTTTCCTTTCTAAATGCTGCTAAACGCCAGGGTTTTGCCTGCATACATTACTCTCCTAGATTAGGCATAAACGTAGACCCACACAGGTGGAGCTGGCACCACACACACACACATACACAGCAGTGGCCTCAGTGCTGATTTGAACAGAGTGAACCCGTTTCCAACCCATTTCAAATAGGAGTTCTTCAGGCCTTTTAAAGGAGTGATTGAAGTGCTCGCTCGATTGAACTATCAGGTGTGTGCGACGTCGCAGCCGGGGTTTGAACCACCAACCCCCAAGGGAAGAATAGGTTGAATAGTCAAAACGGAAACGGGGAGAGAAAAAAACTACCAGACACAGTGCGAAAGCTTGAAACACAATGTCACTCAAACAGATGGAGAAGCCCCCCGCGCAAAATTGAGATGAGAGGGGATGGGCAGGACACAGGACGAGAGAGAGAGAGAGAGAGAGAGAGAGAGAGAGAGAGAGAGAGAGAGAGAGAGAGAGAGAGAGAGAGAGAGAGAGAGAGAGAGAGAGAGAGGAGAGAGAGAGAGAGAAGAGAGGAGAGAGAGAGAGAGAGAGAGAGAGAGAGAGAGAGAGAGAGAGAGAGAGAGAGAGAGAGAGAGAGAGAGAGACTGTTTTCCGGCAGCAAAATTAGACAATCTATTGCTCTATATCTATTGCTGTCTGTCTTCTGATAGACAAGTGACCAAGCAGGAGGTTTGAAGAATGAATCCATATACGATATGTTAACCTCTTCTATATTACATTGTGCTTTTGCCCCGAGGAATCAGAAAACATAATCCATGTTCATGGGCTTGAAATTGCCATTCTGGAATTACCTTTTGGGAGTCTCTAGTTAAATCAGAATTACGAATGCGTAGTAACACACTATTGCGCGCACAGACTAAAGCTATGATTTGGAGAATCAAGTCACCTTTGTCTGCCCAAAAATCAATCAATGACATTTTAAGCTCAGTGTAGGTATCATTTCGTGCACCATTGTGCATTTCATACTTTTATTATAATTATGGAGCTAACGTGATTGGCTGACACAATTTTACAGCAACACAACACTGTAAATGGACTGCTAGCTCTTGTGTAACTAGTGGTCATTCAAAGCACCCCACATTCACCCACTCATACACACACAACCATGTGTGGGTGGATGTATGCAAGACAACAGCTAGCCAGCTAGTAGGTGGCAGTTAGGGTGTCTTGCTCAGGGACACCTCAACACTGGTTTAGGTGGAACTGGGGATCTGCCCGATGACCTTCTCTACCTAGTGTTGGCCCAAACATTACTAACAATATAACGTTAACAGTTGAGATTACAGTTTAACCATGCTACAACAGAACTTCTGGAGAGAGACGGCACAGCAGCTGGGCTGGAAACCAATAGCTGAAAGGGGCAAAGTTTTCTGTTTTGTAACGGACATATCCTAGGAAGTACAAACTTTAAGAGGATTAAGCTTTGAGAAGGGGATTTTTACAGACCCCCTGAACGGTGTTGATTAAAACCTTAACAGACACTTGTCTAAGAAACGTTGGTGTCTGGACAGGATGTCTTAGCTTGTCTTATCACCAGGAAAAGTGCACTAAAGCTGGCCCGAGTGTGTGTTCGCTGTTACACGCCTGTGACGATTTCCTGTTCGTGATAGCCCCGCCTCTCGCAACATCATTAGTCGAAACAAAGATGAAGCGACAGAAATGCCCTGGTCACCCAGTGTTCAGCTCATCTGCCATCAGATTTATATATCTAATCCAAAATCTGATCCGTGAGACGACACCGACACAAATGCACGAATGCACTGCACATATACAACTATTTACACTCTTCTGCTTAATTCCCTGTGCTGCAGGAGAGTGTAGCTGTCACGAAGGCTATTCCCCTGATCCAGACCATAATCATCTCTGTCTCCGTAGTGACTGGGGGCGCAACGAAGGGTAAGTCACGTCTTCCTCATCGCTCTACACAAGAAAAAGCTGCTGCCACTAAAAATAGTTTAAAAAACAGAGACAACGTCGGAGAAGAAGCGACTAGGGGGAACGGTATGGAGTGAGAAGAGAGGAAAGAGTGTCCACTCCCTTCTATCTATTAAAACATATTAAACCAGTGGTTGGTTTTGGGGAAAAGAGCTTTATTCGGCAGGCAAAGTTGCCCAAGGCTTGACTGCTGATGAGGGAATTAATTAATGAACAAATAAATAAATCATATTTTCAGTGTAGTTTATAGAAAGAATGTGTGTCGTATTGGTAGGAAGGAGAAGGTGGGCGGTGTTGTGTGCTGGAGTGTCAGTGTAGTGTTGTCCTCAGGGTTGCTTTGGGAAAGGAGACAGAGGCAAGATAACCTTTATGTGTTGACGACTTTATTGGCAGAGTCAATATGGTTCTGGGCATTAAAGTGTTAGCAGATTGTCTGGTGCACCTTCTGATTTTAATGAGCTGGAGGTGCTTCTCTCTCCTAGCCAATCATGGATCAAATCCCCACTCACCGCTGCTTTACAATGCAGAGAAGCAATTGTTATCCATTCCACGGACGTACTCTCAGCGAGTGACCTTGCTTCTGAAGTTATCTTTCAAATGAATGCTTAAAAAAATGTAGATTATACTCTTGTACCGCGGTTGTAAATTACTCAAAGCGTACACTTTTATGTTCAAACATGTTTGTGACCTCCATTATTGAGAAGGTCCCATTTTATTTCTTCCTTAGCATCAACATATGAATTATTTTGAAGATACATTGTATATATATTTGATTATATGTACTGTTTTTACAGTCAAAGCTATCTTTCATTATTTTTTCGGAAAATAATGATATTGTGTGCCTTTCTTTTTTGTTTTATATTTAAACTTCATAAACAATATCTAAAATGTGATGGACTACGTTGTGTTTATCTCTGGCAGGCCGTGGCCATACACTAACCTGGAGAAAGGCTATGACCTAGTTACAGGAGAACAGGCCCCAGAGAAGATATTCAGGTGAGACAAACCATGAATGTTGGAGGCCACGTGGTCTGTGTAGGTGTGTGTGTGTGCGCATGCGTGCACATGTGTGTGTGTGCATATGCGCGTGTGTGTATGTGGGTGCGTAGTGTGTGTGCTCTCTTGTGTGTGTGTGTGTGTGTGTGTGTGTGTGTGTGTGTGTGTGTGTGTGTGTGTGTGTGTGTAAGCGTGTCTGTCTGCCTGAGGTAGAGGACACGAGGGACACAGGCCGCTTCCAAAGGCATACAGATGGACTGCCCGCAGGCAAATATAGACATGCTCCTCGAAGCACACTTCCAGACACACACACACACACACACACACACACACACACACACACACACACACACACACACACACTCCCAGACACACACACACGCACACACACACTCCCAGACACACACACACACACACACACACACACACACACACACACACACACACACACACACACACACACACACACACACACACTCCCAGACACACACACACACACACACACTCCCAGACACACACACACACACACACACACACACACACACACACACACACACACACACACACACACACACACACACACACACACACACACACACACACACACACACACACACACACACACACACACACACACACACACACAGATATGCTATGCAGAGCTGCAAAGGGCCATAAAGCAGCGGTTGAGCGTGGGGATCCAGCCATGTGGGATGGGGGAACAGCCTGAGGGCCTGTCCTAGATTGAGCTTGTTCAAGTGGCCCTGCTGCCACTTAAGATGACCCCTCGCTTGAAGCCGACACGGGGTTATTATTTTTGACAGGTTTTAAGACGGGTATCCAAGGCAACCTTTTAGTAACGCGTGCGGTTCCCCATGAGATGGTCAAATGGTGGATTTTTCTTCAAAGGGTGCCCCAGAATCACTTAATCAATTTGTTGAGTATTGTCGGGGCATTTTTATTTGTTTTAATTTGCAAAACAATGGATTCCAAGGTTATATTGATTACAAGGTGACATGTATCTGCACCTAAATGATGATAACCTTAAGTTACTGAGCTGTTTGTTCATTGCCTTGTTCGTCCTTCTTTCCTCTCTGACACCCTTCATTCACACATTCATTCGGTGGAAAGTTCACTTTCTCACTTTTGAACCTGTTCCTCCCTGCTTCCCTTCCCGCCTCCCTTATTTCCTCCCTTCGTTCTATCCTTCATTCGCCGATCAAATTGTTGTAAAGTAAACTTCCTCATTTATTCACTGAAGACCAGGTCACTAACCATTGGCTCCTCAAAACCCTGTGTTCTTTAAAACCTCCACCACCGACCGCCCGCGATAGGCCTCAACCGCCCACGCGGCGCCATTTAAAGTCCGCTAGCAGTTGCTTAGCAGTTATTTGTAATGAAACCATAAGCGTTATTTTTAATTTGTTCCAACTTCAGGCTTAAAATAGCAGCAAGTGTTGCTAGGAAAGTGAAAAATCAAGTAGTACTTAGATTTTTCTCATTCTATTTCCCATGAGTTGTCAAGGCGTAGACTTCTGCAGTTTATTCTACATAACAACATGCTGGCATCCAAAAATGTCTAGAATAGGCTGGTTAAGTTGTGCTACAATAGTTTTTTCCTCTTTGATCTGTTTTAGATTAAGTCATTGGATATTGGATAACGATATGCTGTTGTGTTGTGTTGTATGTTAGAACTACTACTACTACTCGGGCCTACTGCTGCTAATACACCATCAACACAACAACCCCTAATAACTATTTGTTTATTCTGCCTCAGCCCCTTCTGTGACCAGTACCTTGACAACAACCACAAAGCATAATATTATCCTAGGAAATACAGTGGGGCAAAAAAGTATTTAGTCAGCCACCAATTGGGCAAGTTCTCCCACTTAAAAAGATGAGAGAGGCCTGTAATTTTCATCATAGGTATACCTCAGCTATGAAAGACAAAATGAAAAAAAATCTAGAAAATCACATTGTCTGATTTTTAAAGAATTTATTTCACAAATTATGGTGGAAAATAAGTATTTAGTCATGTTGGCAATGACAGAGGTCAAACGTTTTCTGTAAGTCTTTACAAGGTTTTCACGCACTGCTGCTGGTATTTTGGCCCATTCCTCCATGCAGATCTCCTCTAGAGCAGTGATGTTTTTGGGCCTTCGCTGGGCAACACAGACTTTCAACTCCCTCCAAAGATTTTCTATGGGGTTGAGATCTGGATACTGGCTAGGCCACTCCAGGACCTTGAAATGCTTCTTATGAAGACACTCCTTCGTTGCCCGGGTGGTGTGTTTGGGGTCATTGTCATGCTGAAAGACCCAGCCACGTTTCATCTTCAGTGCCCTTGCTGATGGAAGGAGGTTTTCACTCAAAATCTCACGATACATGACCCCATTCATTCTTTCCGTCACACGGATCAGACGTCCTGGTCCCTTGGCAGAAAAACAGCCCCAAAGCATGATGTTTCCACCCCCATGCTTCACTGTAGATATGGTGTTCTTTGGATGCAACTCAGGCATTCTTTCTCCTCCAAACATGACGAGTTGAGTTTTTACCAAAAAGTTCTATTTTGGTTTCATCTGACCATATGACATGCTCCCAATCCTGTTCTGGATCATCCAAATGCTCTCTAGCAAACTTCAAACGGGCCCGGACATGCACTGGCTTTAGCAGGGGGACACGTCTGGTACTGCAGTATTTGAGTCCCTAGTGGCGTAGTGTGTTAGTGATGGTAGTTTTTTACTTTGGTCCCAGCTCTCTGGAGGTCATTCACTAGGTCCCTCTGTGTGGTTCTGGGATTTTTGTTCACCGTTCTTGTGATCATATTGACCCCACAGGGTGAGATCTTGCGTGGAGCCCCAGATCGAGGGAGATTATCAGTGGTCTTGTATGTCTTCCATTTCCTAATTATTGCTCCCACAGTTGATTTCTTCACACCAAGCTGCTTACCTATTGCAGATTCAGACTTCCCAGCCTGGTGCAGGTCTACAATTGTGTTTCTGGTGTCCTTTGACAGATCTTTGGTCTTGGCCATAGTGGAGTTTGGAGTGTGACTGTTTGAGGTTGTGGACAGGTGTCTTTTATACTGATAAGGAGTTCAAACAGGTGCCATTAATACAGGTAACGAGTGGAGGACAGAGGAGCCTCTTAAAGAAGAAGTTACAGTGCTGTGTCTCAAATCGCGCACTTCTCTAAGTGCACTGCTTTACAGTACACTGCAATTCAGTGAACTTATATTGCACAGTGCACAAATTTTGACAAGCTAGTACCGTCTCAAATCAAACACTGCCGCTGCGCACTTACCGGAAATGACTCGACAGCTTCTTCTTCTACTACTTTTTAACGCCGATTGCAACCAACCAACCGCCGCTATTTGAAAAGTAGTGACGTATCTTCCGTTTAGCGACGTAGCTCTAGACGTAGCGGCATCTACGTCACCAAGATGGCGGCCGTTAAGTGTGGAAAGTATCCATCGATTCACACTCAATTTTCTGGCCGTTTGAGTGCGCCAATGTAGTGCGCATAGCGCACTACATTTTCGCACACTGCTCAGTGTGAACGCACTTGCGTACTCAAAGTATTAAGTATAAGTGCAGAAGTGCGCGATTTGAGACACAGCACTGGTCTGTGACAGCCAGAAATCTTGCTGGTTTGTAGGTGACCAAATACTTATTTTCCACCATAATTTGCAAATTGTAAATTCTTAAAAAATCAGACAATATGATTTTCTGGGATTTTTTGTTCACCGTTCTTGTGATCATTTTGACCCCACGAGGTGTGAGATCTTGCGTGGAGCCCCAGACGAGGGAGATTATCAGTGGTCTTGTATGTCTTCCATTTCCTAATAATTGCACCAAGTTGATTTCTTCACACGAAGCTGCTTACCTATTGCAGATTCAGACTTCCCAGACTGGTGATTCTCCAGCGTTATTATCAGGTGAGTGCTGTAGGAAGCACTCATTTATTGAAATTCTTAGGCTTTATTCCTTCTTTCTTTCTTTCTGATGCTCTACACTTTTGGGACCTAACTACAATTGTTAATCTAGAGACTATTCCACGTTTTAAATGTTCCGATTTACTTAGAATCGTGCGATACCTTTCAAATTCTTTAAAGATTTTAAACTTTTTAAAGTATTCTTTTGAAATATTATTTTCGTAATGGGAGTTAGTTTTATGACACTTCAACTACTTCAGACTTCACAATTTGGTCAAACATTTGACTAATCAACACCTGTTATCTGCAGGAAATGCATTTTCTAGTTTGTTTTGGTCTAGACTTCCACAGGCCATTGACCTTATTCACCTGGCAGCCATCTTGGTTGTAAACGCTAGCAGGACGATGGAACCGAATGCAGAAGTCCAGACTCAATTCTGTCCCCCTGCTAGTGTTGAGAACCAAGTTGGAATCAAAATGGATTTGAGATAGGTCCTTGCCAAAGAAGAAAAGAGATGAATTGCAAAGTCGGACCACCACATGTCCGACCTGTGTTCCTATTTTTGGAAGGAAATGCGCCACCCCCTCCTCCTCCTCCTCCTCCTCTTTCCAATTATATTCCCATGGTTACAGTTTGCTTTGAACGGGAACTGATAATGTTAGCTCATGGTGACATGAATAAACCATCAATGCTGAAAAGGATACAGATTAGTTCATAGGTCATAACGCTCAGCACATATATTGAATTTTGTCGAATGAATGTAAGCTAGGGCATCCACTGGCATGAATAAAAACAGAAGAAAAAAGCAGAAACCTTTACAAACGTATATTTTGTAGAGTGATGTTTTACTATTTTGTGCCAAAGTACACGTATAGCGCCAAAAAGGATTGCCTGAAAAAGTTGTTTATATCTTGTTTACTAGTTGTTTCTTATTTTATACAGAGCATGTATTTTTTATTGCTTTGCATGTTGTTGAATCAACAACAACAGAACCAACAGAAAAAATATGCAAACCATCAAGGTTAAAAACAATGGGCAATGTTACTTTTAAAAGCAACCTGTTTCTCGATGCCACTTAGTTTGACTGGAGAAAGTCAGTGATTATGAGCCTTTTTTGCTTTGTTTATAAGTACTTTCACATTTCAAGCGTTTGTTTATAGGGATGTGCATATATTTCAAGACGAAGAACACAATCAACAGCTTTTCTCCTTGGAGAGCCCTTTACTGTGTCAATTGTGTCTGTTATCCAGAAAACTATTTATTCTGCAGCATATTATGCAGCATAAGCCCCTCCTCGTATATTGGCCTACTTAATGTTGAGCTTACTACAATTGATGGGATAGAGTTGTGGCTACAGTGTTTACGACTCCTTATCAAAAGCCACTCGGTTTCCGATCTCCAATGGCCCCCGTCTAGCCTGTAGGCACCTTTGAGCAAGATGCGCTAGCTCCTAGCTGCTCCTTAAATTACACATATCTTAAAATCACCATGCGTCTTTGTTAGAGATGTGTCTACTAAATGAATGCGTAGTCAAGGAAAACAGTGCTAACTAGATGGATGGAAAATGGTCACCTAAATACAAGTTGCCACTGCAAACGACAGAAAGAGTCACCTTAATAGGTGGTAATAAGCAGGGCTGGGTTGTAAATAGATGGAACAAACGTAATCCATCTGCCTGGACAGAGCGGAGCAAAGGCTATTCCCCTGCAGGTAGCCCTAGCCAGATCATTACCCTGACCTTTACCACACCACACCCTTGGGGAAGCTGTCAGGTGGATCCACCTACGGAACGCACTTCAAATGTCCTGTGACTGGATGCCAGGAAAACCAATAATGACGATTTGACAAATGTTTTGGTCTGCAGTTGGTGTGGCGTCGTGGTGTTTATTGTTGTGGCACTTCACACTCGACGACAATCAGCAGGACTAATCAACGTTTGACTCTTTTTAGATCACAGGAACATACATGATATGGCTGTAGTGAGTGCGATAAATGGAGCCCCGTTTTTGACCTACATGCAACTTTAGAAAGAAAACAGTCTAATCAACTACGATCTCGTGTGATATGTGACCGTTGCATCGTTGCAGACTGGATTAAACGTGTGTTGTTTGAACACTGTCTTATCATATGTCATATATCAAACAAAATGCAGCTATACATTTCATTCCTATTTACTATTTTGGGATTTTTCCTATATGGCGGTCATCAGGTAGACTGCTGATATTGAACACAGCACCTTTGGGGGTTCAGGGGGATCTGCGCACCACATCAACTAACCCTGCACTCTGATTTCTCGTTTATTATTCGTTTGAATAAGAAGGACATTGCGAGTACCATATATGTGTAATATGTATCAAACCATGTACTGAGTTGCAATCCTTGTCAATTCTAGTTTACATTAAAATGCATCAGAAACATCAATTTTCTCTGATAACCAGGTCCAATATCGATCAGCCGCTGTGGGGATCCCGCAGCCTCATGTGCCACACTGCTCTGAGCATGAGCTGGCGTTAGCGGCTAAAGCTAGCAAAGCTTCATTGGACGGCGGGTGGGGAAATAAGAGTGGTTCTCGCTGCGTATGAAGTGCAGATGTCAGCATTTCACATGCAATCCTCTTTCGGTGAATCGTTTATGTCCTCTCAGGGTTCATGAACGTCATTAGGTATGTGACCTAGTCCAAATTATGAAAATAATGCAAAGTGGGCAGCCTTGAGCTCTGCAAATACACTCCATGCTCGTGTTCACTATAAGAAACTCTTAAGCCGAGTCAAGTTTATTCATAAAGTGCCCTGCAAACACTAGTTATTTCAGAGGGCTTTACACTGGCAGGAATGTCAAGAGCTAATGGGAATTATATATATATATATTATATATTAATATATATATATATATATATATATATATATATATATATATATATATAATATATATATATATATATATACTGGAACAGTATATTATAAAAAAGGTCAAGAGAAACAATGTCTTGTCTCCAGAAAAATTAACAGACGCATACTTGCCAAACAAGACGTGTCTCGTAATATAAAATACACCCCTTTCTCCGAACAGTGTAAATCAGTGAACAGCATGGGGCTTATCTGGGCTTAGAATGTGACAAGTTAAGCAAACTTTAGCCACATTGCTTATCAGCTATTAGCAAGATAGTTAAGCTATTTGTTTAAACTTAAATGTCTGCATGTTTACTCTGCTTACTCTGTTAAAGTATTTTCTCTTGAATATTCAACTCTTTCTGTGCGTCTTCAAGCCTCACTTTGCAATAAATGCGCTGCAACTTTTTTCTTTTGGCTCAGATCAGGCTTTTTTAAACTCCTTGAAGGATAAAATATTGGAATTGAACATTGCAGGGAGAGTAAATGTTTGGCAGAAGAAGAATTTTCAAGGCAATGCCTATTTAATATAGACGTATTACATGGATACTAGATGGTTCATGAAGCGCCATGCTCCCACTCACACAGCTAGATAGAAAACAACTCTTGTACTTATTTTCTTGGTCGTCATCATCATCATCATCATCATCATCATCATCATCATCATTGCATGGATTTAGTAAAATATAATCGATTCCAAGCACCCCATTGGCTGTTCCCTGTGCGTTCCAGGGGGTTAACACAGAGTTTCCCATTGGCTGTTCCCTGTGCGCTCCAGGGGGTTAACACAGGTTTCCTATTGGCTGTTCCCTGTGCGTTCCAGGGGGTTGGCACAGAGCTTCCCATTGGCTGTTCCCTGTGCACTCCAGGGGGTTAGCGCGGAGCAGGAAGTAAAACCGACGGGATGTCACCGCGTTGTTTACGACAGAGCAGCGCCATCGATCGGGCCCTTGATTTATCCTGATCTTGTGTGGAGCCCGGGGGTTCAGGGACGGTGGCGTGCCGCCAAGTGTCTCTGAGTGTCCCCGCCCACCACCCACCCCCCCTTATAAAGACTCCATAAAAAACGCCTGCGACAAAGAGCTCATAAAAGTAACACAAAATAAAATGAAAAGAGGGGCTTTAAACATAATCATGCATGGCTTATCGCGAGCGCCGGGGGCTAAACGCGGGGGCCAAGCCTTGCGGGCGCGCTAGGCGGCATTACCTTTAATTACCGCCGCCGTGTCTCACCGACGATATCGTTAGTGCCGTCGTTAGGGTTCGATGCACATTAAAGGCGCATTAAATATTATAGGATTGCCGAGTATTGGTGGGAGATTTGTGCGCTGCCGATATCACGGGCGGCACGCTTTAGACATCCCCGATGTGCATTGGTTTCGGTGTCAACGATGGCCGTGTCCCTCGTGGGTGTATGTGTGCTGCGTTCAGCTTTGCATATTGGTTGTTATTATTATGATTATTGTTATTGGTGTGTGTGTGTTTGAGGGGGCGGGTTTTTTTGTTTTGTTTTTGGGATCTGTTATTGTGTGTTGATGAGTGTTCATATATGTGTGTGTGTGTGTGTGTGCGCGCGTGCGCGCGTGCGCGCGTGCGTGCGTGCGTGCGTGCGTGCGCGCGCGCGTGCGTCCGTCCGTCCGTCCGTCCGTCCGTCCGTCCGTCCGTCCGTCTGTCTGTGCGTGTGCCTGCGTGTGCCTGCGTGTGTGTCGGTGTGTATGTGTGTGTGCTCGTACGTGTGTGTGTGTGTGTGTGTGTGTGTGTGTGTTCTTGTGTGCGCGGGCGTGTGCCTGTGCATGTGCGCGTGCGTGTATGAGCGTGTGCGTGGATCGGGTGGTGGCCACAATTCCTGCATAAAGTCGCGGCTAGTGATTTATCTCTGCGAGCCGCGGCTGTTGATCACTTAGTATCTCCCAGCCCATTAGCGGATAAATACATTCACCGCTAGTTAACGAGCCAGTCATTTCAGAGAACATTGGCTGCTTTATCAGCGATGGCACTGCAGATCCTCAATTAGAGTTAACATTGGGGTGATTAACAGCCATACAGTGGCAGGGGATGGAGGGAGAGGGAGAGATGATGGAAGTGTTGCCATCTTATTGAATTCGATGCAAGAAAACAACTCCATTTCCTCACGAAAGGTAGGCCAACAGGCGTTTAACGGGCACTATTATGGGCTCTGATGCCGATTGGCCATTGTGAACCATTTTGAAATTGCCCCTTTGTGACATCACAAGGGGGGCTTACACCAGCCTCAACTAGTGGTGTTTGGCAAATGGTGGACTGATCTGTCCGTCATATATCTGGGCGGATAATATTTGTGATGTCACTACAGGGTGGGTTTGGAAATGGCTTCTAATGTCTGATATACATCACACCTGGGGGTTCAATAGGGTTAGTTTAAACAGAAGTGGACCTAGCAAACTAGTCTAGTAGAGCACACCATTGTTTTTATGTAGATGTTTTCTCAGTCCTTTAATCTCAATAATGTAAACAGTAATTCCTTAAATAATGCACATTATAAAGCTGAAAATGTGCCATAAATAAGTAAATAAATAATGAATCCACACACATGCTTACAAAGCTCCACAAAGTCATAATTACCCGCTAACTTGCAGGGCGATGTGGCCATTATTGTAATGCTAAAAGCAGGTATTAATTAAGCAACATTTAACTAACAATGTATAATAAGAAATACTTTACAACATAATTAACATCAAAACATGTGCCTTGCGCCTGCCCCACTTTCCCCCCCGACTTTTTGTTTTTTGAACGCTGCCTGCACAGCTTTTAAACATTAATGAAGTACCTCCGACCGTGAATCAATCTAACATGACAACCATCTGTTACCGACAGAACGCTCTCGACCACCAAACAGGCAGCAGCAAAGAACAAGGTGAAGGTTGCATATGCCTCCTAGGGAAGACAGGAAGACAAACACAGCACGTCTGTTTTTTTAGATCTATCGTAGGTCTCTCCAAACCGGCCCGTAACCCTGTGGTATATATATATATATATATATTATATATATATATATATATATATATATATATATTTGATAGAGGACTGGGTTGTGCATAATTCATTTATTCAGGTGTCCATCATAAAAGGATAAACTTTTATTGATTTTGAAATATGCTTTAGTACATCATAAAATGGATGTGGGTCAACGTTACATCTAAGTAACAAAGGGTCCATGCCAATCAATTAGAAATAATTAATTTGATTAAGTCACCCAGTATAACTGAATGGGAAAAGAAAAGGAGAATGATTAGATGTATTGTACACCCAGCCTGATTTGAATGAGTGTAGAACATATACACATAAGCAGAGAACACAGCCTTACCAACCACTGTTCAGTATCTGTTTTATCTTTAAATTGGGTATTCCCAGTAGGTGTATCAAAATCATTGCTCAAATGCTATACATTACCATAATTAGGCTGAACCAATGTAACCAGCATGAGTTAATGTATCATTAACTCAATTAGGCTGCACGAGTGACTGATCGTAAGATAATACATGCTTATTTATATGAATTAATCCACATGTTAATTATATGAGTGTGTTAGATGAGGCTTAAACCATTTGTTTGTATGCGTGTGTTTGTGTGTGTGTACACTGTATGTAGGTAGGCATGTGCACGTTTGTGTGCATGTAAGTGTTTACGTTTGTGTGTGGGTATAGGTATTCATGCAAGTATGTATGTTGGTTTATGTGTGTGTGTGCGTGCATCTGTTTGTGTAGCAATATAATTAGTAGTAGTCCCATTAACAGCACCGCGTGCCCTCCCTCTCCCAGGTCCTCCTACAGCCTGGGCCAGGGACTCTGGCTGCCTGTCAGTAAGAGCTTCGTGGTACCGCCGGTGGAGCTGTCAATCAACCCGATAGCCAGCTGCAAGACGGACGTGCTCGTTACAGAGGACCCGGGAGATGTCCGGTGAGTGACTGACTGAGGGTGGGTGTGGTTTAGTAAGTGAGGGAGGGAGGGAGTGAAGGAGTGACTGAAGGTCTAATTATGGTTCCATGTCGATGCAACGCAAGGGGGTTACAGACCCCACAATTTTTGTAACCAGGTCGTTGCGGTGGACGCAAGGAAGGTCCTTGCGGACCTTCCTTGCGTCCACCGCAACGACCTGGTTACAAAAAATTGTAACCCTGTGTCGAGGCGACGCAGCAGCAAGGGCTGTGAATTGGTCCGCTCACAATAACCCGACGCAGAACCAAAACCGGTTCACAACTGCGTTGAAGCATCTGCGTGGTCATTGCGTTGCTTCGACGTGGAACAATAAGTGAGCCTTGAGTGATTGCATGAGGGAGGGAGGGAGGGAGGGAGGGAGGAGGAAGGGAGAGGAGGGAGGGAGGGAGGGAGGGAGGGAGGGAGGAGGAGGGAGGGAGGGAGGAGGGAGGGAGTAACCTTGCAAATTGCAGGGATGTGATTGTGTGTCTGTATATGTGCGTGTGTGCGTCGTTGCAGAAGCGTCATTGTGTTTATGGAGGTGCAGTATAGCGGTGGACTATTACAGGGAGTCATTTGCTGAGGAAGCCATTTTGGATACTCTAGCCAACTGTGTCTTCCTTTACCTTATGTGTTAATGGCATTGGAGTCGAAAAACAATGGCTCAGTTACAGATTGGATCGCAAAGCATTTTGTATATTTTACTCATATCTATTAAAGTGGTACTTGTAACCGGTTGTGTGGTTCACTGCAACATTCGTTCTTTGGTTAATCATTATTTAAATAAGAGGCACTGTGGACACAAATCTATTTATCTGTAAAATAGATGTGGGTCAGGTCGGAGCTTCAACATCGCCTCAGCATCTCCCAGATCGCTTTTTTTTCCCGTTTAAGCAGCCAGGAAAACATTTCCGCACAATGGCTTTCTTCTCTCTTTTTATTCCCATCTTTCTCTTTCCTTTCCCATCTCCAGCTTCCAGTGCCGTTGCGTGATGAATAGATTTCATTAGAGTTTCCATTCCGGCTCATGACTCGGGCAGCAAATTGACCACCTATAACAGAGGGCAAACACTTAACTTTTGGTCTGGAGCTCAATGCGGGCCTCCGTTTTGGGTTATGGCAATTTAGCTTACATCCATTCATCTCCGGGGACCGACGTGCCTTTGTGCAGCCAAGAGCCTTGTTTGTGTGTTTGTGTGTGTGTGGGTGTTTGTCGGGGGGGGGTAGTGTATTGTGCATCTTTGTGTCCCTGTGTTGGAGGGTTTTCTATCTATTGTGTTGGTTGTAAGGGCGCTTTGTGCGGAGTAACAGGTGTGTGTTTGTGTTTTGTATGCATTATTGTGTGCATGATTGTGTTGTGGGTGTTTTTGCGTGGGATTATCTAAAGTTTGTGTGTGTCTGTATCTATGTGCTTGTGTGTGTGTGTTTTATTTTGGGATCATCTAAAGTGTACGTGTGTGTGTATTTATGTGTGTCCCTATCTATGTGCTTGTGTGTGTGTGTGTCTGTGTGTGTGCGTGCGTGCATGTCTCGACTCGCAATCAACGTATGGTACCTATGTACCCATGTCCTCCAGGCTCTGTGCGTTCACGTGTGCGTGTGTCTCATGCAAACTTGCACCTTCAATCAGTCCTCCCCCAGCCGTCTGCTGTTCCATCACACATCTGGCATCTGAAAATAGACCGCTGTGAAAATTAATTGATGTTTCTGAATGGATTTGTTTGGCGGCGGATAATTGCTTGGTATTTTGACAGCGTTAGACGTGGTCAAAAAAAGTGTGTTGTTGCTTTTCCATTATATACTATTTATACATGGCTACTGTTCTTTTAAGCAGTTGTCGTCCCGGCTGCTGCTTGCTCAACCGTGTTTACCAATTATCTCTCGATTTATCTATATTCATCTCTCTCGTTCGATTGTCTTTCCCCCCCATTTCTCCCATCACACACACACTTTTGATCTTCATAACAATTAACTTGCTTCAAATGAAAAGTGCAAAACCACTGACTCATCGCTTTCTTTTGCGATTATTTTTTTTATGAAAACTAATACTGAATGATTAATTCATTAGTCTTAATGTGTAGTTAGCATCACACCAGGAAGAAAATAATAACGGTGAGAAGATCAAGTATGAACAGTGGTTCCATGCGTGAACCAAAGTCTAGGTCTAATGCTTAGCCCCTCCAGAATGATTGCAGGGTGTGATTGCCATGAATTATGGAGGCTGGGCCTTCTTAATGCAATGTGTTTGAAAATACACCCGCCTCCCTCACAGCGGCTGCATTGTCAATCAAATTTCTTTGCATAATTTGGAGCCGGAGAATCGAGGCTAAAATTGGATTGTATAATTATGCATAGCTTTGCTTGTGCCTGTGATAGTTTCGTCCGCTGCTGCTTGCTCAACCGTGGTTGTACCAAAAATCTCTCGAAAATTATAATCAAATTCATCTTTTGCAGTCGTTAGCACATTGTCCAACCAAGCACACTTGCCATCACGACACACACTTTTGATCTTCTCACAACAATTAAGTGCTTCAATGAAAAGTGCAAACCACTGACTCATCGCTTTCTTTTGCGATTATTTTTTTTATGAAAACTAATACTGAATGATTAATTCATTAGTCTTAATGTGTAGTTAGCATCACACCAGGAAGAAAATAATAACGGTGAGAAGATCAAGTATGAACAGTGGTTCCATGCGTGAACCAAAGTCTAGGTCTAATGCTTAGCCCCTCCAGAATGATTGCAGGGTGTGATTGCCATGAATTATGGAGGCTGGGCCTTCTTAATGCAATGTGTTTGAAAATACACCCGCCTCCCTCACAGCGGGTGCATTTCAACCATTTTCTTTGCATAATTTGTGGCCGGAGAATTGGAGGCTAAAATTGGGAATTGTAGTTATTGCCAGCTTTGCTTGTGCCTGTGATAAGTTCATGTTCTGATGTTCTCGTGGTTGGCTCGAAAGCCTACGAACAAATATAATCAAATCAGCTTTGCAAGTGTTAGCACATTGGCCAACCAAAGCACAGGGCCACTCTAACACAAACTTGTTTTATGTTACTCACAAAGTTTAGTCTTTCCAGCAAATCCATCTAGAGCTTGTGTAATTTCAGATGAGTAGAGTAGTACTTTGTACCATGGATTTGTCAGCCCTGCGCAGATGAACATTGGAATGAACCCAATCGTCATTAAAACAATCTATAAGCCACATTACATGGATAAACTGAGCGATGGATTTAAGAGTTTTGCTAACCATATGAAATCACTGATCACACAGATTAATTTGTGAAAAAACTCTAAATATATTATTACTTTTACCGTAGATAATATATTCGCTTTCTGTTCCAAACTGTGTTAATTTCCTACACTTTATCTTGGCACATTGTTAATTTCCTACTCATATCTCTGGATCGGACTTCCTGTGTGCACCATGACATTGAAACCGAGGAGGGAGCAGCAGCCTAGGATATTGATTAGTAATTGCAATCTTTTATTTTTTAGATAAAATTGATGGCAAATTGATGTGCTGATTTAAAAAGTACATTAAGTTAGCTACTACTATTTTAACATTCTGTCATTTTGGGGACATAAAGCTTCGTTCCAAAGTGACTTCCAGTAAATACAGACTTATTTTATTCAAGAGCAGGTATGGTTTGACAGTGAATACAGGGACATGTTATTCAAGAGCAGGCAGGGTTTGACAGTTAATACAGAGACGTTATTCAGAAGCAGGTTCAACAATAATATGAAAGAAGAGGAAATTCAAACACACTCATAGTCATGTCTGAGGTAATAGCATATAGAGCTAACTCACTAAGGTGTTCCACAGGGTTCCTATAGCAAAATACTTAATGAATTAACTCTAAGCCGCTTTTAATCAAGCCAGCTTTAATGATGAGTTCAATATGTCATATCAATAACAAGGTGTTTTAGAATCCACATTGACCGTGTTATAATGAAATATATACTATCTGCTACAGGGTTAAAGCTGTCTATGCCATTGTGGAGACATAAAGCCCATGAACAATGTTTGTTGATGAAGGCCATTGAGTTGTTTGAAGAGCTTACCTGTTGTCATGAAGTCAGACTTGTATTTTCTCAGATTGCATATCAAAGTTTAACTCTGCATTTACCTGTATAAGATCACAAGGGCAGAAGAGAAACATAATCAAACCAAACTTTCCCCTGCATGGATCATTTAAGTTTATATATGTCTTGATCATTTTCGAACCAAAGCCAAGTCTGTGGAAAACACTTCATAGAAAAAAAACTAAGCGTGAATCGATAGCACCGCAGGCACTCTGAACTGTGCTCAAAGACCCACGGTCTGTCGATAATGTAACGTCGATACGCCTATATTATACCCAACTGCTGCTGGTTTGAGCCCCTCGCTCACCACGATCAAGTCTGGTGCAGGAAAACCATGTCACCCCCCCCTTGGATCCAAAGCAGTGGAACGAAAAAGGCACGGAAAAGCATGGCATCTGCCGTGCCATGATCTCATGCTTAAACATTCATCGCATAATCATTGTTTTAAATCTGTTCTTGCTGTTAGCATTGTCTTCTCTTATTCTTGTGCTCGCAACGGACATTGAAACACACAAACACACACGCACACACACACACACACACACACACACACACACACACACACACACACACACACACACACACACACACACACACACACACACACACACACACACACACACACACACAGACTGACCCCCATGTGCTTTATTCAACAACAAGCGCGCTGGACGGGAGTCAGCATATTCGCTGTGTGCTCCGAACAAGAACATTAATCAAGGGGCATGGGCGGAGCAATAGCTGGGGCCTGTGTAATCATGCCGGAGCACCGGCGCTGGCTCTGGGCAACGCGTATCGCTCGCACATCCATCATCCCCGCAAGTAAGAGGGCAGGAGAAGAGATTAATGACAAGTACATTACGGTCTGTGTTTAGATGCAACCAATCTGCTTCTGGGTCAGGCCACTGGATTCCAAGATGATGGAGGGAGGGGGGGGGGGGGAGGCGGGTGTTGCAGAGAGAATTAAGTGGTGATCGGTTGACGACAAGGACGTGGAAATGACAAGCGTTTGAGATGCCATGCTCTTTGACGCGTTGAAGGGCGAAAAAGCGAGAACCGCCAAAAAAAGACTAGTCAAGCTTTTTGGGATTGCGCTTTTGTTTTTTGCGTTTTTAACTTTGTGGGGTATGATTGATGCAGTGCTGCATTTGTATTTGACTTCCTGTAGGCCGAGTCCCTGCAACAGCGTTATCCTCTCTAAGGCCTTTGAAAGAAGGATGTGCCCCCCTGTTGTTTACACAGCAGGAGCAGGAAAAACACCCCAGAATACTTCCAGACGTTTTTTTCTATGCAACACACCGCTTTGAGAGGCGTTTTATGTTGAATTTGTTTCCCTTGTCTCATTTCTGTCTGCATATTATTTTTCAGGGATCGCTCTTTTTTTTGCGTTCGCTGCCTCCCATCGCACGCTGCTATTTTGTTTTCACCTTCCCACGGACAATTTGTTCTATTCTGCATGAAGCCTGCGCCTCCCGACTCGGGCATAACCCATTAGTTTTGTCTCTGGTGCCTCGTCCTTCCTCACCCCCCTCCCACCTCGTCAATGCTCCTCTGACTTCCTCACAGAGCCATTTGTCAATGGTGTGCTTGCCATTCAGGCTGAATAAAGGCACAGGCAGTGACGTGTGAGCAGTCTCCTTGCCGCACACAGGACTGTTGAATGATAATATTCAACAAAGTAACAGGGTGGCTTTCTCAACAGACATCCGACTTCGGCGGCCATGTTGTTTCTGCTGTCACTCCTGCTCCCAGAGGACTTATTGGTTTTCATTTGCCTTCACTGTAACAAAAAATAAGAAAGATGACTGAAAGAAGGACACATGAAAGGATGGACACGAGAGAGGAAGGGCTTAGGGAAGGAAGGGAGGAAGGAAGGATAGGTGTATGGAAGGAAGGGAGGAAGGAGGGAGGGAGGGAAGGAAGGAAGGAAGGAAGGAAGGAAGGAAGGAAGGAAGGAAGGAAGGAAGGAAGGAAGGAAGGAAGGAAGGAAGGAAGGAAGGAAGGAAGGAAGGAAGGGAGGAGGAGAGGAGGGAGGGAGGGAGGGAGGGAGGGAGGGAGGGAGGAAGGAAGGAAGGAAGGAAGGAAGGAAGGAAGGAAGGAAGGTAGAATAGGTGCATGGAAGGGAGGAAGGACTCATGCAAGGATGCAAGGTACAGAACAAAAGGGCACATTGAAGGACGGAAAGCTGAACGGAAAGACGGAAGAAGGGAAGGACACATTTGCAGGAAGGACGCATTGAAGGGAGGAAGGAAGACAGGAAGGACAGCGGGCCGATGGAGGGCGTCAGCGGCTGGGACATTGCCGGCCATACTTCCTGTGGTGTGAAAATCGAGCGGCGTGGGTGTGAAAAAACACTGAAATGAGCCACACGGTGTGGTGGCGACTCTAAGGCGAGGTGTATATATAGGAGATAGGTAAAGGCTGCTGAGCCCGAAGGTTTTTATATCTTCATATTTCTAGGACAGGGTGACTCATGTAGGGGAAGGTGGGAGGCAGGTATAATCTAGAGGTTGTCCGTCCGCTGTGGTTTCAACTCTTTGGGGAGTTCACCAGACCCGTCCTGTTTGTTGTTCAGTGTGTCCTGTGCTGTGCTGTGTTGTCTTCTCCCAGTCCGGGCCATCGTAGATCACCGGCAGGGTTTCATGGGGGAGACATGTTATAACCTTGGATATGTGCTTTTAGGCTCACAAAATGACCCACCACGCAACATTGTGTTACTAGAAATACCACCCACCTTCTTTGATGAGTGAGTGCAGCATCGTCAGAGGACGAGATGGGCCTCGCTACCGGCTTGACTTTGAAAGGATTGTTTCATTTGTTTCGGAAATATTTCATTTTTTTTATTAGAATTCCCGAAAAAACATCATACTTGCATGAAAGTACAAGGTTTCAAGTAGTGTAATGTAAATCAGTGTAAATTTGTAAATTGATTCAAATTATTGTTATTTGATTTTAGTCTAGACGTTTTAATGGCCATTGCATCAGTCCCACCGTCCAAATATCAGTTTGTATCATCCCTTCAGGGGTAAGCTCTTAATCCTAAATTTCCACGGTTCAAAAACGATATGGACACATAGGAACACTAAGGATTTGCACTCACAGTTTATACTGGAAAGGCAATAGGCCTGCATGGGGAAAAATCCCCTGCATCTTTTCGTGGCTGCCGTTTAAAGTAAGAACGTCTGCATTTAATCTTATCTACTTAAATGATGTTCTCAATTAAAAGCACAGCTACTCAAAATATCATTTGTTTTCTAACGGCTTGGCAAGAAAGTTAGCAAGCAGACAGTTATGTTCCCAACTTTGAAATGGACCGTTACAACTTTTTTTCCTCCACAAAGTGCCCTAGTTGTGGTCCATCTGGCGTTGAGTATAGTCGTATAAGTTTCAAAATTGCTCATAGCTTGCCAACAAAACATTTATTTTTCATAACAGCTCAGCATCAAAAATATGTATTATTTGAAGTGCTCCCTTTCCACATGTTACTTACACTTTAAGGTGTTCTGGTGTTAAACTGTCAGCCTGATAAACGCTGCTAAAGGTAACAATTTATTTGTGTGACTATGAAAAATATATGCACACACAAGTGAAGGGCTTTAACCTAGGGGTGGCAATAAATCTTGTAGGAAATGACACGCGATAAAGTTTTCCTAGCTGGTTGTAAACGTCGGTGGAGTCTTGCTTTTTATCAGCTCTAGCCTGGCCGTCAGGGTATGGCCCTGTGCTGTAGAGGGTGTTTCTATGTAGGGAATCAACTGGGGACACAGAGAAAAATAAGACAATTAAAGGAAATTAAAGACAAAATCCTTGTGCTATTATTTGAGGACTTGCTCTTTCGTATTTTCATTTTATAACTGAGATACTATAATCCAAGGCTGCAATACAAATATGAAGCAACATTAGATTTAGAACTATCTTTGTATCACATTTGTGTCTCTTTGTTTTTGAATAAGGCAAAAAAGTTAAAGATAATTTTAGCACATTCGGTAGCACATAAGCTTGTCACGTTTAACCTGCAATATGAAATATCATGTTCATAACTCAGCTGCATCCCAGGAGCATAATTGCCACTGCCTGCTGGAAGTCAGTGGGATATTTATGAGCAGGGTCATCTGTATTGCTGCTTCACTACCTTTACAAGTATCAGAACACTGGGGGTTGATTGGACAAGTAGAGCCTTGGAATGGGCCCCTATAAGGCCCCTAGAGACACCTATACATATCTCTAAACATGGTAGACTGCGGCTCAAAGCTGATTTCATGTAATTTGATTCAGCCCACATTCGATTTCAATTCCGGTCGATACATTTATGAATGGAAATATAATGGCTTGTGGCCTGATTTATGAAGTTTCATTTTACACTCGGCCAGTGTTCCAGTGTGACCACGTTTAGTGGTAACTTGTTTTGCCATAAAAATAGATTTATTAATGTACAATTTTAAATTGCTATTCGCAAGTTTTGTTGCCATGGCTACATAAGTTATGTATATTATTTTTCTGGTTAGCATTACAAACTATATTAATATGGCCCAGAGAACAAACTTTATATTCAGCACCACAAACATAAGACCCCTGATCCCGAATACTGGTCAAGAAGTTGATGGGAGGTCAAACTTTGGAAATAGCTGCTTATATTGTTAACGTTGAATACGTGAGTTTTGTGAGGAACTCTTGTGATGCTAGCAGCCTTTTCATTGCTTTGTCCACCCTGCCCTTTTTTAAATGGACCATAGTGGTACAACCGGTAGGCCTATATCTCACTCTAGGGTTAAAGGTTTTACACACTTCAATGTCTTATTTCCAAATTTCCAATACTGCTCTGGTGGAATCCAAAGTTTGCGGAAGGGACTGATTCAGAGTAAGGTGGTCTTTTGGCATCATACACACACACACACACACACACACACACACACACACACACACACACACACACACACACACACACACACACACACACACACACACACACACACACACACACACACACACACACACACACACACACACACACACAAACACTTTTAGGCGACTTGGAAAAATCTCCAAACCTGTTTAGTCTATATTGGCTTTGGGTGGCTGTATCAGAAATGGTTTCGGATCAATCATTTTAAACCGATTCAGCCGTATCTCTTACTAATGTAGCAATTATCTGATGCGTATCAGTTCATCTTTACACACCCCGTGAAAGGGTCTCCACAGCCGTTGTTAATTCGCCATCACAAGCCATTAAAGAATCGACCCATTGGTGACATCGCAAATAGAAGGGTGTGGCCAGATCAATGTGTGATAGCTAAATTGATCATCTTACCCAGTGGGCTTTACCGGCATGCCTGTCCCACGTGGGATTCCAAAAACGGGTCTTGTAATGGCTAACAACACTTGCACAGGGTGTGGGTGTGAGCCCGTTAATGTAGTGACGTCATTCTCATTGTACATATTGACACTCTCCGGTAGATGCAGCTCAAACATCTGTTTATCTGTTAATCCCTATCGCTATGAAAAGAGATGCACTGATCGTCACAACAACGGTTTCTCAAATCATCCAGAGTTATCTGGGTGTCCCAATGCGACAATAATAACAACATAGATGATCTGAATAAGAGATGGAGAATCCAGCACCCCCCCCCCCCCCCCCTTCAATATAATACGTGCTGCCAACATGGTGCATGGTGGGGCCATTGCCAAATTTAGCACCCCCCCCCCCCATCTGAATTAGCATAAGTGCCAATAAACGGCACACTGGGTTTTTGCTTCTTTTATTAGGTGGGAATTAAACAAATTTAGGGCATTAAATGCTGAAAGCGCCTGCCTGAGTGTTGAAGTGTGCAACATAAGGGAAAAACGCTTGCGGGGCCACGGTGGCTTGGTTCTCAGAACCCTGTCACCAGGCGGTCGTATATCTTTGGCGGGCGATCGCCGTGCCGCAGCGATAACTTGGGCCGCTCGGTTGCTCCCGCATCCCGGGCTGACTCATTGAGTTTACGGGGACGCAAAGTATTCATAGTCGGAAAAAAGCGGCGCTCTTATGCTGCCGTATTTGCATTCAATTGGAGGCGACAGGTACTTGTGTGAAGTGTGGAGGCCGAGAGACGTAGTTCATGTGCTAATTTGTTCGGAGTCTGTGTCGCGGCGGTGGAGGGCTGTCTAGACTCCGGTGCAGTGGTTTTCAAGCTGCGGTGCGAGTACCGACGGGGGCAGGCGGACCACAGGTGGGCTATGCCACTGGCAGGAGCTGCAGGTGGTACGTGGGAGTTGATTCTTGAAGTAGACCTTTTGACAATAATTTAAACAAAATAATATAGATCGTTGGAAATGAATACATAATGAAAATGTAATATAATTGGTTGCTATTATTGAAAAAATAGTGTTGCTTTTTGTAGTACATTGTTTTCGAATGAGGTTTTGTTTGGTTTTTAAATTATTCGGTTGCTCACAAACACAATGGGAGTATGAGCAGTAGGGCCATCTTTTACTTTCCCCTGTTTCCCCGCTGTCAATTGCCTTCTTGCAGTAAAGATTTTGTATGAAGCAGGCGCTGGCACTCTTTGCTCAGCCAATGCCTTTTAATGTATTCTTTATCTTATTTTTTACCAGGTGCAATGAGGTGGTCTGTGAAAAGTCTTGATGACGGTTTAGTGGTGCACCTACTGTCAAAGGTTGGGAAGCACTGCTCTGGAGGTTAGGGTTTCTGACTCCTAAGGCTCAAAGGTTCTGCGCTCAGAACCTAGTGTCCTGTAGGCCTCCTTGAGTCAGATACCTAAGACACCTGCTTATTAACCTCAGGTAAAATCCCAAGTTATCCGCTTTGGATCAAAGCATCTGCAAAAATTGACACACATATAAAGAAATGACATTTCAGTGGATGATAATGTAATATTATAATATTGATTACAGAGTTGATTAATGTGGCAAATGCGCTGGCTTTCACAAAATGGAATCTCATAAAGCCTTTGCACCTCAATTGATTTCAGGTCTGATCTATTTCTCTATCTATTTGTGTTTTACTTTCGTATGGTTACATGATTGCATCATGGTATGTCACCATGGCAACATTAAGTTAGTTCACGTTGCTATGAACAAACAAACAAACAAAGGTTAAGACAATGATTAGCTCCAACAAAACAAATGAGTTTCCTCTCTCCCTCACTTACCCTCTGCTAGAAATTGCTTGTGGATTTTCCCGGGATTAGTTTGTTTATTTACCCAGAGGACGTGGAGACCTAGGTTAGCACGCAGTCGGGGTTAGATTGCAGTGCGAGGAAGGATTTCTTTATGATGCACACATACACACACATATACACACACGCACACACACACACACATGGAGAGAGAGGGTTATAGAGAGGCTGAGAGAGAGAGAGAGAGAGAGAGAGAGAGAGAGAGAGAGAGAGAGAGAGAGAGAGAGAGAAGAGAGGAGAGAGAGAGAGAGAGAGAGAGAGAGAGAGAGAGAGAGAGAGAGAGTCGTAGAGGGAGGTACATACAGAAAGGGAAAACAGAGAGCGAGATGAGGGGAGCGACAGTCACACACACAGAGGGAGGAAATGTACGACATCAAATCAACATCCTGCGAGGGCCCCGTCTTTTATTCCCATCTCTCACCCGCTGTGTCTCTTTGTTGATTGGCGTCCGTCTAACTGTGTACCCGCTCCCTGCGGTCCTGTTCTGGGAGACACTGCCTCTTTGTTCCCTCTGTCTCCGCAGGAAAAAACAAACTGTCTCCCGGGTTTCTCAGCCCCTGCTCACTCAGTGGGCATCCAGAGCACTCGCTGCAGACACCCAGTTCAGCAGAGCACACTGAGCACTGTGTCTGTGTGTGTACACTGTATATATTTATACAGTATGGCACACAGCAGGCCAACACATTATTATGTTTCTCCCTCTCGCTCCTGTTTTGTAGCCTGTTCTTCTTTTTCTATTTGTCTGGATGTTTGTGGACTTGTTCCGTTTCAATATTGTAACTGTACTCTGGGTGTGTGTGTGTGTGTGTGTGTCGGGTGTGTGTGTGTTTGGTGTGTGCATGCACCCTTGTACCTGGTTGTGTTTTTGTGTGTGTCTATATATCCATTCGACAGTGCGTGTCTACCCATTAGAGTTTGTATGTTTGTTTGTGTGTGTACCGGTAGCATTGTTTATGTGTGTATGTGTGTATCTGTTATAGAATGGGTGTGTGTGTGTGTGTACCCATTTGATTTAGTGTGTGTGTGTACACATTAGAGTGTGTATGTGTGTGTGCGTCTGTGTGTGTACCAGTAATAGCATGTATGTGTGTGTGGTGTGTGTGTGTGTGTGTGGACCAGAAGGAGCGAGCGTGCTTGTGTTTTCCTTCCCATTCCCGGCCATGTCACATGGAGGGAGGCTGCAGCAGTGCCAGCCGGGGCAGCCCGCACCACTTAATTACTGCTGGGAGTCGATACATGGTGCGTGCAGCCGCTCCATCAAGACACAGTTACACAGAGATACAAGCGAGGCTCCCAGATTGACAATCAGCCTCACTGGCAGCGGGCTGTATCCCTAATAATTGGTCCCTCTTCATTTTGATGGGATGTTTATTTTCCATTGTAGTTTTTTTAGATCGCGCTTCATTTATTCTTTATTTGATTTCGTATCTGAAGAGACGTGCAAAAACATGAAAAACAATTTGCCCTAACCCTGCCAAACTGGATTTATTTAAATGTTTTTTGTTGTGGATATATTTTTATGGAAGCAGCTCGTAAGCTGTTTATTTGTATGAAAAATAAGCAAAAGGTGATAAGATACACCCCTACATTCATGATGGATAGTTCCTCGTAAAACCAAAGCATCCGGAGGTGGTTACCTTCATTACTAAAGTGGATTTTTTTTTAGTTTTCCCCCTCGTTCCTCGAACCAACAACACTGTTGATCATTCCCAATCTCCACTTCTCCAACCCTGTCTCCTCGAAACAAAACACATCCTTGTCAAAACACATCCTGTTTTAAATTCAGCAACCGTCTGTGTTGTCCTGAAAATTGGGCGTGGAAAAAAAAAGAAAAAAACGACACAACACGATGTCATGTGATGACTGGGGGGAATGTAAAGCCAGCGCTCGTCTTGGAGGGGCCCTAGTGTGCAGAAGCCACTTCCCTGGGAAGTGTCTGGGGGGGGGGGGGGGTGGTTAAGGGGTGAGGGCGGGGCAAGGCCCTGGCAGAGAACCTGAATAATTCAGCCTCCACATTAATAACAGCAGTGGCTTCAGTTCACTCTCCAGGATAGTCTTTTTGTTTTTTTCTCTTTTGTCCATTCATCCTCGTCGTCTTAATTGTCTCCGTGCGTGTCGTCTCTTTACTCCTTCTCCCTCTGCCTCTCTCCTACCGACTCCTCTCGCTCTCCTTCTCTTCCTCTCTCCATCTCTCTCTTTGTTTCGCTCTCCATTTGATATTCTCATCTCCGGCGCTCTCTCTCCATTTCTCTCTTTATTTCGCTCTCCATTTGATATTCTCATCTCCATCTCTCTCTCGCAATTGCTCCCTCTTTTGCATCTTTCTCTGCAGTTCTCCCTTCTTTTTATTTTCAAAACACCTTGCCAGACGCTACTATATTACGAATGCAGCAGCAGTGTGTTCAAAGGTCTATTTGTTATTCTGTTTATTAGCAAATGTCACACGCAAAGAAATGTATCCCTCCCGTTATTATAATTGGAGGAGTAGTAGTCGTAGTAGTATTATATTATACTAAATAAATGCTTGCTATCATTAAACAATGCTCCATTTCACTATATTTCCCTATGTAACAACGGACAAAATGCGTACATATGCGTACAATGTCTGTATCAACGTTTTCAGCTTCTTTCCATCAGATATATTTGTGAATTATTTGTGTTGATACATAGATGATTGGCATATGTTTATATCGTTTATGCTTTATGACTGAATGTGAATGTACATATGTACATAAATATACATACATACATACATACATACATACATACATACATACATACATACATACATACATACATACATACATACATACATACATACATACATACATACATACATACATACATAAAAGACACAACTGCTCAGACTACTTCTTCCCATGCGTGCACACGCACGCACGCACGCACGCACGCACGCACGCACGCACACACACATACACACACACACACACACACACACACACACACACACACACATACATACATACATACATAAAAACAGATACATAAATACATCCAGCCATCCATCTATCCATCCGTAAAAACAGATACATACATACACACACACACACACACACACACACACACACACACACACACACACACACACACACACACACACACACACACACACACACATACATACATAAAAGACACAACTGCTCAGACTACTTCTTCCCATGCGTGAAGCTTCAAAGAGTCCGACCCGAGCGTGTGTTTGGATTAGATCCATTTCCTGCCTTTTGCCTTCATCTCCTCCTCACCCTCTACTCCTGCCATCTGTGTCCACCAGGGACGAGGCTTTGCTGTCCACCTACTTTGAGACGGTGGACGACCTGCTCGAGTCGTTTGGCCCCGTGCGTGATTGCTCCAAGGACAACGGCGGCTGCAAGAAGAACTTCAAGTGTGTGTCCGACCGCAGGCTGGAGTCGACCGGCTGCATGGTGAGTGTGTGGGATTGCTGTCGCCAAAAAGGTTGTGTTGCGTTTTGGGAGTATGACCGTTTTGGGAGCACCTTGGATGTGATTGAAAAGTGGCTCGAGGGAACACTTTTTAGACTTGTGAATAGACTTTGCTCCTCCGTTGAGAATGTGTTGCATTCAGACGTCTGTGATTGGAAGGCGAGATGGAGTCCATGGCCTTATGGGTCAGAAATGAGCTGGGTCTAAAAACTAGATCGTCTCACACAAAGGCAGGCACCCAGTCAACCAGAATAGAGATTCTCAGAGAGCTTTACACTCACTAATAGCTGACGGGTGGCTATAAAGTCAAGTGATAGCTCTTGAATCTTGCCTCCAGCACTTTTAATTGTTTGTTTGTTCTTTGTGATGACACAAACGGATAGATCTAGAAGTGGCTTGTCGTGACAAATTAACCTCAATAATAAATAAAGGCTCTTCGACTTCAGTGGGATCCACTGTTGTTGTGGGAAGGTTAACCCCTTCCTGCCATGTCTTTATATGCATAAGCCTGTTAAGGTTTCAGTCAATAACTCTTAGTTCAGGTGTGTCTGGGAGCGTGAGGCAGTCAGATCATTGTCCTGAACAACAATGACGTCCTTTCTGAGCACCTGAAGCTCAGAACGGAGGACAAATAGGAAGAAAATAAACCGTAAGAAACATGATTGACAGTAATGTTCGACTTCATCTTTGTCAACAGTTGCAAACATTCCGTTGCATGTTTGCAATGCAAGTCTTTGTTGGCCTGCTTTGAATAAATCTCATGTAAAAGATTATCTTTTCATGAGATGCTCTGTGTGGGTGAATTCATGGTCAATTCATACGGTCCTGTCAAAAGATATATATGGATGTGTTGACTAGCTGGAATGAATAAAGGTCATGACTTACCACCTGCGCGATCGGTGCCAGAGGTTGTTATTGAGCTGTCGAGCCTGATCGTAGAAAAGACAAAATATGTCCAGTAAGTCTGGTGTCGACAACAATCACAACGTTGTTGAATTTTGGTATCGTCGCTGTTTGTCAATTCTCGTCCTTATGACCCTTTACCGAGTTTTTATTTGGATATTTTTCGATTTCTTTCCCTTTTGTCAAGGCACATTTTCCCAGTGAATGTACACAAAAACAATGGGCAGCAAACACCCTTTGTTTCGGGGGATCTGTTTTTTTCCAGCGCTTCCCTTGTAAAACCACTGCAGCGCTTGTTTAGTTCTGGATCAGGCGTCACGTTTAGCACCCTGAGGCAGCTTTATGTCGGGCATATTTACAAGTGGAGGCTGATTCTATCCGTGGATGCCAGATATTTGACAGGAGGGGGGTTTGGAGGCGGGTCCTCACTCGTAAACCAATTAAATTGATGAGCCAGCTTGATTGCTGCGTGATGGATAACTGGATCATTAGGGGGTGGGCTGCCGCTGTAATCTCGCTGGCCTTTGGCTGCTTGTCGCGGCCAATCAAAGACACACATTTGTTATGCTGCCGTTTTCCTGGCTTCTCTCTTCTGCCCTTGTGGATGTTAAGGTTAGTTGAAGTTCTCAGACCAACTTAAATCGGTTATTTTTTATCGTTGCTGTTCAGGGTTTTTGACCAGAGGCCCATTTATTCTTCAAAAATGATGTTATATTCATACGCATGTATTCTTTGAAAATTTGCTCTCACTCAATCCTCCATCTTTGCCAGGAGTTCACCCAAAAATCATCCCAATAATACATTATTTTTACATAGACGTTTTACACGTCTTATATAGATGTGTTTTGTTGCATGTGTTATTTAAAATACATACTAAATAACGTTAATCTAATCAACATCCATTGTCAAGCACCTTAAGTTCGCAAAAGGACAAAAAGGTTTTTTTTCCAATCACCTTTAATCAATGACTCTGTTATTCAGCTATTCAACACCTCTCAGAGCAATCCCACAGGTGTGATTTCATAATGCGTTACCATGACAACTGGCTGGATTCATAACCTGAGCCGCCCTCGAGCGCGCATCAGGAGCACTAAATACTTGTTGTTGTTGTGTGTTAGGTTGCCTCGGCAGGCCTCTCTTAAAACCCATCGGGCTGGGAAATGGAAAACAGACATTTCGCTCTCTTCAGAATATACCTTCAATTACTAATCAGCAAGGCGTCTTAGAGATAAATACAGATGCATGTTACTGAGTAGCAGGCAAGGGGATGAGGAGACAGAGATGGCAGACATGGGCAATCAAACCCAGAACCTATGGTCGACCACTCTAAACACTCCACTATGCTTCTGACAGTATAGAGAAAGAATAACTAAAAAAATACTTAATATCACGTCAAGGGTGAGATGCAAATTGAGGCTTACCTTTGCACATTTTTGGGCATAATACATCATGAATAAAAACAGAGCAATTTAGCTTCCTTTAGTTTAATATCGATGGGACTTTGATATCAACAGCGGTACAAAATGTATGCTATATGACAGGCTTTGCCCGTTTTGAGGGTATCCTTTACATCTCTGCGTTTCTAACAGGATGTATGAAGAAGGATGTAAAGGGACGAGAGCCCTGATAAAATGACCTGCTTTCGACTGGGTTTTTATGTTGGGAAAGTAATCCTTTTAATTGTCAGGGCCTTGGCACCCTATCTACAGATCGATGCCACTGCCTCATGTGTTCTTCTATTTTGGAGATACTGTAGAGAAGATAGATTGGTTGGCGTGTATGTAAAGACTTCTGCTAAACCTAACTAGTCAGGGCTGGATGAGACCGCTGAGGTCTACAGTATGGCAGAATTTGAGGTCTATCAGAATCACAAATTAGGATTTTCTATTTCCAGTACCAAGACCACTGATTTATGTCTGTTTCTGAGAAGGACATTAATCACTGTCATTTAGTCGATGTCCAAATTAGCAAAATATCCCTTTTATAATGAGAAATTGCTAACACCTTATACAATGACGGAATGATGAAACATGATGCATTTATGATTACAACTGAATCTATTTCTGTTTATCAATTTATGAAAAGACTATATGAATACTCTATACATAGCATATCAACCAAATAGATATAAGTCATGGCATTGCCGAGTACAATTACTACTAAGCCTTGTCCATAAATTGTAAATCAATTCAAAACATGCCCTTTTGGTCACTGAAAACCTGACAATAATATTGATGTGAGAAGAAAAACTCAATTTGTTTAAAGGTTAACTATGGCCCAGACTGCGAGCTATTTCCTCCTCACCGCAGTTTAAAAAGTAATTTCAGACATGCACTTCCAAAGAACCGGGCATTTATAATCGACCACTGGTGTCATTAAAGTCCCTATGCAAATTAACTGAATATCTATGCATACCAATTATCCATACCCTACTACCACAGCTGGTCTGCTCATAGCCACTGTGGAAACATGCTAAACTTTAAGAAATGTCTTTTGAATCCTTACATTGTAAATTGTTAAACGTGATTTGTTCCTTAATTGTATTCAGTGCGCCTGGCCCAGGCATCGCAAGATGGTGGAATCTGCAATTACATGGAGAGCCAGGTGTTGTGCTAGTGTCAAACAAAAACATTGCCTTTACAATAGATAGAAAGCCAGCCTGGGAAGGATTCAAGCCAGGGTTGTGTTTGTTTTTTTTCCAACAGGTTGGAAGTAGAGGGATTCATTATCTCGAGAGCAACATTTCCGCCAGCATCCAAAACAATAAACTTAGCCAATAATGTAAAAAAAAACCTGTGAGTAGCAAGTTACATGCACACCATCGGGGGAAATGGGACAACTCCCAATGGTCTTACTTTGGGAAGATTTTTGACCATTCCAGACAGTCTGTTAACGTACTTGGGTACTGATTTGGACAAAAATCAGCACTGGCATCATTCATAGGAATAGTGCTCAACACTCAGACCCGTGGACCTGCTGTTGAATGTAGTTACTTGGGTGTGGCTTCCAAAACACACCACTGCAGCTTATGCCTTTAGTTCACATGAGCAAGGCAACAAACCAGTTCAAGTGAGACATAGGCCCAATCCCATTTCTACCCCTTACCGCTTCCCCTTACCCCTTCAAAACAAGGGGGAGGGGGAAGGGGTAAGGGGTAGAAATGGGATTGGGGTTTAGTATAAAAAATAAGCTGGTAGGTATTTGTATTTTTTTCTTTTAATCTTTTTTTTATGTGAAAGCTGTAGTTGCTCTCTCACCTCAAGGCTTGTGTTCTGGGAGGTTCTGGTACTTCTGCAAGAGTGCCATGGCTTGGATGTTTTGCTCGCTGTCAAAAGGCACTGGGATTGATTCCCCAATGAAGCTTACCTGGATCCTTTGAGCAATGTACCTATAGCCCCTCACAACACCCACACCCCACTAGCTTCTCATCAAAGACATGTCTCTGAGCTGAATTCCCTCTAATGCACTTTGTAAAAACTTTGGCTAAATAACTATTTGAGTACTGTTTTCCTGATGTATACAAAATAATGAGTACAAAAGCAGTTAATAAAAGGAGCAAGTAATGTAGTGTGGAGTGTAGTGTGGAGTGTTGACATCACTCGTTGAGCAATCTGTGTATTTGTTTTTCCTTCTTCTGAATTAGGCACCAGTTAAGGTTACTACCACTAATGGCGTTTCCACCGAGTGGTGCAGTGCGGTTAGGTGCGGTATGGTTTGCGTTTCCAACTCTGCAGCCGTACCTATTTTTCAGTACTCCTCTGTTGGGGTACCAAGTGGTCTGAAAGGGTGCTTAAGTGTTGGAGCTGCACACGCCGTCCATCGATTAGTCGACAGAATCGCCACTGCTGTGCGACAGGGGGATAAAAACGAACAAACACAGTACCTGTGAGGTATTTATGGACAACGGCAAAAGCTCAGTTTATTGAAGAAATGTTGCACAAAAGTTTGATGTCCTTTTTGGACATCAAACTTAGAGCATGGACATCATTGGACATCAAACTTAAACAAAGAGCAACAAAAATTGTTGCTCTTTGTTTAATGTGTTGCGGTCTTCTTTTTAATTGAAATAATTAGCAGGCTACACTGTGTTCAGGCTGCTATGATGTCAAGATGCTACGTAGCTGCCGGGGCTATTGCCATCCGGCCTAAACCCCGCCCTGCCATAAGAGTACTGTCGGCAGAGGAAACGAGAGCGGCAGCTAACCGTACCGTACCTAAACGCACCGCACGTGGAAACACCCCATAAGGGATTCTTGGGCCAAGTCTGAGGATTTAGTTGTTTCACGCTCAATGTATTCTATGGCCATTGCTCTCACAGTCTGTGTGGTCCATCTCTGGCTCAGAGGAGGGGGAGGCTTTCCTGTCATGGATTATAAATCCCGGCCCGGCATAGGGCGTCTGTCACAGTGTTTCGACATTGGAACATTTTTCATGGTACGAAATGGAGGAAAAACGGCATTATTTCACTTTTGTTTTAACCTATATGTTGCCATATAAAACAGAGTGACTTTTATTTAACGTCCCGTGTCGTGTCTTTGGTGTCGATTCTGAATGGGATCCTGGTTCATCTGTGCGGAAGGTTGTTTGATTTTACGGCTCTGGCATAGTAAATGTGACACAACAGAATGCAATGTGCAATGATTTTCTATTTTGTACCCCTCTAGAAGCTTCCTTTTTTGGCTCTTAGAGCAAAGCTTTTTACAGCCCATGAGGAAATAGCTGTGGTCGTTTTTAAGATAGCACTAAAGTCTAGGAGAAGTAGTTTTGCAAAAATAGAATTAGTTACTGTAATGACAATGAAATGATTTTTCTTTATAAAATTGAGGTGGAAATATGTGCTTGTATCAATATCGACTGGCTTTGAGACACAGACATCTTGTTCCAGAATTATTTATTTCCAATACTTAGACAGAAAGAAGAAAATCACACTTCCCTTATATAACAATGTTTAGCCATGTAGGGTAAAAATGTATAGCAACATTGTGGAATGCTCTCCCTGACCATCTCAGGGCCCCAAGCACAGACTGTGGATTCTTTTAAAAAAGGCCTAAAAACCCATCTTTTTAGAAAAGCCTTTGGCTAAACTGCTATTTTAAATGATTCTTTTTTTCTGTTATTTTTCCTTTTACTGTAATCTAGTTAGTCTTTTATGTTGTATTTATTTTAATGTGCATTGTAGCACTTTGAGGTCATTAAGTTGATGTAAAGTGCGTTATAAATAAAATGTATTATTATTATTATTGTCTGACATTATGTGAGACAATGATTAAATGGACTTGAATCATTTAAAGTCTATTTCTGATACGCGCAAAGGGCTCGAAGCGAGTTGTTTGCAGTGAACTGCTGTTTTTTAGTTTTCTTCCAAAAATGGCTGTGAATTGTGGAAAATACATGAAATATAAATGGGGACACTTAAATAACATTCTGTGTCCTACTAACTTATGTCCCATCTAGGGGCATCCACTATGGTCCCGCCAGATGTGTAAGCAGGTGCAGACTTAGTCACTCACACACACACACACACACACACACACACACACACACACACACACACACACACACACACACACACACACACACACACACACACACACACACACACGCAAAGGGTACGCGCGCACACACACACACACACACACACACACACACACACACACACACACACACACACACACACACACACACACACACACACACACACACACACACACACACACACACACACAAATGCACACAAACACACAAAAATGCCAAATCAGGCACATTAATATTAAACAGGAATTCCTAACAGCCTTTCCTGCTAACATTGAATTTTCCATTTTGAAAGCAGTACAGTAAAACATGACTAAATGCTAGTAAACGCTCTTGCTTCCCCGATTCTGAATCTGATGCTATAAAACAAGCATAACAGAACCATGTTTGATTCTCCCAAAATAAGCATTGAGTGTAAAATACAAATTGAGGAATAAAAGACTAACAGGACAACCACAATATTTTCCACTAGTATGCCCTACTATATTTGATCCTCTTTATAATTCAACCCATTTCCTATTTGAAACTCATGTCTTAACTCGTAATACGTAGTAGTTGTAGTTTTTTATAAATGCTGTTTTGGCTGGGTCTTCTTTATTTATTTTTTTATATTTCAAAAGACACATGCAAGACTTTGCTTTCTCGTTCAATGTCCTTTGACAAACGGTTATTTGAGCAGGCACAGAGAATCAATATGCCCCATGTAGGGCAGAAGAAATTCTCAGTGTAATGACAGAAGTAAAGACCGAAGGCTAGGATAAGCCGCTGCATCCTTTTATTTTTTATTTTCTTGCAGGTGTCCCCAATATTGCTTTTTCTTGTGGAGAGATGAAATGCAGGGGGAAGGTGTTTAATGGCGTGCTTCCTAATTTCTCCCGGTCGCTAGCGGTGTAGTCTCTCTGTTATTAGACACACATTGCACCCCCCCTATAACCCTCTTTAGAAAAACTTGAATCAAGCAGCGTAATTATATGCTTTCTGAATCCAATATGCTACACTGCTCAGAGGTATGTTTTTATGGGTTCGTTTTTGGTGGTGGTTTGTTTGTTGGGCAGTTGGGCGGCGGGATTATCCATCTTTTTTATCAAATGTTTTTCCCTTGAACACTTGATGTAGCCCCCCCAATGATTTTCCACCCAATTTGCAACTATTTTGAAAGTTTGAGGAGTAAGTGCAAACTTACATACTGGATAACAGGATTGCCAGGTTTAAATTAAAATGTGTGGTTAAATATGAGCAAAGTCTGCAGGAAATTGTGAAGACAGTCACTGTATTGGACTCTAAGCAATTTCACGTCACCATATATCGCACATGTTGCAGTGTGAAAAACTGTATAGAGCTTATAGGAGTTAACTGTGTAGATACACACACAAACAGACACACACAGAGACACACACACATCCACACTGAAGCACACACTCACACACAAACTATGTCATATTAAACTTCAAAAAAGCTGTACTTCATATTTGTAGGTTTCATTTTGTGATTGAGCTCTTTATGCACAAGCACTTTCCAGGAAGTATGTTCAATGATTGTCTTAGGGTACAGTTTTGGACATTTTTTCCACACTAGTGTCATTTTCGAAGAAAGGCCCGATATTTCACATGTACATGTAGCCTGCCTGCGCACTCATGCATTTCTGACAAGATTTGACACATTCTGCTTTATTAAACCGTGTTTCGAGATGGAGTGGAAGTGAGAGTGGTCCTCCAACTTTGGAACCAATTGGTTTCCTCGAGATAGCTACAAACGATGCGATTGGTTGAATAGATCCATCAATCACAACTTAAAGACAACCTCAGCAAAACCCTTTTTCCAACCGACAATGCAAGTTTTGAAATAAAGCGATAATCTTCAATAAACAAATTTATAAATGTACTTTTCCGCTCAATGGATAATTTTGAGAAATAACCAATATAAAACTGCATTTACAAAACTGTTTTTAAGATTCATTAAATACATCTATCTGACCCAAGAGTAAAACGTTTCTCAGCAACACCTAATCCTATTTGAGAGGAGTCCTTGCTGAATATAATATGGCACATTTATCTACGCAAAGCAATCAGATAACAGAAGCTCACGAGCGTAATTGATTGATCCTCTGCAATCTTACTATCAATCTGTTTACTAAAAGGAAATCTAGTATTTAGAGGTCTTATCCCCATTCACACTCGCAGATATATATTTTTGTTGTCTAACAATGTATCAGAACTGATGAGGAACAATTATTCTCATGGCACATTATTTTAGCCCTCCCCAGTATCTGTCTTTTTTAATTGAAACACTCCAGGACTGAGCAGCTGGTGGTGATATTAGAAGCGTATCATTAATCCACTGTCCTCACATTCGGGACGTAACCGAAATTATCTCTGATGCAAGCTTGGCAAAGACGTATTGTTGACTGCAGGACGAACACTGATATGTTGGTTGTTCCCTGTCAAACTGTGAGGTGTGTTTGCAAATTTGCTAAATAGATCCACCCTCCCTCTCCTTTTTTTCACATGGTCCATCTGTTGCACGATAAAGAATTTTTTTTAGAAATAGGTTATTAGCTCTTAGCAGGGGAAACACATTTCTCCTCTGACTCCCCCTTCTCTGCATGGATTTAAAACTGGGAACATGTGGGGCGGGATAGAAAGGTGTTTCCGCCCAACACATCAACACAGTTTTCCCGCACATCCTCTTAGCGTAATCCTTCCTTGGTATTTTCTGTATGGCGGCATGTCTCTACGGAGCTCGGTTCTGGGGAGATGAACATCATGACTCTCTCCTCTCTCTTCCCTCTGCGCCGCACTGCTCCTCTCCTCTCATTACCATAACGCTTTAATGCCTTATGGTTTTCTGGCAAATTAATTTTAATGCTCCTCCCTCTATTACTCTGCTCACTGATGGTTAAATGTAGGATCAAGCATGTCGTTAAATGAACCACTGGGTCCCACATTAAACTCTCTGCAACCAACTAACGACCTAGCTCGCTAGCTAACCTTCTGTCCAACTAAGTTGCTAGCAAGCTAATAAAACTAACTCACACTCTATCTGTCTGTCGGTCTGTCGTATGTCTGTCTGTCTTAACTCAATGAATCCACTGTAATATAATGCTAACAGCTTCCACTTGAACTCAAATAAAATGGAATTACATTTTAATTCAGGGCGGTGTTAGGGGGCACATTCAATTGCAACCTTGAATCCCAACTGGGATCCCTGTGCAAGGCAAGATATCCTGGAATAGGTTTCAATTTTCGACCCTCCCCCCCCCTACCCCTTCTTATAGTTGAATGAATCCAGATGCACCAGACTAGGATATGAGACCATGATCGTATCTGCACTCCTGTGGGAGGAGGAGATAGAGGAGAGAGGGGCGATAGATTAAGATGAAGCGTCTCCAGTTACGCACCTAGTCTGTTTCCTCCAACGTCTGCTGCTTATGTGCTCCTTACTCTCAGTAATGTACTGGTTACAAAGTGTGTGTGTGTGTGTGTGTGTGTGTGTGTGTGTGTGTGTGTGTGTGTGTGTGTGTGTGTGTGTGTGTGTGTGTGTGTGTGTGTGTGTGTGTGTGTGTGTATATGTCTGTGCATGCAGAAACCTGCATGTGAGTCTGTGAGCATTTCTGCTTGTGTGTGTGTGCGGTAAATGCATTTCTCTAGGTGAAGGAATATTATTGATATTGATGTTTGTGCACAAGTGTTCATGTGCTCGGACATGCATGCGTGTCTGTGTGCGTGTGTGCTTGCGTGCGTGCGTGCATTCATGTGCTGTACATGCATGCCTGTGTGTGTATGTGTGTGTGGGTGTGCGCCCATGCACGTGCTGTACACGCATGCCTGTGTGTGTGTGTATTTGTGCACCCATGCATGTGTTGTACATGTGTGTGTGTGTGTGTGTGTGTGTGTGTGTGTGTGTGTGTGTGTGTGTGTGTGTGTGTGTGTGTGTGTGTGTGTGTGTGTGTGTGTGTGTGTGTGTGTGTGTGTGCCCGTGCATGTGCTGTACATGCATTCATGCCTGTGTGTGTGTGCCTTTGCATGTGCTGTACATGCATCCCTGTTTGTGTCACTGTAGGGGTAGAAATGTGAGTGCTTCTATAAGTCACGCTGACACTGCCCTCAAACACATTAAAAGTTAGCTTGTTCGTGCCCAAGCACTCAGAGGAACCTGAGTGGAACTTCGGGTTCCTGGCTGGGGACGATGTAATTCCTCTTGTGTGTTTTTGCGCATGCAGCAATAGAGCCACAGTCCCTAATTCATAACCCCTTTCAGACGCAGCCACGACAAAGAGCGCGCGGCCCCGAAACAAGATTAGTCTGTCAAACTGGTTTCCCCCCCACGATATTAGATGTATTTTTTTCCTCCATAGAATTCAAGGCTGGACATTTTCTAAGAGAGTTCTCATTCAACTTTTCCCTTTGTATTTTTGTGTCTTGGGATCTGGGTTACATTTTTGAAATGTATTCGCTACTCAAGAGAGTTTTTCTCAGCGCCGTCATTTATATTTCAAGTGCATGTTAAGTGGCGTCGCCCTACATTTTAATTGTTAATCCCTAACACAAAATGAAGCCGATCCGTCCCCTCCTGCCAGATGACAGACGCACACGTCCATTGTTCAATTGATTCAAACCACCTTAAGAAGCGAGCACATCTGAGTATCCTTGTAGTGGAATGAAAAATCAAAAGGAGAGAGGAAGACATGCCATGGCAGGCAGGTCGTAACCGCTGAGTGAATTTTGGCAACAAACAATAAAAACCTCAATATATGAAATAGCGTTATATAAGTGGATGGTGGCACTCAGCACTGTGTGGGCGTAGGACAATGCTGCAGTGCACAGCAATCTGCTTTGATAGTGATGGCCCATAGGGGATAGCGAAAGTGAACCAGTACATTTTATTTGTATTTACAGGAGTAAAATGGACGCATTATTTCAAAGAAATTGCCTTATCCCTGCCAGGGTTGGAGGTTTCATTCCCGATGGTGCCGCCCTGACTAATGTATGCAGTCGAATACGCTAGGAATCAAAACTTTCCACAACATCATGCATGCATATTATATTTTATCCTACCATATATTATATAATACTATTTATTAGATAATATATAACGTTCTGTAAGCCTAAAGTTGATAATACTGTCAGGTTTTTCTGGCCGATAAAGGGTCTGGCTCAAAACTCCTGGACAACATTGGCCTTCTTCTAGTTCATGGTTTCACCCACCAGGTTCTTGTTTAAATTTCTGAATCGGTTGAGTGGACCCCCTGCCAACACGTGTACACACACGCTAATACATGTACGCACACACGCACACACACACACACACACACACACACACACACACACACACACACACACACACACACACACACACACACACACACACACACACACACACACACACACACACACACACACACACACACACACACACACAGCCATGCACATATGTACACATTGCCTTTCACACAACAACGTGATTCTATCCCCTTATTATGAAAAACTCAACATTTGAAATAGCCTTAGCTTCAAATACAATTTGAACTGTATTTCTTTTTCAACTTTAGATGTAGCGGATACCTGTGATGGCAACTCATATTCCGCTCAACCAGCTCAATATGTGTCTATGCCATCGCTCTTTCCGTCTTAGACACACTCACACGCACGTACGCACGCACGCACACGGCACACACACACACACACACACACACACACACACACACACACACACACACACACACACACACACACACACACACACACACACACACACACACACACACACACACACACACACATTACCCAACATGCACAGCCAAGGCCGAACATGGGATTTCACAGATGAACTGTGCTTTCGATCAGAGAGGCCATCTGTTCGCCTGGTAGCATGTCATCTTGTGTAGAAACGTTATGCCTGGGGCCTCCCAGCTATCCCGATAACAGAGCTAATCCGATCTGGAGTAGTCCACGCGCACGGTACTGTAACTATGAAATCATCTCTTTTACATTCTCCGAGGAGATTATGTGGTGTTGTGATAGCCCCCCGCTACTCTGGTGTCTGATCTGCACTCACTCTGACTGGGGGAAACTGAGTTACTGTGAATTGGGTTAGCCCCAGAGCTAAGAACGCGAGTGCAAACATCCTTGTTTGCAAGCGGCTGTTCTGTACTCTCTCAGTACATTAAGACGTTGTCATTTAATTAGATTAAAAGTGATTGTGGACTCTCTTTCTTTTGTATTTTCGTTCATGTCCATTATGTCTTTGAAAGACATTTTCCTGTTTGTTTATTGTGCGTGTGTGAGCGTCTATATCTCCATCTGAATACTAATCCACTTTTGCATATTATCGCACATCTCTGCTTGCGTAAATCCAATGTGTATCTTCCGTCCGTGCTGATCTGCTATGTAAAGCATTAATCAACTTGTTAAACAAACTGGATATCCGAAGATCTGGAAGAAACTTCAAATGTTGTTTCATTCTTTACTTATCTGGGTCTATTTAATGTGGATACATGGGGATTTTTGTCACTGGGAATGGCGCCATTGTATTGGCAAGAAATTGGCACAGATAAAGTACACAACAGAATCCACAAAATCCCATGCATGAGTCAATCAGCTATTGACTCAGCTGATTCCAAGATTATGATCTTAAAAAAAATAGGACTTCTGTGTTGAAGAAAAGGCCTTAAACACTGGAATTAAAAATGTGGTCAAATTAAAGATAATGCTGAATAAGAATAGAGAAAGTGGGCTGGTCCACAGAATTACATAAATTTTCCCTTTAGCATCGATGCTTTGCAAAACTAAAAACATGATTATACGTTTTCCCAATTAAAAAAAGTAAAACTCCTCCTTTTATATTGCCACCACTTTGTAATAATCGTACATTTGCTGTGGGGCAGGTGAGTGCCTGATAACAGTCGATAGGGTCAAAATAAATCACAATCAAATCAAATCCCTTCTCAAATGCTCTACCCTTTAAACCCTGCTCCTTCCCAGAGCTCCTCTTTAGTCAGTGAAAAAACATGGACAGCTGACCCTACCCCTCGCTCACCTTTTCCCATCTATCTTTGTCTCCTTTCACCCCCCGCCCCCCCCCCCCGTCGCCCACAAAACTCCTTCCCTGACACCCTTCCCATCTATCATTCCCATCCCGTGTCACCTCCATTCACCTCCATCCCTCTCGTCCCCTGTCCACCCCTGTCCACAGTGTCCCGAGGGGTTGAGGCCGATGAAGGATGGCTCGGGTTGCTATGACTACTCGCGGGGCACCGACTGCACCGACGGCTTCAACGGGGGCTGTGAACAGCTGTGTCTTCAGCAGCTGGTGCCACTGGCGGAGAACCCCAGCTCCAGCAACGTGCTCATGTTCTGCGGGTGAGTTTTGGAATCACGGTTGGCTCAAAGAAAGACTGAACATGACAACCCGGAGTGGGTTGGGGTTGTGCTAGCTCAGGGAAATTGGGAAAACAGAAATCTAGGGTTAGCGTCTGGGGTTATACTAATCTCTGATCCAGCAGTTCCATTATGCTATAGCAGAATAATTCAGAACTTCTTGGGGGAGACGGCACAGAGCTTGTGCCCGAAGGCGAAAACTGAAATGGGTGGAGTTATGCCATGTTTCCTGTTTTGTTACGCCAATATCCTACCGAATTCAGAATCATACGCAAGATGGATGTGTATTACTACGTTTATTTATAAGTGTATTTCTACATTTTCAAGTCTACACAATTTTGATTTGAAACCTCAATTCTAATCCAAATTGACTCTGAACATATTGCTCTTCTATTAAAGTGTTGCTTCTTCTGATCCCGTCCTTTTCCCAACGGGTTTTCAGGTCCTTTTTTTTATATTCTCTTCCTAATTTGAGTTTGTGGGGTCAGGGGATGTTGAACAATCCTATCTGAGTGTGCCCCTGTGATGTCCCCAGAGACAGTAATTGTGATGAAAGGCTGTAAAAATGAGGTTGAGGAAAACATTTTCTGGGCAGCCCTCACAATTAGATTTCCCCACCTTCTTTGCCCAGATCAAATTGAAATTGAAAAAGTTACAATTAAGTTTTGAACCGTAAGGTGCCGACTTCACTAAGAAAAGTCACGAAGCACAGGTTTAGCTTTAAAAAAAACAAACATAAATTACACTTCTATATTGCGTTTAAATGGTCCAGGCATGTTTTTCTCATGTAGCCTCTTGGCTTAATAAAGGAGTTGAATTTGTGATTGTATTTCATTCAACAAAACGGGGTTTGTGAAGCTTACATTGTACATATGTTTTATTCAATGTTTTTATTCAACCGATAATTTATTTGTAAATTTATTTCCTCAAAAAAAATTTAAGCTATTATCAGTGCAAACTTCCTTGTATATAGTTATCAATATTTTCAGGAATCTTTAATGAAAAATTAGATATTCAAATATTCATTCATCATGAAACAACTTTTGGGGACGTTTGGGGAAACAAACCTACGATAACAAACTACATACCACCAATACTGTTACGCCAACGCAGCCCAACTGTTTGTGCTAGTGGCAGAATGTCAGCCCAGCCTCTCCTGGGAGGAGACAATCTTGTGATTACATCACAAACAGACACCAGCTGACTGCCCCGAGCAATCATGGCCCGAATTGGTCCCAGGTGAGAAAACGCGCGGCGGAATCAAGCTGCACTTTCCAGACCATGCATAGATTTCAGCACACTACACTCACTGCTCTCTGTGTAGAAACTGTTTTCTCAAATACACACTTGATGTAGTGGATTGTCGAATACCGCAGCGTCCAAGGATAAGGGAAGCAGGAATTGATGCAGTTCTGGGTTTATTATGCAGATTTAGCACAGCTTTGGGTATTAGACGGAGCAGGGGGATGATAATTCTGTCCTGCTTGTCTTACGGGTTGGTGGCTTTCAGGATTTCCTGGAGAAATAGCTGATAAGATATTTCAGATATATCCGCCACTTGTCAACTTTATTTGTAAAACCCTTAATCACAGTCACAGTCTCAAAGGGCTTAAAGTAAATAAACAGTCAAGTAAATATCAGTTATTTCAGAGCTTACTAAGTATTCTTGTGTCTCGCAAAAATCTCATTTGGCGCAGTGGATATTAACAGACATTTGAGCAAATGAATGAGATGTAGTCCACTATTATCATTATTATTATGCAAATATCCAAACCCCAGTTTCATATATGGGCTTTGAAATAGTCTCAGAGTCAACATGTAGGATAAAATATACATGACATAATATGCAACCCTCAACACGTGAATTCCTGCACACATGGAGTCTTGTCTCAAAGGCTGTCAGTATTTTCATTGGGTGAACTTCTTCCGCAGAGGTTCTGTCGAAGGTTATTTAGCAGAAGGGTTTTCTAGCTGATCCACTGTTAGCAGAAGTGTCACCTAAGCACTGCTAAAGCCCTTTAGGCTTTAGATCTTATTCTGGTTGTGAGTTTGAGAAACTGTAAAAAATATGCAATTATGTATTTTAATAATTTCATTCCATTCATCATTTTTTCAATTGAGAAGTGTTAAACGATTATAGATGATTTGTAAATGGGGGATTGTGTGTTGAATGAAACTTGTATATACGATAAACTTGTGTTTATCGTTTAGATTTGTAAATCATAAGTATATACGCAGAGTAAATATTAAAAGACAGACACCATGAAATATAACTCAGTATATACATTTACATGATGGTCTCCACTTGTATGTATGTATTCTTTTAGCAGTTTAGTGCCCGCTGTCAACCGGGCACACAATAAAACGACATCACTGAAATTCATTCAATCTGTAAAATTCCGTCTCAGGTTACTGGACTGTAACGTAAAGGCCTTGATTAATCTCAGGTTACTGGACTGTAACGTAAAGGCCTTGATTAATCTCAGCTGGCCCGATCATTGGTTGAGTCTTAAATCCCCGGTTAGTAATATAAAAATGAAAAAATGATGCATCCTGGGTAAAAAAAGGAAAAGCACATTCTGTTCTCCTGTTCAGATTTATTTCCAAGTTTCAAATGATATGCTGTGGCTCACATCAACCCCCCCCCCCCCTCTCCACCCGTATGTCTGCTGCACACGGAATGTGACCAGACGGGGGGTGAAGCTTGTTTCATATTCAATATTTACTAGATATTTTGCTGCTCAATGTCGCCTATCACCTATCTGCTGGGTAGAGACAGGCGGTCTCCGTGTGCGTTACTTTATAGGAGCAATTCTGCTTTATCTGTTTTCTATCCATTTCCACCGCTGCAGTAGGCTATCATGCACCTCATGCCTAGCGTGGGTGGGAGAATATATGTATCATGTATGGCTATGGGACATGGTTTTAATTATTTAGCACATTATACGTCTTCACAGTGCCTGGATTGCTACCTGTGTTTATGTGTGTGCGTGTAAATGTTTTATTTGCATCCAGGGTTTGAATAGATTAGCCGTTGGGATGTTTGAGTTCCAGCTGAAAGGTTCTGGGTTTGAACCCCAATGTCAGCAGATTTTTGGCCTCCTTGAGCAAGACGCCCTAACCCCTTCTTGCTCGTTGATTAATTCTTAATAATGAATGCATTAACTGTTGAGTTAGTTTTGTATTAAAGTACCTAGAACTAAATAGTAAATATGCAGTTCATGTTATGAACCCAAATTGTGCTTCTTCAACCAATTATGAAAAATATCTGTCTTTTTATATTATTTATAATATTAATGATGAAACATTTCATTGATAACACGATTATGCAAGCCCTCAAAGACAATTGACGTGATGAGACACAAAACACAGGAGTCAAAACCAACAAACCAGCCAAACATCCCCCAAAAAGTCGCATCTTTTGCCACATTTGATCGTTTTCTGCTCCCATGTCCAAATTTGTACATTTTAAACCTCGGGGTGCGTTTGCGTGTGCGTCACCTTGACGTCTCCGCCGTGTCCTCCTCAGGTGTGTGCAAGAGTACAAGCTGGCCACAGACGGACGCTCCTGCCTCCTGCAGGCTGACAACTGCGAGGGCTCCAAGTGTGTGAGACAGGACGTCCGCTTCAACGACACGCTGTTTGGCGAGATGCTGCACGGCTACAACAACAAGAGCCAGGAAGTCAACTTGGGCCAGATATTCCAAATGACCTTCAGGTAATTAGTGGACATGTGTGTGTGTGGGAGAGGGGGTGGTGTGTGTGTGTGTGTGTGTGTGTGTGTGTGTGTGTGTGTGTGTGTGTGTGTGTGTGTGTGTGTGTGTGTGTGTGTGTGTGTGTGTGTGTGTGTGTGTGTGTGTGTGTGTGTGTGTGTGTGTGTGTGTGCGCGCGCGCGCGCGTGCACACGCCGGAAGAATGACCAAATGGTAATCAGCGTGAGTGCATACTAGCGTTGGCATGCTCGTACACAAGTATGTGCACACTCGTACACAATGCAAACGCACACATACATACACACAGACACTTGCGCACACATGCACGCACCTAGTCGTAACCAGGTACTACACTTTGATGGCAAGTGTGATTAAATCTGTGCATGGAGAGTAGAGACACCGAGAGATACCCCGACTAAGATGGTCTGACACGGTGCTAACTGAACGATCGCTTGACCTCTGCAGCATGGCAGCACAGCGCTTGACTCTGGACAGAGCCACAGATCCACACGCGACCACGCTCAGAATACAAATCCACATGCACGCCATGAAATGTAATTACTACAACTACTAACATAACTGCGTAAACTAATAATTGTTTTACATTTTAGAGATATAATAGTATGTATTTAAGGTAATATGGGAATCACACAGAGGCATACAACACTAATATCAAATGATTACAAAGATAATGTAGTAGAATATACCCCAAAAACAAAACAGAACGTTTCCAAAGAGTCCGTCTGCCCGGTCTCAAATGGTTAGGCTGAGCCTGTTCTACAGAGCGGCCTTGATAATCCTCAATGTGCCCTTGGCCAGAGCTGGGAGGCAACGGGGGGCAACAGGGTTCTTAAGGAGCAAACTGTGGTCAGAGATGAGGTTACAGACGCTCATTTAATGCGTGACTTGGTTCTGGAGAAGGAGGCCGTGTGGCTTTTGGAGCATCGCCAAAGATGTGTACTTGATGTGGTTGTAAACAAAGTCAAATACGGGCACTTTTTGCGCTTAATTGTGCACGATGTTGTTGGTGCTATTCATCACTTGTTTTGGAACTGAATGGACAAGGATGATTAGGAGGAATAATTGTGTGCTTTTTTTTTTGGATGCACTGCCCTGAACACTTTAGAGTGGATAGAATAGCATAGCACGAGACAATTGTGTGAATGTATGTGTGTATATGTCTACATATCTATATGAGCTACATCAAGTTGTAGTCTAAGTTCAAGTGTTTTATTGTCTGATGCACAGAACAATACAGACTCAGACTGGGAACTGAAATTCTTTTGACAAGTCAGTGCATGGCACAATTAGGGCATAATATTCAACAAAATACAAACAAATGCTAGACAAAAATAAAATACATTTAAAGATAATTAGTATATGCCACACATGAACCTGCTAAGATGGCGCAAATAGATTGGTTCGCTATCTCAGGATATTGGGATCTATCCCATGATTGAGATCTCAAACTCGGGATATTGTAGTGTTTCAATCCATTGACTTCTGTTTTGGACTGGTTTCTCCAGCAAGATGAATTTAACAACACCATGGAAAAATACGAATTTGTAACGAATTTTAATTTAAGTGTTTGGGGAAATTTTACCTGTCAGCGAAGAAGCACGATGGCGGATAGCTCGTTTGTTATTGAGTCTGGCGCAATGGAGACCGAAGGTGGAGGGGGCTATTCCCCACTATTCACTCCGCCTTCGGCGAATAGTTTTTAAATATATTTTAGAAATCAATAGTTACTGTAATCCTGCAATATAAAAATAAACAAAATTAAATTGATTTAAATACAAATTAAAATTTTGTGGATCAATTGATATAAAACATCTCTTAAGTAGTTTTATCAAATGCAGTTGCAAATTCATCAGTCAGAGCTCCATGCTTAAGATCCGCCAACGCACAGATCGGGACTGAGATGATGACAGTTTTATGGGCAACAAGAAACCAGTCGCACCAAAACGATACATAGAAATATGATTTTTTTTTCCCCCCACTATCAACAAGATTCCGTCAGCACTATTCAGAATAAACTGGAGCTTATGCATATCCCTGCTGGGGTTTTCTGTAAAACGGGAATGAAGTTGCACGGGCTGAAGGAGATTAAGGCATGGGCGAGCATCTGGGCGTCAGGGGAACGATAGAGCCAGGCTGAGCTCGGAGATGTTTTATTAAATAGTCAAATTAAATCTTCCAAAGTCATGAAAACGCAGGGGGGGGCGGGGGGGGGGGGGGTTCAAGCAAGGCACCCCATATTAGTGAGTCAGATTTTGAGGTAGATTAATTGAAGCAATTAAACAAGGACAAAAAATGAAATAGTATAACCCAACAAGGGTGAAAACTTGGCGTTTTTTTTTCATGGTACAGAATACCATTCCACCCAAGCTGTTATCTCTCCCATGCAGGTGATGTGGTTTTGCCTTCGCTGGGCGCTCGGGGCTGTTTGTTATGTACAGCCGGGTGTCATCAGCATAACACCCAAATGGCAGCCCCGCTTGCACTGGTGATAACACCGGGGATCCACGTTTTATCCATGGAGTCTTACCCCTCTGAGCGAATACAGATCAGTGTGGAGCAGCTAGAGGATGGTGTTGCTCTTAGGGATAGGGCTGAGGACATTGGGGAGATATCAGAACCCAGAACGTTTCTGGGAGTCAACACCCCTGGTCACAAAACAGGGTGACCGAGCGCAGATGGTTTATTTATTATCGACGTTCCCTGCACAATCTGAAGATTTGAGGAATAATGTCCTTTTCATGAACCAGAATAGGACAAAAAAAACTAGATTCTTTTCAGTTTATAATCGTTCAGCAGTATTCAGGTTCAACCTTATTTTAAAGTCTAAGTGCAGCTGTTTAAGAGTGATAGGAAGGAGGAGGACATGTCTACAACCCAGGCCAACGATACTATTCAAAGCTCATACTGACGTTTTGTCTGCGCTTTGTAATGAGCAATGTGGTATATTAAATATACACGGTGGTGTTATACGTGTTGCAAGTGTCCTAAATGTCGAAGCCTATCTCACACACGGCCATCAACGTCAACCGCTGCCCAGACGGACGCCACACATCCTCACACATCTCGCCCTCCGTATCCTTTGTCTTGACGTCGAATGCCTCTGCAAAATGCCTCTGCCTCTGGCCCTTCGATGTCCGCAACAAACCTGATAAAATAGGCCCTTTTTCTCTAAATGATGGTGTACCCCCTGGAACAAAATGGCATATTATTCTACCTTGAAGGTCATATACAACATATTAGCATATTAAACTTACTAAAATAAATGTTTGGGGTTAAAAAGTCTTTTCAACATGCCTGCATTTCATGTCTGATATTCAGCATGTCTGATGTGCAGTCAACTGTAAACACTATGTTGATACAGGTTTTTGCCTGTGTTGCTAAGCCGTTGAGAAGAAATCTACAATTACGTTGTATTCAATTGTCAAGTATGTTCTTTCATCATAATATAAATGTTTATGCATTTTCCGCTGACTGCAGCTGATAAGTAGTTCCTTATCTAAATCCTCTCAAAAGTGTACAAAGCCATTCTTACTTGGCTCGATATACACTCGACTGTTGATCAAATGAAAAATATTGAGTGTCTCGCTGAGTGTTAATTTTTAATTTCCAGCAATGAGAGTGTATTCTAATACTCAAATATATCTCTCCGCTCCACGGCTCATATCTCACCTGCTGTTTTTATTATGCTACGTCTCAGAGGGAGCGTCACAGGAACTGACTGTCCTCTTGAGAGAGAGAGAGAGAGAGAGAGAGAGAGAGAGAGAGAGAGAGAGAGAGAGAGAGAGAGAGAGAAGAGAGAGAGAGAGAGAGAGAGAGAGAGAGAGAGAGAGAGAGAGAGAGAGAGAGAGAGAGAGAGAGAGAGAGAGAGGAGCAGGAGAGAGACCCAGGGCGAATTAAAGAGAAAGAGGGAGGGAGGGAAAGAGAAGAGTGGATGGGTGGTGAGTTGGAAGAGAGAGAGCAAGAGATGCACATGACTCTGTGGAACTGCAGCACAGAGGCTCTGCAGCAAGCCTTCACTGAAGGTGCTTATCTGGCCATATGTCAGTGTGCAGGAGCCAGTGTGCATTGGAGCGCATGAGAGCGACTGCAGAAGCATGCGTACATGAGAGAGAGATAAAAAAGAGAAGAGGAGGACGGATTAAGAAGAGAGGGTGATGAAAGCTGATGTGTATGCATGCGTGTGTGCATTGAAGTGTGTCAGTGTGATAGTTTGTGTGTGTTTCTAAGCATGTGCATGCATTAGTGGGTGCATGTTTGAGTATCAAAGTGTAAGAGAGAGAGAGTGTGTGTGTGTTTGTGTGTGTGTGTGTGTGTGCCCGCAACTGTGTGTGTGTGTGTGTGTGTGTGTGTGTGTGTGTGTGTGTGTGTGTGTGTGTGTGTGTGTGTGTGTGTGTGTGTGTGTGTGTGTGTGTGTGTGTGTGTGTCTGTGTGTGTGTTCGCCAGTATGTGTTCCCGCATATGCCACCATTAATATTGATAAATGCTGGCCTACACTATGGATGCTGTGGTTATCAAAGAGCAATAACGAGAGAGTCTGTCAGGGATCTATTGCTTCTGCCTTCCTCCAGATCTGTCTCCCTGCGTTCTCTCACATCCATCCATCCATGCGCCAACGTGTATCCGTGAACCCGCACACTCTTAAACATGCCTGAAAAGGCATTTAAAAAACGTTTTGAGTCGAGGCGTCCGTCTCTCAGTCGTTCCGTTCAGTCGCTCTGTCTCAGATCTTGAGCACAATGGGAGTTCCTCCTCATTCCCCAGTGTCTCAGCATCGACACGTCGGCAGATATGATTTATTGGTTGGTGTTCAAAAATGAAACGGCAGTGCGTTTATATTTTTAGTAGGACTATCTGTTATATTCATTTTAGTAAAAAAAAAAAGATGCAGATTTGACAGTGAGTGAATGTATCCCCTGGACGATAGTATTAAATGCTAAGATAAAGTGTATGGGCTGTGATTTGTTTTTTGGTTTAATGGTATCTTGTTGTTGGATTGTTTGAGATATTGTTTTCTTACAGTAATCAGTTCTAAATCTCGCATGCTTATCGCTACGCCGTTTTCCCTTTTATCCAATTTCACAACACAAGAAGTGCTTGTGTCCCGTTACTATCAAAGGTATCAGAGCTTCTGTGAGTGGAAAGCATTTTCTACAATACTGTTTGTTTTTTGTTTTCGTGCAACAATTTATTTTTGTCCATTGCCGCACATACAAAGTGATGACGTGCACAAACATGCACGCACGTACGTGTGCGCCCGCACCCACACACAAACCCACGTGCAGACACACACAAACACGCAGGCACTCAAAGAAGCATACATGCAATCACTCCAAGTAGCAATGCTTCGGGAGTGGTAGAAGACATAAGTGTGTGTGTGCTTGTGTGTGTGTTTGTGTGTGTGTGTGCGTGTGTGCGTGTGTGTGTGTGTGTGTGTGTGTGTGTGTGTGTGTGTGTGTGTGTGTGTGTGTGTGTGTGTGTGTGTGTGTGTGTGTGTGTGTGTGTGTGTGTGTGTGTGTGTGTGTGTGTGTGTGTGTGTGTGTGTGTGTGTGTGTGAGGGCATCCTGGCAGAGTGATGAATGCCATCCATCAGACCTGAAGAGCACATTCCTGGCCTTGTCAGTTGAACCATCCCACACATATACACACACAGAAACAAAATACATACACACACACAAACACACGCACAATACAAAATATACACTTGCAAACACAATAAACGTAAATACACACACAAAATACACACACAATGAAAATGCACACACACTCAATACGTGTACACACAAAATCCAAGATAAATAGACACGAACACCACACAAAATGTACACGCCCACACACACACTATACACTTACCCACAGGTACACACACAATGCACACACGCACGCACACCATTTTACCAGCAACATTATGGGATGTGTTTCAAGTTTTCTCATAAAGGCTTGCAATCAATCAGCCTGTAGCCGCTCACTACGAAGGCCCATTAGTCTCAATAATAGCAAACGCACAAAACAACACCAAGCACCAGGCATGTCCCCGGCACAAACAAAAACAAATAACCTGGTTTGTGCTTCAAAATAACAACACAAAAATGTATATGTTATATTAATTTCGGAAGAAATGCGGAATATAAAGGGGTGAATGTTATATTTATATTGAGACTAAGTTGAATCCATACAATAACTTGTGCAAAACCAAGATCCTTAGTGTTTGTGTGTGCACAAGCGTCGCACACAAATGTGCACGCACATTAACTGCAAGGTTGGCCACCAGTGACCCAAGCAAAAGGATGATGGGTCAATTGAGATGCTAACACTCAAGGATAGTGTTAATTTACAGATGGTTCATGAACTCATTTGAGGGGGTGACATTGTACCTCCAGGTATTGGAAATCCTAATGCTGGCTGCACACTACAGGATAAGTACCCCCCCCCCCCCCCCCTTCTTTGCCACACGATTCTTGCCAGATTTCCCACTTCTCACTCTGGTCAGCAATTTCAGCATTTATTTTTCTCCACATTACCCTGTAGTGTTGGGTAGGTTAAGGTTTTTACCAATCGTGGCCTCACAGAACATAAAGCGCAAATATTAAACATGTTCGATATTTACGATCCGATAGTCCTGTTGTGTGGGGGGAACCCCAAGGACAGAAGAGTATTCAGGCAGTGGAATGTCACACGGGAAAGATGATAGCCAATTGGGAGCCACACTGACTTAATGTCAAACCAACAATGTGTGTCCAATCCATTTTGAAGCCGTGTCCATGCTACTACCACCCTCTTCTAATTTTTCGTTTACAATTTTCCGAAAAAAAAAAACGTCAGCAAAATCTAGAACAACTAGTTCCTCCTGTCTGTCGTCCACCATGTTGGTTTACACTCAAGTCATGCTTTGATCGTGAGAGATTGGCTAAATCGGAACTGGGTTGTTGTTGCTGTATTGCCAAAGTCGTAAGGTGTGTGGTCTCCAATGTTTTCTAAATGAGAAAAATCCTCTTTTGTACAACCAGCACAACAGACCTCCTTCAATGCAGCCTTCACATTTCTGAATTACTTCTCTTTCTTTTTATGAGATGATAACTTTTTTCTCTCCTGTTTTGAACCTTGTTACTTTAATCTCAAAACTTATAAAAGATAAAGAGACAATACCATGGGCATCAGTTTGGTTTGAAATGTGCTCGGGACGCTTTCGGAAGTGCATTTTCAGAAGTGCTAGGGACAATGAGGATGCACCTTTTTTTTCTCTTTAGTACAGGTAATGAAAGGTTCTGAATGACGGCATGTTCTCAATTCACAACACGCATCCATCCAATCTACATCAGGCATTCTGACCAAAACTGCCCAGCACTCCCTACCACAATTATTCCAGAATTCAAGCAAAGCAAGAATGACCAAAAGTCACTTTATGCAACAAAAGAGTGACTCTGATGACACCACTGTTGTTGTCTACACTATACCCAACACTGTATGAACGCAAACCGTTTATAAGGCTACTTGGTGGCTATGGCTAACATAAATTGCAAGATTTAAAACAGCCGACCGCTGTAGTGCAAAAAAACACAAAAGACCTCACCACAGCACCAGCAAATCTTAGCAATAAATATTCGTCTCACCTTTATTTATGTGGCGGTGGTCTGCAGATGCATCCCGTGGTGTAGCCTACCGCATCCATTTAGTTCAACAGGTTATCGCTCTGATACTGTCCATGGTACTAGCAACCTGCTCTGGTGCTTTTTGGGTTTGTATTCAGGCTAAAATGACTTGATTGTCCGATGGCTCATCATTGCAACCCAGCCGAAGGGTATTGGTATTAATATCATTCATTATCCATGCCGGGCTGTCAGCTCTCACAAAAAATTCTAAATTCTAATTGTTTGCAGAGAATCGTGTACCCTTAGGCCATGTAGTAGGAGTACGTGGATTTGTTTGCAGATTTCTTGGCAACTGTGTCAAGAATTATATTTGCTATGAACTTTTTCTCTTTTTTAAGTGGTGGGTACAAAATGAATCTTGACGAAAACTGGTATGTACTCGTCCCCAGCGTCCCCAGCGAAATCGACGCCTAGGGACAATATTCAATAGTGTACACAAAAAAAAAACCAAAACAGTCAGTAACAGTTGTAAAATATTCTCAATTTACTTTTAAATAGTGCCCCACACTATTAATTGAGTCATTTGTAAGGTGTCCAAGCTAACACTTTATCTTAAACACACACATTCACAGTGCTGTGGACACCGGGAGCAGTAGCAACACATAAAAGCCTTATGAGTCTTCAGAATGCTAATACAGAATATACCTACTTATCTAGGAAGCAAATCTGGCAACCCAAGGTTAATCACCCAGGAAGTTCTTTCTTAACCAAAGAACCATCTTTGTATCTGGGGTGTGAGTGTGTGTGGGAGGCTCGTGAGACCCTCCTGATCTTGCAAGTTTCTCAGCTAATAACCGCCCAACCTGTCGTGACCTAAAACGCCCTCCACCTGCCTCCGGGTGGTCCGTCCACTTTTGGAAGGTTAATCGTTGGTTTCAATGAACAGCGAGGCCAAACAGAACATTGAGGAACTGATAATTAAACTTGGCCAGGTGTGTGGTGATCTCTCTTGAAAAATAAAATACTGGCTAACTTTACTCTAAGAGACCAGCAAGATAGGAACAAAAACAGATCTGTTATGCCTTTGCTCAGCCTGAGAGCGGAACTTGCCAAAGGGCTACATGGAAAGTGGCTCGGTGCAGGTGTGAAGGTGCATACATTGAGGGATGCACAAAGACATTTATATTTATATTGAATACATGTGTAATACGATTTATATTCAAATCAAACAGCACTCACGGATTGTACTTTTGGTAATAAAATGCATATATTCGCTGTCACATTTGTATTCGAGGAAGGAGCCCGTCCTCCAATCGAGCAACTTGGTGGTAAGTAGCAGGAGTCTGACCATCGGAACTCAGAATCAAGATGTATTGAGAAGCTCGAGTTGTCCTTCTTTTACCATCTACGTCTTCCTTCATGCTGTCTATTGGCACCTAGTTTGTCACTGTTCCACAATTGAATCAGGGTGTTTAATGCCAATGGCTGCATTGGCCCATCAGGGGCCCATCAGGGGCTCATCAGGGCGATGCCGGTAGACAGTATGGATCAGGCCTAAAGGTAGGAGTGCGGAGGCTGTTAAAAGGTTTTTGTGCACCCTCTTATAGTGCTGTCGGTCTCTGCCTCCGACGGAGGCACAGAGACACACTTAGCGAACTTGACAAGGAACAAGATAAAAAAAAATAAAAGTGAAGTGAGGTTATTTCCCAAAAGCCTCTCTATTTCCCCACCGCTGTCACTGCTCTGGATGGGAGGTAGGTCACGTGCATTCTGAGATTGCCACAACAGTGTGTGTGTGTGTGTGTGTGTGTGTGTCTCTCTCTGTGTATGCGTCCTTGTGCGTATGTGTGCTTGAGTATCTTTTTCTGTGTGTGTATTTGGATCTGTGTGCTTGTGTGTGATCCATGCTGAGTCAGATGCACAGAGGCCCCCCGTCCTGAATCACAATGCACCACAGAGCCGCACCAAACAGACCTAGTGTCACCTCACGTCAGAGGGAAGCACCGGGCCAACTGTCTTGACTACCTGCTGCCTGGCTGCAAAGAGTGGGGGAGGGAGAGAGGGAGGGAGGGAGGGAGGGGAGGGAGAGAGAGAGAGAGAGAGAGAGAGAGAGAGAGAGAGGAGAGAGAGAGAGAGAGAGAGAGAGAGAGAGAGAGAGAGAGAGAGAGAGAGAGAGAGAGAGAGAGAGAGAGAGAGAGAGAGAGAGAGAGAGAGAGAGAGAGAGAGAGAGAGAGAGGAAATGGAAGAGGTGAAACAACCAACAGAGAGAGATATAGCGTGACGGGGAAGGACATTGGACACTGAAATCTAAAATACAAAATGGATCAAAACAGTTGAACAAAAGTGGGAGTTTCGAAATTGTTGAAATAACAGATGAGCAGTGACCTCACCCAGTCGACCTCCCTCAAAGAGAGCACACAAAAAAAGTGCAGAGGCTTCAGCCGATGAGGAAGAATCTAGCTCATGTCGCAATTTTCAGCTCTGCCTATCTTTATGTGTGTGTGTGTATGTATGTGCTTATCTTTGTGTGTGTGTGTGCTTGGTGTGTGGGAGTGTGTGTGTGGGGGTCCGTCCGCGGATTAACCTTTCTGGACTGCAGAGTGGGCACAGATGACCCATCTTTTGACAAGTGCCCTCACCCCTACAGCAGGGGGCCCTAACCCTGCCTCTCTGTTGGGACAGACCCCCAGAGCAGGGCACATGTAAGGACCCCTCCATGCTACTGTGACATAATTGAAGTCGTGCTTTACTGCTTCACTTTAATTTGAGTTGTCAAGGGCTATTGTGTGCTCCAGGTGTGCTGGTGAACGTGACGCACTAGAAGTGGATTTCATTTTTTCACACAAGGAATGAATCAGAACTGCCACCATAATCAAAGCGAGGTGCTAAATATAAACTCTAATAAACAGACCCCTTCAGCGCAATTAACTTCCCACATCCGTCAGATGATTACATTAAATGAAAACCCAAAGCACAGTGCACCGTCTGCACATGCCATCACAACAGAGATTCAGAGATTGAATAGTATCTGGCTGGAGCCACTCTCTTCATTTAATCACATATTTCCCCGCTTACTTTTAACTATAAAGTTACCGCACTGCAAGCCATCGCATTTGATGATGGATTGGAGACGTGTGATGAGAACCCAGGAGAGACTATAGTCCATTGTATACAAGTTGTACTTTAAGTCTAGCCAGCAGGCAAATCGACCTAAATTAAACAGAGTTTCGGTCGATTTGAAAGTGTGTTTACCACGTCAGTTTTGGGGTCTATTCATCAATGCATAATGGATTGATCACGAGTTCATTGAGATGTTCCGGGAATAATGTATGGGGAGTCTTTTCCCCCCATTTCAGCGAGGTTAAGGATCCCCTAGAGCCACTGGGGATAAATGTCTGTGTGTTTGTAATTAACTTAACTGCCGTTGAGCGCCCCTGATAAAAAAATATACGCCAGGTCCACCAGAAGCCTCTAAATTGAAAAGACTGGAAACAGGCGAAAGAGCACTGCCATAAATTGCGTGCACCATAAATAAGGCACTCTCAGCCTTCTGGGCCTCACAGCAGCAACACACTGGGGGCGGATACTAAAGTCTAGTAGGCGGTTTGGGTCCGAGACTCCCGGCAACAAGGTCCTTTGGTTCGATCCCCAACACGCGCAGTCTATACCTGTGCTGTAGGCTTCCTTCAGAAAATGCCCAAACATGTACCTACTCATTAAGTATGTGTCTGAAAGATGACTCTCTTTAAATTGCTTTGGATTAAAGCTTATTTTTTATGATTTTTTATGATGCTGATTTACGATGATATCTATCCAAACTGTTGGCTTTACCTGCCCTCTCACTGTTGCTGAAGGCGGCTGGATGTCAGCTATACAGCCTCAGGCCAATCTCAAGCAGATAGGGTTGATTTATTATGAATTACAGTGATGAACGGCAGAGTGGATGGGCGCTGTAATTTGTATGGCTTTTCTAACCTCCATTTTTAATATTTCAACGCGACATCCTCATTTTGAAAGCATCCCTTCCTCCCTTTACATCTGTTCTCTTCCTCTAATATATGTAGGCTTTTCTACAAAACTGTTTAGAATTTTTAATAATTCCGGATTGCAAATTGGAAAGCTCGGGCTTGATAAATACTTTTACCGTCCATCCCGCTATATATTTATCATAGCTATGTATTTATTTGTACATAAATATACATTTTCCTACCGATACCCATGACTTTCTCCCTCATTACAGCCTGAAAGGTTTACTGCCATGAAAATGAATGACTGCAAAATTAATTAAGATACCACTTTTGGGATACATTTTCCTCGCTTTGCATTCAGGCTGTGCAGTCGCTTTTCAATTTTCCTCCAATTACATCATATCACATTCAGACATGGCATCCGAGATGACACCAGTGCATTAAAAGTGGCAAGTGCCCATGTCAGTAGTAACACTACAATGAGATAATTTGGAAGGAAAAAAGCCGCTGGCTGTCTGGCTGGCGATAGCAGAAAGGACAGTCAGGTTCCGAGCGTTGGCATGAGCACTGCATAGTCTCCCGGCACATGCTGATGTGTGTCAGCCAGTCCGACGTCAGGCCTGTGCCTAGCTAGGAAACAGGCGGGAACGTATCAAACAGGCCCGTACCGGTAGTCATGGGGATCTAGGGGCTGTGTAGCTGAGCAGTGGAAAGCGACAATATTTGGTTTTATAATGTTACGGTTATCTTTTGCATTCTACTTTACATTTTTCCTTGCTTTTCCCCCTTCAGTCATACTTTTCAAATTGTGTTGCTAGTTGTCGACACTAAAGAGTGTGCTTAAGAGACGAGTTGTACTCACAGAATAAACCCTTGAATGAAAAGCTACTGAAGAATTGAACGTTTTTTCGGTTCATGAGACTCAAGATTCACTTGTTCAGAGTTCACCTTGATTCTGCATAGCCTCCCCTCTCATCCCTCTTACGCACTTATTGTATGTTGTACGTCCTGGCCCTTAAAACTAGTACTCGTAGCCTTTTATCCTAGCTATTTTTGTTGTACACATGGAATGGGTTAACCTAGCATTGTTAGAACTTGGCACTTGCTCTTTGAACATCCTTAATGTACCGACAGCGATATATTGACCTTTTTCTTTCTTCTGACAAATGAACTTATTGTAAGTTGCTTTTGAATAAAACCATCTGCTAAATGCCCTAAATGTTCAAATAAACACTATTTAGTCTTAAATTTACCTAACTGAAAACGATCTACAGGCAGTAAATTGTATGGTACAAATAGGATATAGCATTGAGATGGTGTGTATCTCTTCATCAAGAGGGTCTGGGTTCACTCCCTTATGGATCCTTCAGCAAGGTGACCAGTCCTAACCTGCTCCTTAATGACCCATCCGAGGTGTTTGGTTTAACGACAACCTGGTGTTATCTTCAAACAGGGAATAGTCTTGGTCTTTTAAGGTCTTATGTGTTCCATATGCATTCCAACCTGACAGTTAGATCTTCTTGGTCTTTAATTTTTCATTATCCCCATGGGCTCAATCGGTTCAGGCTCAGAGTAGTGACGTATTTGCCAACCTTTTCCTCTGCCATAACAAGGGCACTATTCATTGCCTCCTGAGGGAATTCCTTTTTTATTTTAATTGGCCTCAGCCTGGCCTATAAATCAAAGGGGAACTATAATGTAAGATGAATAGTAGGTCCGTTGATTGGACCTCCTCTTTGGACCAAGTTGTTTCTTGTTTATTCTTTCAAGGTGTCAGTTGACATTTTTCCCGCTTCATGGACTATGACGTGACTCATTCAACTCATTCTATTAAAGTCTGATGGTGGATTGCTCGTATCTTGATAATGCCAGACGAATTGTAAACAGCAATTAGTCTGGAATCTCTCCATTCATTTTTGATTGGACAGGCCTACAACCAATCACAGCAACGAAACGGGTGACACAGCAATGAGCAGGGCCAGTTGGTCAATTCAACTTTTACCTAATTCTGTCGGAAGTACGGCTTAGACATCTTTCCTCTTAACAAAAGCTTTAAAGGGGACATATATTATCCCACCAGGTTTGAGTGTGATTAGCCTTACAAGCTGTTTACGAAAATCGGCCCCATATGACATCAATAGTGGGCGTGTCCCCTTTAAGAGCAGTCGTTTGGTCTTCTTTAAGTTAAAATATACCGCCTGATTCGTTTAATAAAGCCTTGATGGCGGATCGTCAGACCGTTCTACATCTGTGGCAGCCTTCCTTGTTGTTGTTGTCCTCTGCACCGTCATCATACTTATCCCGCCTCATGTTATATAAACAGTTGTGATTGGTTGGTCTATCTCGTACCGGGCAGAGTTCCGTTTTTATGGGCGGGGAGCCAGACCTAATCTGCAGAGCAAACAAAACATGCAATTGCGAGATTCATCTGGTTCAGAATCTAGATTACTTAATTAGTTTCTAATTGGATAATTGGGGCTTTTGGACTTCCCAGGCTTGATACAAGCTGAAATCTGTGTACGATTTATGAGTCTGCTAACAGCCCCATAATAGTTCCATTTATTTTTTGTATCACTGCTGATACTTATTGGAATCAATGCTTGATTGTCTGTATTAAAGCTCAAAACAATGAAAGTGGGTGTCTGGAGGAATGTTTCCGTAGACAGTTACAAGAGACAAAAACAAGAGTGCAAACTAGAGAGCAAGACAGAGGGACAAATCGATTGCTTTATGCTTCAATGATAGTTTCCAAATTTTGCCGTCCACAATCTCTGCAATTCACACTAACAACACTTTTTAAAAAATCCACTCCAAAGGCGAGCCCTGTTCGTTGACAGGTCCAGTTCATTCGTCGATAATCAATGACGGGCATGAGAAGATGCCACCATCTGGGTCGTCAGATTGTCAATCGGGAGCAGACCGCCACTGCAATAAAAATCATAATGAAAGATGTGAGTGTGGACCGTAAACAGATCTGATTGGTTTTCCTCGTCCAAAACGTCTCAGTTTCTCTCGCGCTGTGCTCCACTGCCTCCTTAATCCTTCATGCAAGAGTCTTGTTTCCCCCTTTTACCGAGGTGATAAAGTGGAGTGGTTTGTTTAAACGACACTCAGGCGCGTGTGTGTGTGTGTGGATGTGGGTGTGTGTGTGTTGGCGTGTGTGCGTTAGATGTGCGTGCGTGTGTGCGTCCGTGTATCTGGGAGTTGAGGAAGGGAGGGTCCACACTGCTCCTTTTCAATAATTAGAATGACTTAAGTTGACAGGCTCCCCTCTCATCCAGCATTCGTTTAAACAGCAGATATTACTCTGGCTATTAAAGTGCATTTCATGCAACTTGATCAACCTCCAGCCGCAGCATAGGGTAATGGCTGGTTGGCAGTTGGGGTATGCTTTTCATAACTCCAACTTTCTTTAAAAAGCAGCTGAAAAGAAAAGGGACGCAGTGGGATTAAGGCTTGAATATAAAGCCTGTATAGATTGGCAGTAAGGTACCATGAAAATAGATGTGGGTACCTGTGATTGAATTCCGTAATTGTTATCATTTTTCTGAAGTTAATTTGGTGTATATACCCAAATCCTAGTCTGCAAAAGAAGAAAGTAATATATTGTTATGGAGGTTGGTACACTGTGTAATTACCTTGGATAACAATTCAATATTTATGTATTTTAACATATAATGTGTCCATCTATAACCTATTAATGGTTAAAATATTACATTTCTCCAGACACTTTTTGAAGAGAATATATCCATAGCAGGCATGACTAGCTCTGAAAGGCGGCTGATTGGACGAAGGACCAAAAGCCCTGGTTCTCCCGTTGACCTATCAGCTTGCCATTCTCAAACATTTACCCGAGTGAATAATCCAGACAGCCCCTGTACTGCTGATGTTGGCTGGCTGGCTCTGGGAGCTTTCTTACAGTGGAGACAGGCAGCCACACACACACATACACTCACACACATACAAAGTTACACACACATGCACACACACGCACATACACAAAATCTTGCCTTTTGTTCAGCTGTTTCGAAGTACGGGGTAATTATTCCGTTCATGGCGAAATCAGGATGTCATGACAACTGAAAGCTTAACAAAAGCCTGTAATATATTTTGAATTGCTTCCTTGGGGGTTTTCTGAAATTTCTGTCCCTTTCTATCAAGAGTAGGGAACTGTGGGGCGAGCGAGATGAGTGTTCATGTACACACAAACATACACTGAATTAACGTCACTGATTTGCACCGTGTGGATTTGTATGATGTCTTCTTTTTCCCCGAACTGTGATATATGGGGTTGGACAGTGCTAACATCCACATGCAGCATAATCCTCGCCCACGCCTGTTGTTACATGACAACCTCCTGACTGGTTACTTAGATCAGAGAGGGAGAGAGAAAGGGAGAGAGAGGGAGAGAGAGGGAGAGAGGGAGAGATGGAGGAGGAGAGGAGAGAGAGAGAGAGAGAGAGAGGAGAGAGGAGAGAGGGAGAGAGAGAGGAGAGAGAGAGGAGAGAGAGAGAGATGAGAGAGAGAGAGAGAGAGAGAGAGAGAGAGAGAGAGAGAGAGAGAGAGAGAGAGAGAGAGAGAGAGAGAGAGAGAGAGAGAGAGAGAGAGAGAGAGAGAGAGAGAGTGGAACATTGGAACATTTATACAGAAGGGGCTAATTCTCTCTGACCATGATCTGTAATGCACATAAAAAAATGCATGGTATAGTATAAGGGTGAATATGTGTGTCTATGTTTGTCTCTCTGTCTGGGTGACATTAAGAACCCACTTTGTTACTCAAATTATTTTAGAAAAAACACAAATCTAAACATTTTGGTGCCAATACCAGCAACAATAGGGAGCATGGCCGAAGCGATGGCTGACTGAGTCCTGCGGTCGGGAGTTGGTTATCCTGGAACCTGTTGGATAGGCCCAGAGAACACACATTTCACGCTAACTGAACTGCATTTACACAAGTCTGGGCTGAAGAGCATCTGCTACTCCACATTTACACCCAATAATACAAGATATAAAACTTTGGGAACATGAAACAGGAAAAACAGTACCACTGTCTCGGTTAAACCACACGTTGACGGGGGACTGTTTGTTTTCGCTGTGTTCTGCAAAGTTCAGTAGACTTAACAGAATCCGAAATGCAAAAATGAATGTTTTTTCTTCCTCCAAGCAATCTAGGCTTGATTCCCGTAGTCTGTATTTCAACAACACACGAAGGATGAAACGCAGTGGAAAACACCATGGTGCCAGCTGACCCCTTTTTCTGGGTTCCAACTCTTTTTGTTGTGTCTTTGTACCCTAAACCTTAGTTATGCTTCCTCACGGCACATAGAGAAGTTGATCCTTCGAATCTTTTGATCTCTGAACTCATGCGTCGTCGAGAGATGGTGATCAGAGAGACCCCATGCTGGGAGGCCCCTGAGGAGTGTCGGGGGGGGGGGGGGGGGGGGGCGGGGATTAAGTGTTTTATTTCAGCAATTTGGCGCACTCTTGTTCTGAGAGTTGCACAGCCGATCCAGACATTGGTTTACATAACGCAGTGGGATGATGAGATAAGCAAACACAGGAAAAAAGAAGAAGAAGCTCGACACCTACACAGGTGCGTGAACACGCTGCGAGGCGGGGAGCATGGACACAGGTGCAAAGCAAGGCGTGCTGGCAGATGTACACACACGGTAGCGTTCCAATACTGTCCTCACGTCTCCCGGTGGAGACTAGCGGTAGCCGCGTTAGCGGTCGAGCGATGAGGGAGAGGCGCCGTGTGGAACTCGCGACAGCTGAGGCGCGCCGTCATTAAAGGACACAGACTAGACCTCCGGTTAGACCGCAAACCGTTCATTAGATTCAACGTTAATACTCACACTCCCTGCCTCCCATAACTAATAATGCAAAGCGCCGTGCGGTATGTTATTAAAAAGTTTCCATATTTTAATGTTGAACGAGTGCTTGGATTCTGGAAAGGAATCAGAAGTGAAACCGACACGCACAGCCGAGTCGATATCGTAACAATTGAATATAATTAACCGTTTTGTTGACTAATATGATTCTGGATATCATTGGGAAACAAGTCGCATAAGTCTCAGTGTGTGTGTGTGTGTGTGTGGGTGTGGGTGTGGGTGTGGGTGTAGGTGTGTGTGTGCGTGCGTGCGCGCGAGAGTTCACTTTATTATGCTAATGTCGCTTTCTGCATACAGCACACGACACTGAGCTCTCAGAAGCCCGAGGTGAAGGAAGCGACGAGACACTTTGCGTGTGAACATCAGGCGGTAGAGGTGTGAGTGTAGGATTAACATAACCTCTTTTTAACATAAACTCTTTTTGTGAACAGCTTTTTTTGTAGCTGTTCACAAAAAAAAACACAAAAAACAAAAAGCTTTGTCACAGAAGAGTGTTTATCCCAGGAAACTTGCTGTGATTTAGTTTTTTGGGTGTGATGTGTAAGGGGGTGAAAACGGATGTAAATTTTTCCGGGGGTGGTTATTTGTAGTCATGTGGTGTTTTGTCACAACTCACAAGTAACTGATTCTCTTTGTTGCTCTGCTCTTGGAAACATCACACCTTGCTGGATCGAGGCGTTGATGTCACATTCTTCGCTCCCGGCTTAGCTTCCTGATTTGGTATGGGTGGCGTGTAGGGGAGGAAGTGAAAGTCTAACTTCTAAAGCTAACGTGTGGGCTTAGCAACTCATAATCGGGGGATGTGGACGCCTCAAACATGGGTTGAAGGGTACATGTGTTTTGCGGTTGATTTTTCATTGTTGAAGCCTCGCTAGTTTAACAATTACTACCAACGATAAGGACTTGAGTGGCAGAATGGTTTATCTTTCAATAGTAAATTATTTTTTGGTTCAATTTTAATAGACTTTTGGCATTGAACTTTGTAAAGGGGTAGGCACGATTAGGATTTGCTAGGCCTGTTAATGACAAAACTGAATTGATTGGTTGAAAAACCTAATGAAGATAATGTGTTTTCAAAATGTACGTTTTTCTGGGGGTTTTGGCGCGTGTGTAAGTGTGCATTCACGTGTGTGTGTGTGTGTGTGTGTGTGTGTGTGTGTGTGTGGGTGTGTGTGTGTGTGTGTGTGTGTGTGTGTGTGTGTGTGTGTGTGTGTGTGTGTGTGTGTGTGTGTGTGTGTGTGTGTGTGTGTGTGTGTGTGTGTGTGTGTACGCACACGTGTGTACATAGTGTGTAAGTTATGGGGTGTATTTAGGTCGGGACCTCAGGATGTCCTTTTGCACAGATAAAGAGTGGCCTCTACTGGTGAAGACGGTTACTGCTTCTTCTTTCTCTAACCCTTTCTACCCTTTAATATTCAGAATGATCGGAGGGGAATAAATGAATATTTGAATGTAATGTATCTGTTATGACAGTACCCCTTTGAGTGTCTAAATTGAACACTACTATGAAATGTGCCATCTAGTTTAAAAATCAAGGAAGTCATGCAGTCTCTCGACACAACCAAAGTACAAAGACACTTATTCATGCATTGGGACCACAACTAACATTCATATGAGCTGACAGATTAAAAGAACAAGTCCTCATTACTATTGTTATTAATAATAGTATTATTAGAAAGATTATTATCACCACCAAAAAAGGTTTGGTCTGGGAATTTTTTTTTGAGGTTATTGATGAATAAGGGCATTGATGTCAACACTTAAAAAGGGGAAAAAAACAATGTAATGCTGATTTTATTCAGTTTAGTTGTTTTCCGGTCAATACTTGAGGAGCAGAGTGGTGTGTGTGTGTGTGTGTGTGTGTGTGTGTGTGTGTGTGTGTGTGTGTGTGTGTGTGTGTGTGTGTGTGTGTGTGTGTGTGTGTGTGTGTGTGTGTGTGTGTGGCTAGATGAGAGCTCAGTCATTCTACTCATAGAAATAAGCACATGAAGACATCACTTGTGTCCTTCTGAAGGCCTTAATATTCCTCCAATAAACCATCTGCTGCTACACATTGATACGGTGACCATGCTCCGGCAATGCACCTGCTTTGAAATTTCCATTTTGGAAACATTTGAATTTTAATGAATACAATGATTGATGGTTGTCAGAATCGTCAAACCTCTGTGTGTGTGTGTGTGTGTGTGTGTGTGTGTGTGTGTGTGTGTGTGTGTGTGTGTGTGTGTGTGTGTGTTGTGTGTGTGTGTGTGTGTGTATGCGTGTGTGTATGCGTGTGTGTGTGTATGTATAAGTGTCTGTGTCTGTATAACTGAACACCCTTGTATTTGTGCTATAGCATGTGTGAATGCAAAATATTTATGTGTGTGTGTGTGTGTGTGTGTGTGTGTGTGTGTGTGTGTGTGTGTGTGTGTGTGTGTGTGTGAGTGTGTGTGTTCATGCAAGTGTTTGTTGATCTTTATTAACAGAGAGAGAGGGGGGGAGAGAGAGAGAGAGAGAACGAGAGAGAGAACGAGCGAGAAAACGAGAGAGAGAGAGAGAGAGAAAGAGGGGGTGGAGGGAGGAAGGGAGTGAGGGAGGGAGGGAGAGAGAGAGAGAGAGCGAGCGTTCCAGCCAGGTGCAGTTACTGTTCAAACATGTCCCCGTCCGTCCCCCCCCTCCGCCGCTGCAGAGGTACCTCAGCGTGTGTTTGCCTGTGCACTGTTGGCTGTTAGCCTCAGCTCCCCTTTGCTCCCTCTTTGCTCATTCAGATTTCATTTAACAACAGTCCCCCAAAACCCCCCCGCCCCTCCCCTCCCCCCATCCCCATCTTTTTAATGAACACACAGGGGTACTGAATGAAACATCAGTAAACACACACACGGCTGTTTAGAGGCTAGACCCCGTCCCCCTGGGGTGATGAGCGGAATACATGATGGTGCAGTGGCGGGGGTCTTTCGGGGGGGGGGGGAGAGGGGGGGACCCTGCCGATCCCAGGAGGAGTGACATAATGGGGTACGTGGATGACTGGAAGCAGAGCAGCAAATCGAAACGGGATTGACAAGGAGGAGGGGGGAGGGGGGGGACTCAGTCGAACCTCAGTGGTTTCGTCTGTGCAGTCGTGACAGTCGTAAAGGCTTTCGGAAAAAAACCCGGACGCACGGGTTTCCGTAGATGAAAGTGAGTTTGGGCGTTGTCAGAATAAACGTCACCTTCGCTGGAGCTAGGGTGCGTGGCCAATTGAAAACAACCACTCTGAGGAAGAAAGGCTGGAGTTGACTTTTCTGTAGGTTACAGAGAACCCCACCCCCTCCGCTTATCAACTTTATTCATTTCAGTCAAGAAGAAGCCAGAAATGTTCACCAAACACTTTGTGAGACCCTAACTGAAGTAGGGTTTTTCAGGGATTTCATTACCCTTTCAAATTTCCTTTCACTTATGCACTTTACTTTATGGATCCCGGCTACCCACCCGACACCCCTGTGCAGTTTTATGCAGAGCTGGTAGCTACACTAGATGTTGATACCGACTGACTAAAATGCGCTGCTGTGAATCTCCTGCATATAAAGATCTGAATGCAGGGCTATGCAATGGATCAAATGTATTTTTCCCATCGGATCAATGACTTAACCCATCTTACTCACCCAACGTTCCTTTTTTCAAATTTTCAAATGCAATAATAACGCATTATTCTCCATCTGAAAACAATAATGGTAAAAGGTGTGATGTGTTCAGACGTTATCTTCCCTTTATCTTGTCTTTCGATACATGCATGGGACCACAACAGGCCTAGTCCTTCTGTGAGCGAACCGCTCGATGATAAAGAATAACTACCCAGTGCCTTCATTAGCATTCTTCAAGCGGCCTTTACTTGTGCCTCGTCTTCACAACGTCTAATAAAGAGAGAGAAGTTACGGACGGCATTCCAACTGCTTAATTACCGTTTTAAGGCCATTACAGCAAACACGTCCTGCACTTATCACGTTTTAACCTTCACACGGCGGTAGTCGCGCCCATGGTTTCACGAGCGAACTTCGTAAAGGCAATTTCCTTTCTCTCTTTCTTTTCTTTCTTTTATTCGGTTTTCTCCCCCCCCCCCCCCCCCCCCCCCTCTGTAAGCCGGGATAAGCCTTAAAAAACAAATCAAGGACGTAAACAAAGTAAATTACAAAAGGAAGTAGCTCCAAGCGTTAGTGAGTTGGTTGTCAAGGACGAAGTGGCGTCCATGTAGGGGTTTGGGAAGTCCATTACGAACGCCGTGTGTTGGCTATAGCGGAGCATGCGGGTGCAAAGCCGGCTGATTTAATTTGGCAATCAATACGTTTCTGAGAGTATGGGCAGTGGTAATCTTTTTTACTGCACCTCCACCCCTCCTCGCCTCTCTCTCTCCCTCTCTCTCTCCCTCTCTGGCACGCTCTCTCTCTCTCTCTCTCTCTCTCTCTCTCTCTCTCTCTCTCTCTCTCTCTCTCTCTCTCTCTCTCTCTCTCTCTCTCTCTCTCTCTCTCTCTCTCTCTCTCTCTCTCTCTCTCTCTCTCTCATCCCTTCATCCCCCATGTCCTTGATTCAGTCCATCCATCCCTCCACTGTAACAGTACGGCCGAAATAGCCTCTAATGCCTTCTGTGTTGAGGACGATAAGGGCGAGAGAGAGAGAGAGCAGGGCAGAGAGAAAGAAAGGGATAGAGAAGTGCACAGAAAAGGAGAGAAAGGGAGATGAGAGGAAAAGGTGAGAAGAGAGAGCCAGAGGGAGAGAGAAAGGGAGATTACAGGAAGCGGTTAGGAGATGGAGGATGAAGAATTGATATGGAGAGAGTAGTCACCTCTGCTCTGTTTATGTGGCGCAAGGTCTGTGCTCACAGAGTCTCCCATAAAAGAGGATTATGGGAAATATATTTGCTGGCTCTCCACTGGGCTCCCAGAATGCACCGGCACCACAGGCCTCAACGTGAAATGAAGCACATTACGGAAGCACGCCTTAGGGTTAAAATATGATGCAATTAAGAGCGCGATGTGGTATTCAAATTGGCCGTTTACAGTGCCAGCACTCTGAAAGAGTATATTAAAATGCATGCACTTGAGCACACAGAGCAACTGCAAAAAGAATAAGTTTAGTAAAACAGTTATGCTAAGAGAATGCCTTTGAGTTTCACAGAAACTCATTTTATTCCACTATGTGAGTCTCTCAGTTTGACTATTTTAATCTCCTGGGTGCTCCAGCATTTCCACTTTTTCTATTTTTCTCCTCTCCGTCTCTCTCTCCGTCTCTCTCTGTCTCTCCATCGCATTTTTATTCCTTGCTCTGTTGCAACCGCTAATCTTTCTCCAACAGAAAGAGAAAAATAAAGCGAGGGCGACAAAGATTCCAGGGGGCTTGGACTTATCTCCACTGGCAGTAGTTCTTCATGTCCCACATCTGGGGGACACTACTAGTTCTTTTAAAGAGTGGCCAAGCATCAGACACACAGCCATGCACACACTTTGTGCATGCACACAAACGCACACATGCACACACAGACACACACACACACAGACATACACACATGTCATGCACACACAAATAGCAACTCATACACACGCATGCACGTACACATCACACACACATCACACACACATATGCAGCAAAACACAAACAACCACAGGTACGCACATGTACACAACCACACACTCACACGCACGCGTTCTGCAACTGCTACCCAAACTTTGTATCCTGAAGGGAAGCCGGATTCGGTGAATTATCGTGACAATTACGTTTGTGGAAAATAATCGCATGACCAAATATTGACTAAACAAATCTCACACAAATTGAAATTGAATATTACACAAAGCAGGCATCATTATGCCTTCTAATGAAACAAAAAGGATTTCCCTAATATGTCCCTAATATATATTGAGTAAATGCAACGGGAAAATAACAAAATGAGGGGTTTATAGTTTTGGCAGAGATTTCTGGCATGATTGATGAAACAAAAAGGATTTCCCTAATATGTCCCTAATATATATTGAGTAAATGCAACGGGAAAATAACAAAATGAGGGGTTTATAGTTTTGGCAGAGATTTCTGGCAGTGATTTGATCCTCTAATCTTCAAGTCATTTTCGAACGACTGCCTCGCTTCTTCCCTTCCCTTCCCTTAGCATTTAGCAGAGCCAAAAAGTGACTTACAGTGAATTCCAGTGAAATGTCTTCAACAAGCAGGTTGGGCTGAGACATTTCTTGCTCAAGGACGCCATCGCCCACAGGTAGTCAGGGATTTATCTGCCATCAACCAGAAGTCTTCGACCCGTGATTCAAACACCGTAGCCAACTCTCCACCATCAACCATGCCCCTTCATGTCTCCCTCTCTCTCTCTCTCTCTCCTCTTTTTGTTTCCATAGGGACAACAACTTCATCAAAGACTTCCCCCAGCTCGCAGACGGCCTCATGGTCATTCCTCTACCAGTGGAGGAGCAGTGTAGGGGCGTCCTGTCCGAGCCTCTGCCCAACCTACAGCTGCTCACAGGTGAGCAGTGGGTGCACTTTTAGTGGGTCTCGGACATCGTTGTTCGCACCGAGATGGTAAAGTACGTTTGAGACGGATCGATGAAAAGGCAGGAGAGAAGGTTTTGGTAGTGCTAAGGATGGCCTCCTTCCTCTCTAACGGCAGGAAGGAGCCGCAGACCACAAATCCTCTCCCCCATACCACTACACTATAAAGTACGTAATGAATACGAAAACCACATACATATATATATTCAGGCTAGTCTAGTGTTTTAATTACTATACTGACAATTTCCTTTTTTTTATTGGCTTTCCCTTTAAGAATTGGTTCCTCCATATATCAAACCCAATCAATAGATAAACTTATAACTTATAGTATAGTCACTATACTATAACTACACTTATAGTATAGTTACGGTAAACAAAGAAAAGGTTTATGTGGCCATCATTTAAGCAGCAGAGAAATTGCAAACATCATCCATTCAGGAGTGCACTTTCACTCTGGGTGAAGACCATTTTCTTCCGAGAGCTGTATACCTGTCTCCAGACCTATATAGAATGGTGAAAGAGTTGTATTCATATATATGCGGCGTCTACACCTGGTGCAGAGACTAGATTTCCCATGGCTTTAGCTCACTTGCTGATCTATTGTGGGCATCATCGCCGAAGCATCTCAATCCTGTTATTTGTGCAATTCAAGGGGCTAGGGCTCTCACAGAGCAATACACCAAGATTATTCACAACCTTATATATATTGCAGATATTTTGTCATCCAAAACGACTTATCGTCAATAAAGATAATTTCATTGAGGAACAGTTAGGGGTTAAGGCGTCTTGTCCAAGGATGACTACAGGCTAGGCTGTGGATACGGGGGATGAAACCAGTACCTTTCAGCTAGGAGTCCCACCTAGCCATTTCATTATCCTGCACATTAACCATGTATTTCTGATCGAAAGCTACAACCCATAGATACAGCATAACATACACAGGGAATCTAAAACCTGAGGAGTATGTGAACGTAAAAAATATGTGTTACAATACTTGCAAAATAAATACAAAAACATTGAGGAAAAGCAATCAAATCAAAGTTTGTTAAAAAGGTCAAGACAAAATGTTTTTGCAATGTTTCCTAACTTTTTGCCTTTTGTATGTGATGTTGGTGTTTTGGGGTATTTGGGTTGGCTTTCCTGATGTGTTCCCTTGGTTCTCTCGCAGGCGACGCCCAGTTCAACGAAGCCATGGGCTATCCCATGATGCAGCAGTGGCGGGTTCGCAGCAACCTCTACAGAGTCAAGCTCAGCTCGATCACCTTGTCTGCAGGTACAGCACTTCTACAGTGTATCTGCTGTGTTTAATGTTTGGTGACATCTGTGTATAAGTGTACATTTTCATGGATGGATATCTCACATACAAGATTTGATATGCTAGTGTCAAATAATTTCTCATTATCTTGCTTGTGTACTTTGTCAATGATTCTCAAAATCCAAATACTTTCAAAAATAACGATACATTGGTAAAAAAACTTTGAAGTAAAATAAATCAGAAACCAGGGGCACTATTCTCACAACACTATAAAATAAATCTGCGTTTTATCAGACAGAATTCACGTCTTCATTCAAACAAGTCAGTCAATACATTCACACCACTGGCCAGATAAGCCTAACATGGCATCTTTCCACACCCTGTTCTCCTCCTCCTCCTCCTCCTCCTCCTCCTCCTCCTCCTCCTCCTCCTCCTCCTCCTCCTCTCCTCCTCCTCCTCCTCCTCCTCCTCCGCCGCCCCCGGGGAGCCAGGCTTCTCCAAGGTGCTGAAGACCCTGTCGGCAGAGAGCTCGCGGGAGGAGCTGCTGGCCTTCCTGCAGCAGTACGGCAGCCACTACGTCTCCGAGGCGCTGTACGGCTCCGAGCTCAGCTGCAACATCTATTTCCCCAGCAAGAAGGCCCAGCAGCAGCTCTGGCTGCAGTACCAGAAAGGTAAGGCCCGAGAGCCAGTAGAACCAGGGCCAATCCCCACGCAAAAGTGTCGTATTTAGGGGAGATCGGAGGGGGGTAAAAGGGCTTCAGTTTCAGCACCAGGGGTGGATGCTAAGCCTTTTTTACGAGCCGTTCCAAATGGACCAGTTTCTTACATCACAAGAGGCTGGGTTGCCCCCCCGCATGTATGAGGGATGGATCAAAGTACTGACACGCCCCCCTTGTGATGTCATTAAGGGGTCGATTTTGAAGTGGCTTATACAGTACATAGGTTTTACTATATGAGCAAGATTTTGAGAAGATGTAATTCAAACTTTTTCATCCTAGATATAACTGTTCATGGTAGATACAATTTTCATGGTAGGCATAACGGACAGACACAAAGTAAGAAGAATAAACAGCATAGATTTAACACCGGAAAAACGACTGTTAAAGAGGTAATTAAGGGTTATTATGTAGTATATATCAATCAAATACAAGTGCTGTGAGATAACAAACAAAGAAACAAATTCCATCTTATGAGTTGAGCAGATTATACAGAATTAGTACCCAATTATATTGCGAGTGCCTTTAAGAATATACTATGTCATGTTGACAAAGATGTTGGCTCCAAAGAGAGCACCTAGGATTTCAAGGGAAACACTTAATAAAATGGACTATTTACTCTATAAAACCCAAGGAGAATGATGTGGGTGGTTTCACCCGGACCTTTCTCTAACCTTAGACATTTACACAAAATATGAGTTTGATGAAAGTGAAGTGATTTGATGATCACTTCACCGGGTGAATTCAAGTGCAGTGCAATCCCACTTTAAAAAACACTTGACTTGTTTATTACAACGCCGCTTCTCTCCTCGTTTTTTAAGTTATGGTGCTGCATAAAAACCCTGACCTTCTACACCGGTACAAATACAAACACAAGAATAAAGCTAGTCCTTCATTTATGGGGAAGAACTAAAAAAACATCCACTTTACTATTTACGCTTTTAACCAAATTCACTTTGTTAATTCTGATGCAGATAGAGGTCATAAAGGAAAAGGTAGGGGGGGGATGCTCTGTCTCGCTAAGGGGTTCACACTCACTGGCCAACACCTCCCCCCCCCCCCCACAAACCTATTAATGACTGTCCCTAATAATTAAGTCATTATGGATCAGTACACAGCACGCATCCGTGAGCCCCAGTGAGTAATTGACTTATGTATCAGATACCATGAATAAAACGAGGGACACACCACTTGATTGTTAAATCTTTATTACACTCGGTGGAGATAATGAAACAGCACACGGCCTTGTGCTTCACAGAGATGCCAATAAAACCACAATGTTAGGTTTACAACCTCCGATGAAAAGCTTAACACAACGACACGCGCAGCGCTGACATTGTAATGTCACGCTTGGGTAGGCTTAAATAAATCCCAAGACATTTAAGATAAAAGGAGCGGGGAGGAGAGGGCGACAGAATAACTCCACTCCCGAGTAGTCAAGGAAATGAAACCCACTTTTTAAAGGTGAAGGTTTGGAGGATAAGCCCATTGAAAACAAGGACACTTTTGGTCCTCCCAACCATCTGTGGTCGAAATGAACTCTAAAGAGTGCTTGTAGTAAAGAGTCGATAAAAGTTATTGCAGTATCAAAGTTGTAGTGAATATAATTAAATAACATATCGTTAAATTGAAATTATTGGGTGATGAAACATCACTAGCCAACAAAATAAGCAATGAGGTCACACACGTTATGACACCATGCAAGGGTTCAATCATTTAGACTGCCTTTGATAGTGTATTGTTGTTAAATGTTGACATAATTGGTTACTTGTGGGTTTGTTTTCACATGCAAAAATCACATATGTGACATGAAAACGATGTTGAAATGCATGGCTTTTTTTAAGGAATGGCTCTTTTTATTAGTCTTTATTTTACTTTATTTGTATTAGTCTGAAGTGAAAACCGAACCCTTGAGTTTTTTCTGCATTGTAAAACAGTAGTTCAGGCCCAGCTAATATGCAGAGATTGAAGTGCTACCGGTCTAGGACCAGTCATTGTATGCAGTTGCACCATAATAACATTGCACAGACAAAAATGGTTTCCATTTGCAACTGGCCCATGGATGACCCCGGGACCCCGAGGTCAATTAGTATTTTCGGCGGTCTTTGAAAATCTGCGGTTGTTGAAAATCAGTTGAACAAGTTCAACGCTGAAACATAGAACAGAAAGAAAACCAAGAGGAAACTGGAAGTTGTGAGGTCTGAATGTTAGCTTTGTTTCCCTCGACTATAATTGTCTTGCTGTGCACCGAACAGTGTACAATATATCAACGGAAAGGCAGATGCAGACAAATGCTGATCTTTCACGATGGTATCATTAACCTACCAGACCTTGACGCAAACATGATGAATACATTGGGAGTGTATACTACGACACTAACCAATGTCATTTTATCTGAAACACGCTTTTAATTAAAAGCAAATCTGGAAATACAACTGACAAACAGTTAAAAGGACACAGAGGTGTTACACAGTTACACACAAACACCACAAAAGCAATGGTGGAATAAGGCTATGCTCATGGGATTTCTTTAGTTTTTCTCTACTTTGGTTAATGGGATTTACCTCGGCCTCGGAAAATAACCAATAAGCAATGTTATTGTTTTGTTCCCAAGTTTCAGAAAGATACGAGGAGGGTGACACCAATCCATGTGCTTTACCAAGTAACAAATACAAAAAACCCATGTTAAGATACCCAACTCTACAGGCTCTGGTGCAAGGAAACCGCTGTCAACCTTGACGGACACAACACAAAACCCTAGGGGGGTGATGGCCTTTTTCTGTTGTGTTTTTAAACGGGAAGTCACATGACTGGAGGAGGGATGTCGCTTGAGTCGCTGAGGGGGCCACAGGCTGGACTAGCTGGGCCGCCTTCATACGGGTGACGAGATGTGACGGGACAGGAGCAGGGCCCCCATGGCTCCCCTCCTTTATACGGAGCCGGCCACCTCGGGGCATGGAGCGCGACTCCCTGTAGACCGATGACGGAAGTCTGGAAGGCCATTAAAACAAGAGAAGCTTGACCTTGTGGGGTCTGCATGTGTGCCCCCCCCCCCCGCCAGACTAACGGTTTCGTTTGCTATGGATTCAGGTCCCCCTGAGGGTTGGAAGTTTAAATATAAATTTAAAAAAAGAGCCCGAAATGGGTGGTGGGGGCCCCTCCCAAGATTGTTAAATTCGTTCCCCCCATGTACGGTGCTAAAGTGCAATATAATGGCAGCATTTTCAGGCCAAGTGTCGGCCAACATTGTGACTACCCAGGCAGGCACTTGGCTTGAAACTTCTCCCGGGTTGTTCAGAATAAAGTGGGCATTTTGGACAGGTAAGAAATAGCCTGGTACAAAGAGCCAGTCTCTGTGCCCACGGGGACCGAGGCCACAGTCTCAGTGAGTATAATCGAGTGGGGCAGTTGGAATGGCATCTGTTGCGTGCACACAGGAATTCGTCTTGGCAATTGCGATGTCAGCATGCCTCTGGGGGAGTTCGGCAAAGCCAGGGGGTTTTGGAAAAGTGGAGAGAAGTCGGCGAGATCACAAAACTTTGCTTTCAAGCGGCCACCGGAGCAGTCAGACGAGGGTGACGAAGAATGGGGGCTCAGACAGGCCGCCAGCCATTCCAAACTTTGCAGAGAGCAGATTAAGCTGGGTACAAAGATGCCCTCAGATAGCCTCTTCTTCGAGATTTTTTTGTGCTTCGCTCAGTGTTTCCCTGACCTGATTCTTTATTTTTATAAAGCCCTTGAAGAAACATACAACATATGCCACTGTCCGCTATTTTTTTCTCATTAAAGTGCAGAATTAGCTGACTTTTCTACTCTCCCTTTCACAGAAAAAAAAAAGTTCACAGAAAATGTGTTGTATATTTTAAGTTGTATGCTTCTTCAACTTCACCCAAAGAACATTTGGGTCAATAATTAGCAAACTATTGTTCCTCCCGACTGCTAATCAAAGCCAATGCTGTATTCATTTAGGACTATTGCCACGTTCTTGTGTGCCACACTGCAAACTAAACTGCAAAATGTTGTTGATTAACTGCAAGCGCCCACGTAGAATGACCAAGAAGTTACCAGCAGGTATCAAAAGGCCTTTCAGCTCACACACACACACAACTAGACGTATGAAACAGAACAAGTCTGGTGGTAATGGTTGTTGGCTCCGTTGTTGTGAACAAATGTTCCCACTTCAACCACCAATGTAAGGTCTGTTTATTTATAAGGGGTGTAGGAGCAAACCACCACATGGTCACCGCCCATGTGACAGTTCTGACCAATTATAGGCGACAATGGCGACCTCATAAGAGGCTGTGCTTTTTTCTTTTCACTATTATTAGACTGATCGACAGCGCAGTCTAAAATATCCCTGCTGTGTTTTGAGTGGCGTCAGAACTGTAATTAAAGCTTTACAGTCCATAATCCAAATGCTCCGGCTGCTGCTGGGTATATTTTGGTATGGTGAAGTTTCAAACGACAGGAAATTGAACTAGGACACAGGTTAAGAATCCAATACTGCCACAACGTGATAGGAGGATCCAGAGTAGTAAAACATGCTGAATCGTGTACCAATAGGTCAATAGTACCAATAGGTCAATAGTGTTATCATACAGGAGATTAGTAGTGAGTTTGGATTTCAGTCATTATTATTATCGTTACTATGTCTCTGTACACTGTCAGTGGTTTATTTTCCCTTCGATCCCCCCACGACACCGCTGTGCACATTCCAAAAACCTAGCCCACAATCGTCTCTCCGGCGACCCCCCCCACCCTGCGGCCGAACAACGGACTGCCCCCAGCCTAGCAGGTGGACGAGCGCCTCTTGTGCACGTACGCGTACACCTTCACGCAGTGGTCCCAGCAGTCCAGGACCAGCAGCTGTCCCTTCTGGGTGATTGCCACGCCCACCGGGCAGGTCAACCCCTCGCGGATCAGCACGTGGAAGCCGCCCTCCTTGGGGAAGCGCAGGATCTCCTTGCGGCCGCTGTCCGTCACCAGCAGGTCCCCGTTGGCGTCCACGCACATGCCCGTGATGCAGCGGAAGTCCTCGTTCTCGGCAAAGAAGTGGCTCAGCTGCTTGCCCAGCTGGCCCCCGCTGCTCACCGAGCCGATGGAGAAGCCGCCCTCCAGCTGCAGCTCGTTGTGGCGCTTCTCGAAGTTGAGCGCCAGCCCTTGCGTGAAGTACACCGTGCCCTCGGCGTCGCACGCCACGAACTTGGGCCGCACCGCCGAGCACAGGCGGCTGTAGCTGACCACGCCCACGTTGCGCTCCACCGCCAGGCTCCAGAGCTTGCCGCCCTCCACGTCCGTCACCACGAACTGGCCCGAGGGCGTGGCCGTGATGCCCCACGGCTTAATCAGCTGGTTCTTGTGGCAGGCCACACAGTGGCCATCCATGGTGTACACCTTCACCGAGTTGTCGTAGTTGTCGGTCAGGCCGATGAGCCCCGCGGCGTTGACGGCGATGGACAGCGGCACCAGGTTGGGCAGGTCGGCGCCGAGGAAGCTCAGCACAAAGTTGTCGATGCTGCTGGCGTTGCGCTGGATCTGCCGCTGGAAGCCCTTGCGGTTGAAGATCTGCACGCGGTAGTTGCCGCGGTCCGCCACGAGCACCTCGCCCTGCGACGACACGCAGATGCTCACCGGCAGGTTGAACATGCCCGGCAGGTTCCCCTTGCAGCCCATCCTCTTGACGAACTGGCAAAGCTGGGGCCCGGCGTCGGCCCCGGCCGCTCCTGGCGAGGGCCCTCCGCCCTCGTCCAGGGACTTTGATTTGAAGTTGACGGGCGAGGCGCACACCGCCTCCTCGGCGGCCGCCACCATGTTGACATCTCGGTAGAGTTCCATCGACTCCTGAGGGGCCTCAGACGCCTCGCCGCCCGTGGCGCCCTCCAGCCCCGCCAGACCGTCCTCCACGGCGAGCTCCAGCGCCTCGTCCTCGTCGTCCACGCTGACGGCGCACATCTTGGCCGTGAGCGTGGCCACCTCGAGGGCCCTCTGGCGGTCCGCCTTGAGCAGTAGGGGCTCCTGCAGCTTCAGGGTCTTGGGCAGGCTGCCCCTCAGGTCCAGCTCGGCGTCGTCGGGGCAACCCGCCGCGTTCTCCAGCAGCGCCACGTCACTCTGCCTCGCCTGCATGGTCAGGTAGTCGCAGCGGGACACCACCTGCACCTCGGCGATGTGCAGCAGGTACGTCTGCTCCTCCAGCACCTGGCGGTTCAGCTTCTCGATCTCCGCCATGGAGGCAGCGAAGCCCCGCTGTGCGCGACCCAGCTCCTCCTGGAGGCTCAGCTCGCAGTCCGCGTACTCCTGCTGCACCGCCCGACACTTGGCCCTCAGCGACTTGGACACGTTGTCGATGAACACCTTCTTCTTCTGGATCTGGCCCATGGCCTCCCTGAGAGCGGCCAGCTTGGCCCCCAGCTCCTTGCGCCGCTGCTCGGCCACGGCTCGGATGGGCTGTACCGAGTGGCCCCGGTGCTGGTGGTCCTCCAGCTTACAGGGGTCGCAGAGGACCGTGGAGCAGTCGTGGCAGTACTGGTGCGGCAGGCGGCTGCCACAGGAGCGGCACATGAGGGCAGCCGCCGCGCCGCAGGAGCTGGTGCAGTCCAGGAGCTTGAGCACGGTGAGGTTGTCGGCCAGCTGGGCGATGTTGCTCATGCGGGACACTTTGCTGCAGAACGGGCAGCGCACGCCATTGATGGTGCTGGCCAGCAGCCGCTCCAGGCACTGGCGGCACACCGTGTGGCCGCACTGCAGGAGCTTGGGTCTCAGCTGGTCCGAGCTGTAAGTCTCCAGGCAGATGGGGCACTCAAGCACCTCCCGCATGACGTCCGCGTCCAGGGAGGTGGTGGTGCTGCTGGCGGCGCCGGCCATTTTATTGCTGGACTCTGTGTGGGGAATGAAGTTGGATGTAATTACTGTTTTGATTACATTTTGTTCTTGTATGTATGTTTTCACATAGAAAGAAAGAAAGAAAGAAAGGATCTTTTCAATAAAGTGATTTTGAATTGAGAAATAGAGAGGAACGGAGAAGGGAAAAGAGGAGTTAAACAAATGTTGTATTTAAGCTGCAGCCTATTTGCAATCACATTTGCATCCAAAATGATAGCTTAAGTACATCTATGTATTGCAAAGCCTCAATCCTCTCTGTATGACTTGTGTATTCCCATGGGGTGCAGCTAGGTATTAGCCTATTTATCATAAAAGTCTACAAGTAAAAAGGCTCTTAAATAATCGGTGCACTTAATATTCATCCTCAGGTTTGAATTGTTTACTGCCTGCTTGCTAGCTCATTGTCTAATGACTTGTTGCAATGGGATTAGCATACTGTTTCATGTAGCATTGGCTAGCATCTTGCAGTTCAGGCTGAGGCAACTGTCGATAACTTAATGAGTTAGATTAGTTAACCTACTAGCCTCCCTGACACCTTAGCTATTAGCTGAATCGAAAGCTAAATATCGCCAGGCCTCCCTCCCTCCCTCCCTCAAAAAACAACTTAACTTCGATGCAATGCGACAAGAACGTAATATAATAATAGTTGGGCGGCTTTGGATACTCGGAAGACCATTGACAGGATAAAACAAACGTGCGTCTTTGCTCGATTTGCACGTATTGACGTGGAATTTCAAAAGCTTACCCTTTCATTAATGTCAGATGGATGGTGGTTTGGATGGTGTGGTGCCTGTGTGTGTGTGTTTGTGTTGTGCTCGCTGTGCTGATACTGCGGTGCTGCCGACGACGACGTCACCGACCCAGGGGGCTGCTGTCATTGGCTGGCGGCTGTGAGGCAGTCGAACTCATGCTCAGAAACATTCACCTTAGCAATATCAACTATCGGATTTTGGATAGTCGAGTTGAAAGGAATTGATATAGTTGGTCCACACAAGTTTAATTAAATATAAAAAATAATTCCTACATTTGATCTATCAATAGAATATAAACCACTCACGGACTTGAATGCAATGACATACCCTGAACTAGATAGAAGACTGATGGAGACGGGCTATATCTGAAGACAGTGGGTGGCAATTGGAAAAACATGCTTGCCACATCATGTGTGGAAACATGTTGGATGTGTGAATATGATTGCAGTTACATCGTGTAACCACTAGATGGTGGCATTTGTCTTTCTCATATTTTCAGCAGCAGCTTAATATTGGAAAAGGAAACGAAATGCATTATTGCTGTGTTTGCTGTTATCGTTGTTACTGTTGTTTTGATTATCTACAATATATACGCTGTTTTGGTTAGTGGTCGTTTTAGCTACTAATCCTTTAGTGTGCAGATGTTGTGGTTGTCTAGGTAGAAGTGTTAGTTAGACTAGCAGTTGTAGTAGTTAGAGTAATGTTTGTTTTTAATGTTGCAGAGCTAGCTTTTTGACATTGGTAAATAATGGCATTTTAATAATAACAATAATGATAATAATGATATTTTTATTATTTTAAATAATATATATTTTCAATATTTCCAAATTCATCCTCTTGAAAAACATCTCTAAACTAGGGCACTTTGATCAGGGGCCAACTCCAAAGAAGAGCCAGACGATATAAGTAGGCTACCTATGTCACAACAACTTCAGAAGTGCTGGCAATATCGGACATCTGTACAGAATAAGCCGGAAAGACATCCGAAACTTTTGCCTCCGTTGCCGTGGCACTGCGATTCTGGCGAGAGGGGATAGTAGCTGTCCCCGATGAGTAATTATTCCAC
>OLKM01000048.1:250000-257500 GCA_900291075.1 Melanogrammus aeglefinus
GTGGGTTGGGGAGTGTGGGAGTGTTGGTCTGGAGTGTGTGTGTGTGTGTGTGTGTGTGTGTGTGTGTGTGTGTGTGTGTGTGTGTGTGTGTGTGTGTGTGTGTGTGTGTGTGTGTGTGTGTGTGTGTGCTGGTATGTGTGTGGATGGTTGTGAGTGTGTGTGTGTGTGTGTGTGTGTGTGTGTGTGTGTGTGTGTGTGTGTGTGTGTGTGTGTGTGTGTGTGTGTGTGTGTGTGTGTGTGTGTAGTGTGTGTGTGTGTGTGTGTGTGTGTGTGTGTGTGTGTGTGTGTGTGTGTGTGTGTGTGGTAGTGTGTGTGTGAGTGTTGGTGTGTCGTGTGTGTGTGTGTTTGTGTGTAAGTGTGTGTGTGTGTCTGTGTGTCTCTGTGTGTGTGTGTGTGTGTGTGTGTGTGTGTGTGTGTGTCTGTGTCTGTGTGTGTGTGTGTCTGTGTGTGTGTGCTGGTATGTTTGTGGGTGGTGTGTGTGTGTGTGTGTGTGGTGTGCGTGTGTGTGTGTGTGTGTGTGTGCTGGTATGTGTGTGGGTGGTTGTGGAAGTGTGTGTGTGTGTGTGTGTGTGTGTGTGTGTGTGTGTGTGTGTGTGTGTGTGTGTGTGTGTGTGTGTGTGTGTGTGTGTGTGTGTGTGTGTGTGTGTGTGTGTGTGTGTGTGCTGGTATGTGTGTGGGTGGCTGTGAGTGTGTGTGCCAGACAAATGAAATGGACTGAAAAGGACATCACACACAATAAATAATGTCTGTCCATCCAGGGACATTTCTGTCTGCGGCTGAAATTGTTTCATGAAAAACATGATACGTGCCTAAGAGAAAGCCCAATGGCCTAACCTAAATGTCAAATTTGAGAAGTGCACAGCTTAAGAGATAGATTTAATTAATGTGAGCCTCTGTAATGCCCTGACCCCTTTTTTGACTTATAGCGATGCAATACTTGCCAGACTCTTTATTATGTCTCCCTCATAGTGTATTTACCAGACTCCACCTCTAGGTGGCATAGGTTGGCTAGCTTTGACCACTGAAAACAGGCAGCTTGATTCAGGGACTCTGAAAAGGATGATGTCATGGTTTTTGCCTCGTGTGAGGATAAGTTATAGGTAGTGTAGGTGCATGTGAATTTGTGCCTGTGCGTGCATGTATGTATGCGTGTGTTTATGTGTGTTTTTATGTGACACGCTGTGAAAAAATAACCGAAACACTAAAAGCACAATATTTTTCACACGTATTTAACGCCGTCTCTCCGGGAGATTATTGCGTTACGACCAGGACTGCTTCCTCTCAACATGTTGTCGAGTTATGCTAGCTACGTCGGGTTAGGCAAGTGATGTCGTGGTATGCTAGCTCTTCCATCAGGTCTTGTCAGGTCTGGTGAACGGCCTCTGTCTGGTTCCAATTGACGTTTAGGCCAATCATGTGTTCCTCTGGTCCAGGAGTCCTTCTGGAAGCCCCCCGTCCCCCTCCCCCCCAAACATACAGTTGGTTTGGGATTCACCTGTGAATGGTTTCATCTTGGCCCTAGCTCAGGCATGATGACTGGGCGCTGCTCTCCAAAGAAAACACATCCACACATGCACGCACCTCGCATGAACGCACACACATGTGTACCCGCCTGCACACATGCATGCATACATGCATTTGCGTGCACATACATGCGCACACAAACACACATTACTGTCATTCTCCTCGTCCTACATAGAGACATACATTCAAAACACACACAACCGCAAACACACACTCACACACGCACACACACAGACCAGACACCAGTTCACAGTCCCCGCCATCAAGTATCTCATTACCTCACCTTCTGAAACCATGGGAGGAAATAACAATGACAGAGGTAGGAGCTAACACACACACACACACACACACACACAAAACACACACACACACGCAAAACACACACACACACGCAAAACACACACACGCAGACACACACCACATCACACACACAACAACACACATCCCACAACACAACCGTCCACCAACAAAGGGGACCGTACGTGCCGCCCATCCCAAGCAGTGCGGACCCCCAGAAGAAAAGAGGACCAGTCGATAGCAGACGGCCCCTAGTGGGCACTCTATCGATGGGTGAACGTGAGGAAGAGCACAATGTCCTCTCTCACCCCCCTGCAATCCCCCTCCCTCTCCCCCACTGTCCCACCCCCTTCACCTTCCCCACACACACACACAGAGAAGACAAGCCCCTGGTCTGGGGGGGGGGGGAGATTGTGGTTGAGGGGTGGCTGTGGTAAGAGAGCCCTCTGAGGCTGCTGCTCAAGGCAAGATTATTAGCTCCTTATTGATGTCATTCAACCCCCCCCCCCCCCCTTACCTCCATCAACCCCCCCGGGAGATGGGTGGAGAGTCTCTGCTGATCCTCACATTCTCTCTCTCTCTCTCTCTCTCTCTCTCTCTCTCTCTCGCTCTTGCTCTCTCTCTCTCTCTCTCTCTCTCTCTCTCTCTCTCTCTCTCTCTCTCTCTCTCTCTCTCTCTCTGCTCTCTCTCCTCTCTCTCTCTCTCTCTCTCTCTCTCTCTCTCTCTCTCTCTCTCTCTCTCTCTCTCTCTCTCTCTCTCTCTCTCTCTCTCTCTCTCTCTCTCTCTCTCTCTCTCTCTCTCTTTTGCGTGCGTATGCGTCTGACTGTCGATCTATCTAGCCATATATATATTTATACATATCTAAGTGATTGCATCTCTGTCTCTCTATCTCTCTTAATACATCTGTCTATCCTTATCTCTTTCTATCTGTCGATCTTTCTATCTGTCCGTCTGTCTATCTCTGCTGTGTATGGTTCCAGACAGGCAGGTGATCTGAGAGGAGACACCAAAATCACAATAATAGCCTGGCAGCCTGAGTTAGGATGGAGTGAGCTGAGGCTGTGTCTCTGTTCATTGTTTTATTGTTACTTTCATATTTAGCAGTGTTTATGCGATGCAGCAGTTTTTTGTGTGTGTGGGTCAGGGGAGGCTTGTGTGTGTGTGTGCATGTGTGCGTGGGTGTGTGTGTGTGTGTGTGTGTTACATACGTGTGTGTATGTTTAATTTGTGTGTCTTGGTTGTTTATTTGCAGGCTCATGCAGGATACCCCAAAAACCAGTCAGATTCTGATACATCGTTGACCCTGTTTTTATTTTATAACAGTTTAAAAACACATGAAAACGGAAATCTGAGGCCTTTCAATCGTTCCCTGTTCTCTAGGTTATACAATACAAAAACGCGTAGACCCTGTAATTTCTATGGGTCTACTGTTATTCAAAAGAGCCGATCACAACTACCAACACCCTCTCTAGGTTGTGCAACAAGGAGGATGAGGGCGAGGGTCAGGTTGGCACGGACCAGCTGGTTCATGGAGGATCGATTGTTAGACTGGAACATGAAAGAAAGGTCACTTAATTCTATTCCCAACCCCTTTGTTTCAAATTGCTTCCAGAATGTACACAACACATCAGTATACACTTTGAGTGAGGCCTATCGTGTTAAGGCACATGATATTTTAAAGTACACTTAAGCACTTTCCCACATGCAGTCTTAGCCTGCAAATATCCAAAAGATTTCCTGAATGTAGAATGGAAAAAGGGATCTATATTCCTGGAAATCTGCAGTGATAATTTGCCTGCCCAAGACCTAGCCACATGTCCGGGGTCATTGCCGGGTACAGCTGTGTGGTGAATGAGCCAACCAATCACAAGCTTTCGCTGAGGACGTACTTGAATTAGCGACGAGCTTATCTTTAAGCGACAATGCTTTACAGATGATCCGATAACAACATCAATGCTGCTTTTTGTTTGCAAACAGACTCCTTTTTTGAAGAACAGTTGAAACTAGACCAAAATAAGGGCACTCCTACTTGAGAGTTGTATGGCGACCTGTGTCGGTGAGCGTTGAATTAGCGCCACCTGCTGGACTGTCCCTCGGCCCGTCTGTTTAGCCATGTGTGATCGGGTGGTAGATGGAAATCTTCCAGAACGTAGCTGCATGTGTGAACGCTGGAAATCGCTAGCGGTGCCTGAAAGGCTATCCTGGTAATTTCCCGGGAACAATGTGTGAAAGGGGGGGCTTTATAAATACATTCCTCTTCAAGGGCTTTCTTTGGACGTCTCCCGCTAAACTGACTGCATTATTCAATGGCCAGCCTGATTGTTTGACAGTGCATGTCATGTCTCTCACATGAATCAGGCCATTGGTGAGCCAGCACGGGATTGGGTTACATGTAAATTACCCCCTTGCCTCGTTGAAAAGCCGCCCAGAGTGACCCTAACAGACCAGAACAGAAAATACAATTGTAAAAAAAAAAAAAATACCACACATTGTGATACGTCTTTCCTTGAAGTACTCAGAATCGCCATTTGGGTTGTGTGTGTGTGTGTGTGTGTGTGTGTCCCGTGTATGTCCTGCTTCGAGACGGATTTGATTCCTTGTTTTCGATGTCGTAATGGTCCTAACTGTGCGTACTTGGGTTTACAGCGTCGGGCTAAGCTAAAGGAATCACATGGACATCATAAAGCTTCAATGTACCGTGAAGCATAAAATGTACATTCAACCCTAGCACAGTCTGTGTGTGTGTGTGTTTGCGTGGGTGCGCGTGTGTGTGTCTGCGTCAGTGCCAAAGACAAATACCTCAGAGCACAAATAAATAAGCTCACGCCAGTGGAGGTAGCGGGCAGCCTCGTGTGCTGCGTCTTGTGATTGAATTATGGCAGACCTTTCCAACAAATTGGTTGTGAGACTAATGACTGAGAATGCTCTTCTCAGATCAGCCGACAACACAGACACACACACACACACACAAACAGACACACTGACACAAACAGACACTCTGACACAAACACGCACACTATACATCCACCCACAATACACTTTCTCCCACATCCTTTCTTCGTCATCCTCTTCGTCATCATCATCACCGTTATCTTCTCCTTCTTCCCGTTTTTTTCATTTTTTCGAGTCAATAACATCGGATTTCTTCGTCGTCCTCTTTATCATCTCCACCATCTTCATCCTCTGCATCATCGTCTTCATCATCTTTTCCCGTTTTCATCCTCACACTTTGATTAGCACTTTGGTTCTTGTTTTTTTTCTTGTTTTTCTGTCTTATGTCTGAGGAGATGAGCTGGTTGCACGCGGACTACCTCAGACCACCGAGATGAACTTGTTTGCCAGGGTGACCCAGCAGCTCTCCCTCACCTCCAAGCCCTCTCGGCTTCCAAAAGCTGTTTGGTCAACACCAGGTCTGCACTGACCCCGGTCCAGCCAGCCTCCCTTACACCAAGCCTCATGGAACAGCCCGCCATGTTGGCCCATCACGTCAACACAAGTCTACCATTTTTCGGTCGCGATCTGTTCGTCGTATTATTTCCTGGTGATCACCAAAACATCGGCTCACACATGTCTGGCAAAATACCCCATCCAACCCAGGGCCCATTCTTTCAGATTTTCTTCCTTGAAAGGTCTCCTTCTGTTAGATTAAACGGAGGGCCGGGGTCACCTGGCCCGGCCTGCTCCCATCCCTGGGTTTGAGCGACCTGGTCGCCAACCTTTTCTGGGTGTTCCCGGAAAAGGCACCTCTGCCCAGTTTCTTAGAAACTACCCATGGGCTTTGGTCGTTAACACCATTAGGAACCGATGATTGGATTGACCACACCCACGTGCACACACATACACACGCACACACACGCACACACACACACACACACACACACACACACACACACACACACACACACACACACACACACACACACACACACACACACACACACACACACACACACACACACACACACTTCACACACACACACACACACACACACACACACACACACTTGTGCACACACATACACACGTATATTAAAAAGACAAAAACAACTAAATAAAAGACACACAAGTCACACAGTCAGAAAAAATAAAAACAAACATACACAGACACACACACACACACACATACACACACACACACACACACCCGAGTCCCTGCTGTCGGTGACGTCTTCAGCATGTGGACGCTCCACCGGCCGTGGCCATCGCTGATGGCCGTCTGATAAATCAATACTGTGGGCCAGCTGGCTAGCGTATTCACATATTAGCCCCGGGGAGATGGACAGTAATGTCGGCCATCGCGCAGGCTAGCCAAACAAATTAATACATTAGGAGGGGTCACCGCGACCTTCTTGCTCCATACGAGCGAGTCATGACATGCTCCCGTGGAAGTGAGAATCTGCGACCCGTGCCCCCCTTCCCCATCCCCCAATCCCCCCATCCCCTAATCCCCCCATCCCCCAATCCCCCCCCACGGTGCCAGAGTGTCTGCGACGCTGCTCGGGATCATGACAAATCCCGGTGCGTTCCTTTTTTCTTCTTCTTCTTCTTCTTCTTCTTCTTCTTCTTCTTCTTCTTCTTCTTCTTCTTCTTCTTCTTCTTCTTCTTCTTCTTCTTCTTCTTCTTCTTCTTCTTCTTCTTCTTCTTCTTCTTCTTCTTCTTCTTCTTCTGCTTCTTCTTCTTCTTCTCTCGTTTGCGGTATAGCGTGGCGTTCGGCGCTCGTGGCTCGCTGGTCTTCGGCCCAGCGGTTCGGGAGCACGAGATGATTAGGGCCATTAGCCGCGGTGTTATTCATCGCTGCCGTTGATAAGGTCACTGGAGAGATCAATAATGGGTGGTCTTCTTTGTCTCCTTCTTCCCCCCACCCTGGTGTAACTGGTGTGGGCCGAGCTTGGCAGCCATACCCGGGGCGCTCTGGTTTATAACAATGTCATCGTTAGCTTTAGCCGCAGTGGCGGGAGAATCGTCATAACAACAACAAATAACAATGAAAGAGAAGACCTGTTTTTGTTGTCGTTTGTAATATCATCAAGACCCGCCTGCAGGCACACAGGTTTTACCCCGCTCGGCCTTCAACATGTGCATTACGGATCCATATCTCGGTTCTGGGAAGTGTATGATTTGAGGCTAATCGATGCATAAAGGGTGTGCGCATATAGGGTATCATCTCCTCTGCAAACAGCATTGGACACTGAGGAGGAGGTAGGTGCAGTCCAGAGGGCTCAAGGCGTCTCATCTACGACCCCGCTATCCTGTTCAACTTGATCAACCCGTACTCACACTCGTCAGCAACTTAAACAAAACCCACTATCTGCCGTCTATCACGCGACTCTTCTTCCACACTCTTGACGGTGTGTGTCTGTCGCCCGACAATCAAACCGGTCTCAAATTTGAACTTTTGTTTTCTTGTCTCAACAATCCTGGCTGTCGTGCCCCCTGGCTTTCGCCCCCTCACCACCGCCAACCCCACCGCCACCCCCAACCAACCCAGCAGCTCTTTACCGCCTTCTCCTTCTCGCCACAATTAGATTGCCTGTTTACCCAGCGGAGACTGGCTTGCATTACTCTTCAAACATAAACATGCCGGTAATCGCTTTGTCTATTTTTCACATGTGCAGCCATGCAGTCATGCGCACAGACCCGTACAGGGGTTTTTCTAGGAATCTGGTGGTGGTGGAGGGG
>OLKM01000048.1:260000-267500 GCA_900291075.1 Melanogrammus aeglefinus
TGTATGTGTGTGTACACACTGATGAAGTAGTTCAATTAGACTGGGGCCATATTTCCTTCCTGCAGTGAGGAGGAAGTGGGCGAGTGTATTTTGACACACTTTATGTTCCATGTCTTCCTGGTCTCACCTCCCTTTGGGCTCTCTCTCTCTCTCTCTCTCTCTCTCTCTCTCTCTCTCTCTCTCTCTCTCTCTCTCTCTCTCTCTCTCTCTCTCTCTCTCTCTCTCTCTCTCTCTCTCTCTCTCTCTCTCTCTCTCTCTCTCTCTCTCTCTCTCTCTCTCTATTTATATTTATTTTGTTCGACTCACGAGCTATATAAATGTCAGTAAAATAATGTATATGTAAATAAAGTAATATTCATTTTAATCTTAAAATCTTAACCTCTAAAATCTCTCTCTCTCTTACACTTCTACACACACACAAACACACACACACAGACACACACACACACACGCGCGCACACACACACACACACACACACACACACACACACGCACACACATCACACACACCACACCACACACACACACACACACACACACACACACACATACGCACACCACATTTGACATTTCCACATTCAATATCCCCAATTATCAGAAGGCAGGAACATCTTAGTAGCATCAGCCAGCCCGCACTCTGACATTACAGACCCCCACTCCACTTTAACTGGCCTCTGGCATGGAGGAGAAAGCTATGAGAGGGTGTGTGAGAGAGAGAGAGGAGAGAGAGAGAGAGAGAGAGAGAGAGAGAGAGAAGAGAGGAGAAGAGAGAGAGAGAGAGAGAGAAGAGAGAGAAGAGAGAGAGAGAGAGAGAGAGAGAGAGAGAGAGAGAGAGAGAGAGAGAGAGAGAGAGAGGAAGTTGATGGGTGATCAGATTGAAGGGGTGAAACAACTGAGAGAGAGAAAACATGAATGTGTGTGAGAGGTAGAGCGCGCTCGCGGGCTCTCGCAACCATGACGTGTGTCTGCGCTCTGCCCTTTTGAGTGTCATCTGCGCGCATGCCGCTACGCACATGCGCTCGCCCGGGCAACTGCGTGTCAGGGGTCAGGTCGCGGCCGCGGGCCTGGGGGGAGATTGGGTTATCACACCGGCCAGAGATAATTGCCTTGTCTCTCACCTGTTCCCCTTCACAGGCCTTCAAGAGAGCCACAATGAGCTCGTACTGGTGCGCCGGGAAAGGTGACGTCATCGACAACTGGTGCCGCTGCGACCTCAGCGCCTTCAGCAAGACCGGTCTGCCCAACTGCAGCCCCCTCCGGAAGCCTGTGTGAGTGCAGCGCCGCCGCCCATGCTAACGTCCCCCCCCGCCGCGCGCGGGGGGCTCGCTACATGCAGAGCACGCACGTGGATTTAATCTCCCCTGTGTTGTGTTGTGTGCACTCAAACATACACCTACACCCCCGTCTTGTTCACTTGGGTTGTATTTCTTTGTCACACACACACACACACAAACAAACACACAGGCACACGCCGGCACACTAGCGCTCTCTCTCTCTCTCTGGTTCCCACACATACACAATCTTTCCCGCTCTTTCTGTCTGTCTGATTGTCTGTCTTTCTCACACACATGTACACCACTCACACAGGCAGACACACCGTCTTTTTATCTCTACCTCCCATACACACACATACTCTCTCTCTATTCAGCACACACGACGCACACACACGCACACACACACGTTGCTTTGCCACTGATACCGGGGCACCAGGGGACATGAGGCGCTGGCTCTCCAAGGGTTGTAATTGCTGTCAGCCGGTCCTTACACCCGCGTGTAGCAGGGACACGAGGCCCCTGTCATCCACCTGCCACCCCCTAGGAGGGCCCCCCGCGTGACTCATAAACACCAGCCGTTGTCACCCTGCAAACTTGAACAGAGTAATGGAAAGTTGAACAGACAAGGGCCCCCCCCGAGTACAGAGTCGGAAGGCACACACACACACACACACAAACACAAACACAGTGCACAAGTGTGTTCCTTGGCCAAATAAACACCGTTTCTGTAGGTTAACTTGGTGAAATCGGTTATAAGATACTTAGGTTGAGTTGTATAGATATTTTTGAAGTAGATAAGCTTTGAACTTGTAAGGGTGTCTAGAGGTTGTTATTTTTAGACAACCGTGTTCATACCAAACGTTGTGTTCGTTTGTCCGTGTTTGTGTCTATAATATATATTTGTGTGTATTTAATAATGCAAGATGTAATGCGAGGTAGATGTGTGCACGTATCCGTGGAGAACCGTAAGTGCGCGTGCTGTGCTTTCATGTTATGTGCTACATGCTACATGTTGTGTGGCAAAGTATGATATGAATTTGAATAACAGAATCTCTGACCAAACCCTTCAGTACGCTGGAGTTTCTAACAACGGGAATTGGTACGCACACCTCCTCAATTCAAACCTTTGACCAAACGCCTCCAAGACGGCAACAGAACTGAGGTCTGATGTCTTTCACGCCTTCTTACTTCCTGTTCCCTTTCCTGTCTTGATTTTCCCGCCCTCTATCCCCAGGCTCCGCCTCTCTCCTCACCTGGAGCCCTCCAGCTCCATGGTGACCTTGGAGTGGGTGGACGTGGAGCCCCTGATTGGCTGCAAGGTTTCCGATTACGTCATCCAGCACAAGAGAGTAGAGGACCCGTCCGAAGCCGAGGTCTACACAGGTAATGGAACGTTTACCTGTACATCATTTACTATAAGTATGAGTATGAAAATAAAGTATGAAAATAAAGGTAATTCAAAATTCAAACCTACAGCACACAAAGCCTTCGACACAAACTACCGTACTAATCAGTTTGGTCCAATACTCAGATTCTTCTAAGATGAATGCAAGGCGTTCGGTGGGTACCATGCTTTTTTTTTTTTACTCCAAAGCGTCTGGCTGTTTCTTAAGTGCATGCATTCTCATTGGGTGGTCCCGGTGGGAATGGAACCCCCAAACCCCCCCCCCACCACCACCACCACCACCCCCGTCTCGACCCTGGCCAGTGTTAACGTATGCTTCTCCACCAGCGGAGCGCCACATGGCCTCGCTGAGAAGTGAGAGAGAGGGGTTGGTGACGGGCCAAGGCAGCTGAGGTCGTGTGGGGTGAGGGGGGGAGAGGAGATGGATGGCCAGGCCTCCTTTCAGTTAGGGAGTGATTCCTCCTCCCGGACAGACAGGACCAGGCAGACAGACAGCCGTCTGGGTTCCCAGAGGCTGTCTGATCGATACTGGGTGGCTGTGGATGGTGGCGGCAGTGCCAGGATGGAGATTGAGAAGGAGAAGGGAGAGGGTGTGTGTGTGTGTGTGTGTGTGTGTGTGTGTGTGTGTGTGTGTGTGTGTGTGTGTGTGTGTGTGTGTGTGTGTGTGTGTGTGTGTGTGTGTGTGTGTGTGTGTGTGTGTGTGTGTGTGTGTGTGGCGGGGGGGAGGGGCGGGGGGGGAGATGAAGTGCCCCAGCCAAAAGAAAGCTTGGAGGCCGACCAGCGGTTGTATAAACAAGAGAGGCACTAGCATATAGACGTTCCTGCCCTGTAGGCAAGTACAGATGGGAGAAGGTTTTGCTGAAGCCCACCCCCCCCCCCACACTCCCTCCCCAGACATACTGCAGTTTTTTGGAAGCAGCGAGAGCACGTCTAGTCCCTGTCTGACTCAAGGCGAGGTAGAAAATGAGTGTCTGGAACTAAGGGTTATGTGTTTGTGTGTGTGTGTGTGTGTGTGTTGGAGTGGTTGTGCTCTTGACAGAGCGTAATGTACTTGTGTCCCCTCTCACAAAGCAAACGGGTTGATTCTGTTGCGGTAGAGGTGGGGAGAACCCACAAGAGAGAGTGAGAGGAAGAGAGACGGTACCAAGAAAGAGATGGAGAGGGAGAACGAGAGGAAGAGAGAGAGAGAGCAGACTGACACAGTGACGTTAGAAGGGAGAGGGAGAAGGTTGATCGCCCCAGGATAAGCATGAAGTGCTTGGCATTTTGGGGAAAGGGCAGTACAGTTGTGTTCTCAAATTGTAAATGGGAGGTCTGCTGGGCCACCATCTTTTCTGCAGGATAACGAGCTGCAATGTATTGTTCTGGGGGAGTCGGGGATGGTGGTGTTGGGGAGGGAGCGGGGGGGGGGGGTTCCACAAGCAGACATGGATTTCCGGGAAACATGCCCTTCAAGTTGTGTATCTTAAGAAACAGGACTCAAATGCACTTTCATCCGTAGACACAGAAAAAAAAAAACACCCGGTTCACACCTGTGTCCAAAATGGAAGGACGTGGTGGGGCAGATGGAGAGCGTCTGCTGCTCTTGGACTTTACTTGAACCTACCGTTGATGCATTGTGGGATCATAATCCGACGCGAGTTCAACCGGGTTTGGGAGAGATCTGTGAATACTTAATTTACTCAGATGAGGTCATCCTTATCCATTCACGGTGTTTAGTCGTTTCTGCAGACCCGGTTTCGAACTCAGTGAATGTAGAAGCGCGTCACTCAGGCTTGCTTCCCCCATAGATTTGGGGGGAATTGAACCCAGTACCTTTCGCTGGCGATTCGAAACACCGCGGGCGATACATGGTCATTTACGTCATTGCTTTGTATTTATATGGGGACACATGCAGAATCCTTCAAAATGGCATGGATTCCATTGTTAGGGTGGGATAGCTGTGGAAGAATGAAGAAAATGAATTGAGAGAGGGTATGGGCTTGAGGCGGGACTGGTGGTGCTGGTGGTGCTGGTGGTGGTGGTGGTGGTGGTGATGGTCAGTGGTGGTGGTGCCGGTGAGTCAGAGAGACCTGGGTGATAGAAATGTAATAACAGTGGAGAAAATGAGGCGCTGCTGGAAGAAGGAGGAAGGGAGGCGGGGGGAGATGTGAGGACAGGTCATCCATCACCCCTTCCTCCAGCTCCCCCCCCCCCCCCCCTCGAACAGCACCACGGATGTGCCCAAGTTTTTTCCTCCAGTGTTGATGATGGTGGAGGAAGGGGGAGGCAAGAGGCAAGCAGGCCAGAGACAGTCGGGAACCCTGACTTAGGTGAGGTCAGGTGGAGGTCCGTGGTTGGGGTGAGTCACAACCCAAAAGCCCCCCCCACCCACGCACATAATAGGCCTCTCACTCACTTATTATCTCATGATAGATAAAAAGGCTCATCGCTGCGGATTAGTCATCGTCACTGCCGCCCTTGTCGCTCTCCTGTGTCACATTAGGGGTTTGTTGTTCCCGACTGTGTGTCATCTTTCATTATTACTTTTCCCCCCCGGCTGTAATTGCCGTGCATCCTGTTGTTTTTCGTTGCCGTGGAGTAAGTGGAACTCCAAACTTTGACGCATTACTTCACGGCGTTGATGAGGTAGTCGTCAGATGGATGGGTTGGATGAACAGACAGAGAGACAACTCTGTTGACATCCCTTGTGTCTCTCGTTGTGAAGCAAATGTCTTGATACCAACTCGAAATAGAACAATTGTTGGGCCATCACACGCAAAAAAAGGGTAATTGACTTGTTGAATATGCTTCACTCGGTTTGGCGGTTTGAATGCGTGACCGAAGTAAAGGGGTTAGGTAAGAGCATAAATTGATGTGGACCGTTTCCCTTTTCTTTGTCTTCCTCTGTAATGCTAAGAGAGTCCAAGACACAAAACAGAACTGACACTTGGAATAGAACAAGAATCAAACAAAAAGGGTTCTACAGTTGCCAGCCGATGTCTTTCTCACAGTTAAGCAGAGTCGGGTCTAAAAGATCAGACTTTAGATTGATAATCCAAAATCTGAAAGCTCAAATCTGGGTGAGTAGGGAATTCACCTTGTTTCACCTAGTGTTTATTTCAACCAATCATGTGCTGGAAGGAGGGATCTGTAAGCAGTGAACACACTCATTTTTTTGTTGTTTTCAAATTTAAATCTGGAGATGGAGTGCATGTGCTATGGGCTCCAGGGCCGGGTGTGGGATGGTCCAGGTCCTAGTCTGGGGGGGGCGGCGGGTCTGGGTCTGGAACCCTAAAATCTCCTTACAAAAGCTTCGACAACTCAAACAAGGTCAGTTCTCGTTGAAAATCGTAGTAACAAAACAGGAAGCAAACTGCGACTCCGCCCCTTTCAGTTTCTGGTGTTCGGCCTGTGCGTCTGCCCCCAGATGTTGTGCTATAACATAGTACTAGTACTGGATCCCAGATCTAACACACACTCTCCACATCAGAACCTCCAGACACTCCATTAGCAGTACCCACTCTACCAAACTCCCCCTTACAATATTTTTTTTTAACAAAACCTGACACGAATTATCGGTGTGGCATTTGGAAACCAAAAATGCTCCTCGCTCACACACGGGGTAGTCGTAATCAATCAATGCAATCAATGTCAACAATAACATTTTCCCCCCTGTGTTATTGTTGCGGGAAATTGAGTAGTTAAATGAGTCAGATCGCTCCAATGAGTCAGACAGACAATCTTATTTTCTCTGTAAGTAATCAACGGAACAATAGCACAATTATCGACATACCGCCAACGTCAACTGCGTCTTACCCCCGTCGTAGGGCTAGACGCTGGGCAGAATAACCTTATTTGAAAGTTATGGTAAGTTTTCTGACGCAGACAATAATTGAGTAGATCTATAAAACTAGACCCACAGCAGTGTTGATTTGCCTTGCATGCGTTATTCTGTGTGTTGGTGTGCGTCTGTCTGTCTGTCTGTCTGTCTGTCTGTCTGTCTGTCTGTCTGTCTGTCTGTCTGTCTGTCTGTCTGTCTGTCTGTCTGTCTGTCTGTCTGTCTGTCTGTCTGTGTGTGTGTGTGTGTGTGTGTGTGTGTGTGTGTGTGTGTGTGTGTGTGTGTGTGTGTGTGTGTGTGTGTGTGTGTGTTTGCGTGTGTGTGCGTGTGTGTTTGCGGTGTGTGTGTGTGTGGTTGTGTGTGCATGCATTCACTTGTGTGTCTGTGTGCGTTGTGTGAGTGAGTGAGGGATAGCTGTACAGAAGTGAGTCATGTGGTCTTCCTCAGGCCTCTAGATGGCACACCAATGCAGAGGCAGCTCTTTGTAGAGGTCTGTATCAGTCACAATACATTTAAACTTAGTGAAATATATAGTTCAACATGAGACTTAATACTACTGTTTTATTAAGTATTTTAAACCTCAACTTTGAGAATTTAGCTAATACATGATCTTGACATCCTAAAAAATTATTTGTTTGTATATTTATATACAGAATGCCGTGTATATGTGTGTGTGCATGTGCGTGTGTATGTTTATGTGTGTCTGTCTGTGTGTAGCAACAAGATATATGAAGAGAGAGAGGTCAGATTTCAGTTCAGCTGTTATTTTTAAGATATTTTGCCTATTCCCTTACGAATCCACATGACTTCAGAGACACGTGAGGATAAAACCCCCAGAGGACTTCCCGGCAATCAATATCATAACTAATAAACACAGACAGACTCATTTGCATTCTCAAAGATGCTAATCTGGTCCACTTGTCCTCCGATCACTGATGCCTCTGGATGCCACGTGGAGACACATGAATGCGCTCATCAGCGTAGCGTCGCACCCCTGCCTT
>OLKM01000048.1:270000-285000 GCA_900291075.1 Melanogrammus aeglefinus
TGTATGAACCGTCGCTTTGGATAGAAAGGTCTGCTAAATGTAAATGTGATGTTATATGTGAAATGCTTGGTTGCACAATGTCGGTGAGGTGACCAATTGAATTAAACATTTAAAAACGCATACAGTGCTCAAATGTTCAATAAAACAATGTATTGAACCATACATTGTTTGAGTCGACGTTCAACGTGGTTAGAGTGATAACTAATGCCACATGGACTGATTCACAATGGAGACCCATTAAAAGAGGCGCTGTGATGCTCACATGATGTTGTTGGTGACAGAAGCGGGCCTCAGCCACTTTGGCACAGCGTTTTATCTTCCTTGAAGCATGCATTAGCTGCTTCCTAAAACTTTTAGATGTTGTGTAACTTTGAAGTTGCACAACTTTATTCAGCTTTATGAGGCAATCCACCCAGCGCCTAAAGTGTACATTAGCAATTGGGCCTTCAATTTCCCCTGTGAATGGGCGTCGATGATCTCCATTTTATTATGGATGTAAGATGGGGAAGATGCTCTATCTTAAACTTTCCTTTGGTAAGTCAGGCAAATGCCAGGCATTACTTTTGTTACAATGTTTAATTTAAATGGGTCTTACTAACACCAAAAGGAATTATATTGTATTTGAACTAGTGCTTCTTAAGCCCTAAATACTGGTTTTCGATGCATTCCATTACCAAAATATCATCATTGCATTTTTTTGGATCAACGCTGCTCAAAGGATCAGTGAGTTCATTGTGAACTGATGCAGTATTTTCTACCAATTAGCTTTTCAACTGATAAGCGATCCAAAGGGATTCAGATTCAGTTCATTAACGGTACTGTTGGAAAGAGTTAAGAGTATAGGAGTGTCATTTGTGTGTTGTCATTTGTTGTCAATTGTTCGCTCGCAAAAGCCATCAGCTTTTGCGAGCGAAATGTTTGGAGAATTTATTTTTTGAGTCGACTGCGCCTGTCTCTGTATGAGATACTCTAGATTTAAGCCTGATCCCAGGCCGATTCTGATGGATCGAGGCCTCTATTCGCTGATTGGTTTGGGGAGTCCATCTTGCCTGTCAATCACAGGTACATGAAATGCAACACTTCTTAATGGCCGAGAAACGTAGCGATGGTGTAGATATGTATTGCATTGTTTCAAAACCTTGCATTCATACCAGGCAGCATACTGAGGCTGTCACAGCTGAAATAATGGCAACGCAATAGCTGTCAGATATAGATATTATTCAGGAACTATATATATATACACATGATTGACTGGGTACATTTATAACTGTTAATGTTATAAATGTGCACAGCCTAGGAGGTGGGTTAATAGTGTAGCTTTATTATTTTTTCTACTTTAATTTATAAGTTAATTTATTGCCTACTTTGTTAGGTATCTTCCCCTTATCATATTAAGTGAACCGAGAACCTTCCGTATGGGAGTCGCTACACCATAGCCACTACGATGTCCTTCCCTTGTTGGACTTATGATAGTCTAGTGTAGAAAAGTGTGGTCTCTTACCGCTGTGATGTCTGCTCTTCCCACTACCCTCGTCACAGAGGATAAACTTTGCTAGTCATAGCCAAGGTCCCTAGTTGACTGAGTGTCCTCAGTGGCCCCTGGCCCTGAACCTACATTTAGCCTTATACAAGTAAACACAAAACCACACCGTTGCTACAAAGCCCCTGACTGCCATGTTTTCTGCATGTATTATAATCGTTCAACAATCTTTTTATGAGTTTATTCCAGCCAATCTTTATCTATTTATCCTAAGCAGCAGTCGCCACTGATTCACGTCTTATCAAATGTTTTTAAAAAGATTGCATGTTTAAAGTAGGATCAAACAAGGTGAAACGGATGTCATTCATACCAGGCAGCATACTGAGGCTGTCACAGCTGAAATAATGGCAACGCAATAGCTGTCAGATATAGATATTATTCAGGAACTATATATATATATACACATGATTGACTGGGTACATTTATAACTGTTAATGTTATAAATGTGCACAGCCTAGGAGGTGGGTTAATAGTGTAGCTTTATTATTTTTTCTACTTTAATTTATAAGTTAATTTATTGCCTACTTTGTTAGGTATCTTCCCCTTATCATATTAAGTAATCTGAATTATTCCCGGTTAATGCAGCCTACATATAGATATTTTTTCTTATATATATTTTTTTCTACAAATGATAATTCATTTCCTAAAAATCTTGCACAAGATATTAGCACCCATATGTGTCTCTTTATTACCCTTTTATGATAATCCTCTTGAGAGATGTTATCTGTGATTATACCTTGGCCTGTGTGAACACTCAATTATGATTAGCGGTGATTCATTTCAGATAACCACCCGGGCTGACTTGTGTAACCGCTTTAAATCCATTCACTATCAGCAGCCAATCCGATCATTAGACATTTGGCTGATTAACCCACTTTGGGAATACGCAAGGAAAAAGCAAAAAAAAACCTTTCCGGACAGTTCCATTGAGTTTGCTAACCAATTACAGCATTGTGTTCATCTTGTTTCACACCATCTTCTCCATTGAAACGCTCGTAGAATGTTTTAAAATAAATAAATACAATTTAGAGGTCTTCCTACATTCCCCTTGATACAATTACACTGGAAATTCACTGTGTGAACAGTCTTTACAGCAACTGTAAAGACTGTTCACACAGTGAATTTCACATTTTACAACAACTGTAAAGACTGCCGTAAAGATACACGATTGAACACACGATTGAACACACAATTGTCTTTTATCATTCACTATAAAATAACATTGCAAGACCATTAAAGAAACAAGGGATAACCAAACCCTCGTTTATTTTAGGCTCTAGTTCACTCGTACACCCGTGTGTGCTACAGCCCATTCAGTTGAGGCTTTACCCCCAGTGTTTCGTGCGTGTAGCAAACTCCACGCACGATGCGTTGCTACACACACATTGTGCCCCCCCCCCCCGAACCCTACCTGCGCCTCAACATAGCATATATTGAGGCGCAGGTAAGGTTTAGGATACTGTCGCTCAGGAGGTAGAGCATTGATGCTGTTCACCGCAAGGCTGCTAGTTCAACCCCGCTCTACCTCCTGATCTACGGTACCCTAAGCACTACCTGCTCCTCGATACATGCTGTGTTGAGGAACAGGTAGGGCACCGTAGCTCAGGAGATAGAGTGGGTTGGCGGGTAACCGCAAGGTTGCTAGTTCAATCGAGTTGTCCCTGAGTAAGGCGCCCAACCCCAACTGCCCACCAACAAGCTGGCTGTCGCCTCGCATGGCCGCCGCCGCCGTGGGTGAATGAATAGATGAATGTTAAGCAATATTGTAAAGCACTTTGGACAAAAGCGCTACATAAATGCAGTCCTTTTACCGTTTACATTAATGTAACATTATTTCATTTTTTTTCACATTTATCTGAAAGAAAAAAATTAAAAAACGAACTTTTTGGCTTTATGGACGGGGGCCTCTGCAGTACAAAATGTGTCAGCTTTGTGTCTCAGAACGCTGCCTCCATGATCCATACGTACCACACCAGCACTACTCTCCCCTCCCCAGCGTCCCCGGGTAGCCGCGGGTCTCTGGCCAAGCCGTGAACCCGGGTTGCCCGCCACGGCTTTGCATTTTTACTGCGTCTCTCAGGGGCCCTCAATCAATGAGTTAAGTGTGGAGATGCCAGGGGTCCACGGCCGCGGCCCCCAACCGTAATGGAGGTGGGCCGCCGTGGTGCGGCACTAATGAATTGGAGAGACAGAATGATGTCATATTAGCAAATAGCTTTTGGGAGGAAAGGGAAAAAAAAATAGAAAAAAAGGAACTACCCCAAGGTCCTCGAGTCCTCCTCTACTGCCTGAATACTACCGGTACTATATTACTGACTGCTCCCTGGTCTGACAGTAATACTAGTACTATATTACTGACTGCTGCCTGTCTGATGACAGTAATACTAGTACTATATTACTGACTGCTGCCTGGCTGACAGTAATACTAGTACTATATTACTGACTGCTGCCTGTCTGACAGTAATACTAGTACTATATTACTGACTGCTGCCTGTCTGATGACAGTAATACTAGTACTATATTACTGACTGCTGCCTGTCTGATGACAGTAATACTAGTACTATATTACTGACTGCTTCCTGTCTGACAGTAATACTAGTACTATATTACTGACTGCTGCCTGTCTGATGACAGTAATACTAGTACTATATTACTGACTGCTGCCTGTCTGATGACAGTAATACTAGTACTATATTACTGACTGCTGCCTGTCTGATGACAGTAATACTAGTACTATATTACTGACTGCTGCCTGTCTGACAGTAATACTAGTACTATATTACTGTCTACTCCCTGTACTAATAGTACTATATTACTGCATACTCCCTGTCTTAGAGTACTACTAGTACTACTACTACTATTTCATATATATTTATACATAGTAAACAGTAGTTTACTCTCTCTCCGAGCCAATATCATGTATACAAACACACGCACAAACATACAAACATTCAAAAACGCACACAAACTCAAAGACAGCACACACCCACACACACACATGCATGCACTCATGAACACACACAGTCTGCAATTGGGAATGCAATGGTTGTCCTGGCCTGAAATGACCTTGAGGCCTGTGGCTAATTTCTAAACACATCGCAGACAGGGAAACAGGCGGTGGTGGGGCTGAAGTCATACACGCACGCAGGCCCAAACACACACAACACACACACACACACACACACGGGCTAATTAGTCAACCATCACACACACAAACAGCGCGCAGACACACACACACACACACACACACACACACACACACACACACACACACACACACAAACACACACACAATTGGTTAATTGTGGCCAACGCACTTGCATGCATTCTGTATGGATTCACTTAAATTGTGTTCTCTGTGTCATAGTCTCTAAGACTCTTTATATGCTTATTCAGAGAGGTTTGTGTTTGTTGTCTTTTGCGCTACAAACTCAAACAACGCATTAAATGCTCACATCTTGTGTTGTGTCTTGTTGAATGGGACAGCTTGCCCTGGGACGGGGCCATGCCTCACCCAGACGGCCTTGCCAGTAGCCGCCTCTCCCTCTCTTTCAGACAGAATTAGTAGCCAACCCTACGCATTTCAGATGCCATTTCATTATTTTAACCATGCATCAAGCAGAAACATCAGATATTTCCGAGTGGATAAAACGACAATATATCTTCCGGGAAAATGATCTACCCCATTAAAGGGGACATTATGGCTCACTTGTATCTAGTGGCTTTGAAACAAACCAAAAATTGCGAACCTTGCAACCAATTTTTTTGGACGATTGGCATGCATGAGGTGGAGTGCAGTTATAAAAGGTACCATCGCAGTAGCTGACCGCGGTGAGCGTTGACGACATTGGGACGCACAAGAAATGTGAAGTATTTCAAAAAATGCTCGCCGCTGGTGATGCTGTTGGCGGCACCAGAGGTGTCAAGGGTGCTTTTGAATCGTTAAGTTGCCAGGCTGTAAGGAACAGCAGAATCCAAAGCTCTTAATGTCTTGACTGCCTGTTGTTGATAGCATATTGATGGCCTAATCAAGAGAAGAAAACTTGCTTGGTTTCAAACAACCCAGAAGAACGACAGCAAGCCATTACAAAGATAGATGATGTGTGATTATATTTTGAAAGGATTACAATAAATACTTGTATAAATAACTGGCAGCTGCTCTGAGGTTGAAAACCGAAAATAAAAAAACATCTGCACAAAGCACCGGAGTCTATGTTGACACAAAACAGATCCACATTTCCTGTTTAATCACGCCTAATACATCGTAATAGTTAGCACCTTTTTGTTGTTTGTCTCTGACTGCTATTTCCCTTCTGTTCAGTCAACAGGGGAAAGGTTCTCCTCATTTTTGTGATTCCCCTCAAGCCGGTGGATTATTGTTTTTATGTATCTTAAGGGCTGTGGCATGGTTGTTTGCAGGGTAATGGGGCACTTTAATCATCATTAAAGTGGTAGCCTAGGGTTTCAAACTTGGGGAAACTGCGAAAACTCCAACACCAAGCAGAAAAGGTTGTATACTTGTTAAAACAACACTTGTACTCTACGTGAGCTGTCCCAGGGCACGCACAGTGTGTCCATGCATATGAGCCACGTCCCCATGAATAGGTCACCAGGAGCCCGCGGTGGGACTTATGGATGTGACACATTGTTCCCCTTCAGGAGAATCGCTTCGCACGACGAAAACCTTGTTCATCTTCATGTTGTTAAACGTTTTCAGATGTTTTTTTAATTGTTTGAGTAACCTTTTAAGTGCAACACTTTCTATCTCTGACAGACATCTCCCTCCTGATTAGAAAAATATGGACAATTATGTGCAACTTCACCTCTTTATTTATTTTTTATTTTCTTTTTACAATCTTCTCATGTTCTGCCATGGACCGTATCCTGAAGCGGCCAGACCCTGTAATTCACACAGAGAGAAAGGAATTGATTTCTTAGGGTGTCACTTTAACTCCAAAGCTTTTGTTTTTTTGCAACAGTTAGCAAACAAATTGTGTGTATAGGGATCATTGATATATTGACGTTTGAGGTGATCATGGAGATGGTTGAGTTCATGGCTTCTTCCTTAAAGGCATCCTATGTGTTGTCTGAGACTTTCTGTCCAAGTGCTAAGCTATGTTCTAAGCTCCATGGGGTCATCCCTACCATAACATAAGCAGGGTCAGATGTCAATAGCGACAAACGACAAAAGAGCGACGGCAGTGCAGTTTGCTCAAAGAGCTTTATTTTAACACCAGGCGTGTGGTAGAGTAGCATCACAAAAAACCCATACTCACTAGTGCCATCACAAGTGGCACAGCCCAGGCATGATGGACGCATCAATCGAGCAGTCTCTCTGTACCAACTGGTGGGCTGATCCACCCATCATGCATCTGGATGCACCCCCTCACTTGTTATGTAACCGCAAGCCGGTAGAATGTTGAACAGGCTTGTGATGTCTAATCAGCATCACACTTGTGGTAAAATAGAGGTCCTTTAATACGCTACATAGCTGGAAGTGTTGAAAGCTATGGACCGCTTGTGACGTCCACCATGTTTATATTAGTGTCATCGGGTTTAATTACATCCCAGCTGTCAGAAGACAAGGGGAATTCAGGCAACCGAACAGAGAATGTAAACATAAAGTTATCATTTTTTCATCTCCTCCAAAAATCTAAAATAGGGACTCAAGAAAATGATGCCTTTAGCCCATTTTGATGGCCTTCATTTCTTTTTTGCAGGGACTAGCAGCAGTTACTGGTTGTATTCAAAGAGGTTGTTTTATAAAACAGATGAATAAATACCTAGCGTGTTTGACAGGTGTTGCCATAACGGCGTCATTGAATTTACTGACATAGACGCCCCAAGCGATCAAGAATTGCCTCTGTAGTCATAATTTTTTTTTAGGACTCTAAATTGTTCTCCGAGCTGAAGAGAAACGCTACAGAAAGCACACTTCTGATGAAACCGAAGGCGGAATTCCAAACTCTCTAGTTCCATCACCCTGCTAGTGCTTAGCACCGTGAGGGAACCACGACGTCTGCTAGGTGAAAAGGGCCTACGGATTTGTGTTTTGGCACCAGCGGACAACACAAATTAGCCTTCCAGTTAGCGGTTAAATCATACCATGCGATTCCTGCCATGTACTAGCCAAGTCACAAACCCTTATATGTCACTGGTTGTTCTTTTCACTTTTTTTTCTTTCGTAGGAAATTGGAAAGAGTGAATAATAATTGCCCTGCTGTGCTTATTTACCTCATTTACAGTTTATTTGCGTGTTATTCCAAGGGGTGAACTGAAAGGCCCCTTCTCGCAGGGCTTGGCCACAAGACATGCATGTCCTTATAGCGCATACACGTAGACTAAGACAAGCTGTAGCGTCTGTCCCCCCCCCACCCCCAACCTGATCCCCCTTCTTGGGCATATATCCCACACACACACACACACACACACACACACACACACACACACACACACACACACACACACACACACACACACACACACACACACACACACACACACACACACACACACACACACACACACACACACACACACCGCTAGCTGGCTAACACAATACCCTGTTCCCTTAAAAAGTACTGTGTGCTTTAGGACCAAAAACCATAACAATTATCTACAACTTACATCCCGTCTGGCACTCGACACGAGCCCCCCGCCTCCGTGCCGGCCCACCTCTCTCTCTCCATGGTGCATGGCTTACTGAATGAACGAAGCAGTCTCATGCTTTTGTTGTGTACTTTCTCATGCAAGCGCCCAGCAGTAAGCCTTGGCAGGGACAAGGTGTTACTTAAAGGGGGTAAGCTAAGGTAAACCTGGGGCTTTGGCGTGATCCAGGGGCCTCACTTTAAACTGGAGCCAGGGGTTGGTGGTGGCGGTGGGGGGGAGTTTAGGTAGGCAATGGGTTGTTGTGAGCTCAGGAGACAAAAGGGGTAGTTTACATAGAGAGCGAAGATAGGATGGATACACAGTTCACAAATGCCGTCTGTGACATCCTTTCAGCGAAAATGGTATTTATGTTACTGATGATTCACTTCACATTTTTGTTCAAAACTCTCTCATGTTGGAAATTAGCCTAGCATAACGCTTCTCCCTTTAACATGTGAATGAATCTCTGGTCTTTATGACTGTTTGCATAAAACTAAGGTAAAGCAAAGCTAAGACGGCAGATTGTTATTTTCTTTTTAATCACTCTCAAAGCTTTGCATCAGTGCTGTGTGGTGCGTGGCTAGGGTTAAGAAGAGGGTACACTTAACAGCGCAGGGAGCACTGGGTGAGACGCAGGCCAAGTAGGTGGCTGCTGCATCTGGCAAGGTGTTGCAATACCACTCACAGGAAGTAACAAAGGTGTCAGGGAACTCAGAGAAGGTAGTAAAACATGTCTGCTTCTCGCTCTCGCTCGCTCTGCGTCGCTCCGTGCCTCTCTTCCCGCAGCCTCTCTCCACTCTCTCTGATTTCTTGTCGGGAACCACCACCACTACGACTGTGACTGCGTCAATGCTTCGAGGCACTAAGATAAGGGGAGTCCTTGGAGGGAGAGGTTAAAAGGGAAACATTTCCATCTGGAGCTGTAATGCTACAGCAGCTGGCAGATGTGGACATTAGCGGGTACAATGTTGCTTTAGCTGAACCATGCATACAGAAGTACCAGAGAGGGCAAGACTCCTCAACAGCAGAAGCATACTCGTGTATTGTCACACAAAGCCTGCCTCACTTTGCAATTGTGATCTCTCTCTCTCGCTCTCTCTCTCACTCTCTCTCTCTCTCTCTCTCTCTCTCTCTCTCTCTCTCTCTCTCTCTCTCTCTCTCTCTCTCTCTCTCTCTCTCTCTCTCTCTCTCTCTCTCTCTCTCTACGTTACAGTAGTTGCACTTCTGATCTTATATATAATACATGTCATTGAATTAGTTACCATTTCTATATTTAGACCTTGTTTTTTTTGTATAATCATTTCACTTGGTAATTGATATAGTCGTAGCTATGTTGGTGGATGCAACTGTTACATGTCACTCTGTGACGTCTTACCAATGTTGTACAAGGAAATTGCAACTCTCACATTTTTGTTACTCTTTAACCCCCAAAAATTCAAAAATATGTCCCTAAAATATTCTCTGCGTGAACACGAGTTAGGCCCCATAAACGCTACACAGAGCAGTGGCAAAACCGCGGAGGAAAAAGTTGTGCATACACACGCGCGTACAACGATGTAGAATGATGACTCATGAGTTGTATGCATACTTTTGTTTTCCCTTTTTTTTTGATTAGCCTCACAAAACCTTTCCCCTGGAATCCTGTTGTGCGCTAACAAAAGCCAGGTGACGCCAATGAGATGTGAAGGCAAGAAAGGAAGGAAAATGGCACAAAGAGAGATAGAACAGATAGGACAATGTAAATGAAGCACAGATATTTTTCCTTAATGTTATGTTCTGGCCTGGCCCACATGGGGCCAATATTACCCAGGGCCACACATACTGTGAAATGTCTGTCTAAATAATAGATTTAAATGCAGTGCAGCTCCTCCAAAGAAAGGTCAAACAAAATGCACCCAGGCGAACATGGATCTGCAGCAGAAATGTGAGATGTAATTTACCTGGGTTAACATATACAGTCAACTATAGAATTGGTTTTCCCCCTAAGGTGCCTGGCTTGTTTAACCCTTCGGGGAAGGACGCTAAAGGTGTGTTTGTATTTAGCGAGGGTACAGGTGCATAGCGTTCACAGAACAGAACGCTGTCACAGCAGGAGCCCCAGAACAGGATCCCTGTACGTCCAACCCCAAACACCAGTTTGTTTGATTAGTGCCCAAACCACGTACCTTTTCGAGGTTTTCGACCAGTACAAAGGTGGCCATCGTACACACAGGCACGGTACGATCAATAGTCCCTAATATTAAAACACCCCCAAAGCACAAGCATTAGCATTGTTGAGGTTGTTGTTGTGTTTTTTGTTGTTGTGTATAGTTTTGGACTACATGTTTTACAGATGCACAGGGGAGGATGTTTACTTTAGCTTTTCAGAGCCGGCCGGGCCGTGCTGACGTATCGCTAAGCTTATGGAGTAACGTAAACAAATAAAATATCCAACTCTAAATGTACCCTATAAACATGTTCCGCTGTCCCCCTCAATGGGAGCCTTGTAGGTAGACACGCTGGGAGAAACAAGTCCGATCATGAATTCAGATTAGACTAGAGGTTGTGTTTTTTTCCGGTGGGGGGTAGAGGGGGGAGGATGGGGGAGGATGGGGGGTTGGTTTGCAACCCTAAGCAAGTTTTCAACTGAGTGAATCGAACTTTGGGATTTGTGTTTTAAAAAAAAAGAGGGAACCTTCGAAAGAGCAAACCTGGCACACGGAGTTCAGCAGTGTAGGAATGTGTTTTGGGGAAACCTCCTATACACAGAGCTCTTTCTGTTAAAGGTCAAATCATTCATTTTTCCTCTCCCTCTTCTGCAACCTTTGCTTACCATCCCCATGTGCCCGGGCAGCCAGACTCACTCCTTGTGTTTATAAGTTGGCCCATGTATCACATGCTTAAACTAAGCTGCCCTTTATCTCCTGTAGAAATAGTTGGAAGTCCAAGCATTTGGGACCTTTTAAACTGTTTTGACAGGTTTTTTTTATTTTTTTGCTTCTTTCCATCACCCCCACGAGGACTGGAAACTTGATGTTCGTGTGTGTATGTGTGTCTAAATTAACAAGTGTGCGTTGCATTGGCTTTTTCCCGTAAGCTGAGATGAAAGATATTTCACAACTCGTGAATGGGTGTTTTTTTCCTAAGGACATTGGTGAGATGTCACCGTGGCATTGCAAGGAGGAGCCCAGAGAGGACATGAATCATAATTGAGTGTTCCTGTGTTTTTACCCTGTTGTTATACGCTCTACCATATTGGAGCTTGTTTGCCTGACAGGTTAAATGTGTTGAAAAATTGCTCCTTCGGGACCAAGCAAAGGTGAGCCTCCAACTGGCTCTGTATGCAGAAGTTGTAAATGTCTTCCAATGAAAAATAAATGCACTTAATATATTCTTTTATTGTGTTCAAGAATGACTTGCTATTTTTTATTTTGTTGGCTCTTTAAAAGCCTTAACATTAGAAGAAACAAATAAAAAATATGTATATAATAAATTAACATTAAAACGTCATTTCAAACCGTTTGGCCTTATACCCACAATGCAAAGCTTGTGAACGATCTCCCACTCCCTCCATTTCTCTCCACCCGTCCCCATCTCCCCGTGCTACCTCTCCACACATCGTCCTTGTGTACCAGGGGAGACTCTGAGCCTGGTGGATGACATCTTCTCCGGCCTAGGCTCCTCCTGTGTGGTGGCGGGCAAGAGGAACCGCGACCACGCCCACTCTGCCATGTACTCTGTGGTCTTCAAGTGCCTGGAACCTGACAGCCTCTACAAGTAAGCCCACCCACCCACAAACCCCCCCCCGCCCCCCCTACTTTTTGTTAATAAATCCACTCTTGTAATGTTTCATCTTTTAATAAATCCTACGTTCTTCGTCCTATATGATTGATCATATGGAGAGAGGGCCGCACACTTCATCAATGTGCCGCATGACGGCTTTGTGGACTCGCTCTCTAATTGAATTGCAAGGGTTTAAACTAATGACCAGCCAAGCCAACTTAAAGTCTTTTGGCTATCGCTTGCCCTAAGTTCACTTGCTGTTCTCTGATTTATTAGGGCCTGTCCTTGGATCAGTTGCTTCGTCGGTGGGTTTAAGAACACATTTCATAAGGTTATCTATCGTTTAAGGTTTTTTTTGTTGCTTTCAAAAGAAAAGCTTCTGACAACACTTGGAAGAGATTATTTTGAGGTAGGAAGTGAGTTCATGGATCCAATTTTAGAAATAGACTCATCCGTGCACGGTCTACTGTACTCCCACTATTATATTGTTTAGTCTGAAAGACACAACAAGCGGTTTAATGAATCTGCAAAGAGCAAAGTGTCCTGTGCCTCTTTGTACCTCAAAAGGTTGGGAGGCTTTGGTCATTTGAGATGCTGCTTGTCAATTCAAAATGACCTTTATCCAAGTGGTGAAGTATGATATCAAAAACCAAATTGCTTCAGAACATTTAATAGAAAAATCCATTGAGCCCTTCGACGGGCTAAACGATAACGGCGTGGAAGTGTATTGCATATAGCGCTAGCTCGACGCAAAGCCGCTCTGTTTGGATGCTAATTGCTACAGCATGTTTAAAATGGAGGCTAATTGGTAATATAAAGCTAGCGCTGCGTGCAACAACACTGCTTCCAGAGGAGAGCAGACTCACTGTTCCGTGAAATAAATAGTAGATAAAATGATGTATGTATCATATGGGATTTGAGCCTTGATATAAGGGTTTGATTTAATAAATAATATTTGTCCATGCCTCGGGATGTTGATGTATTCCCCTATCCTGCAATATTGTTTTTGGAGGGAATTTATTACAAGCTAATTATCTTCATTCTTGTTCTTGACCACACCTTTGAGTTTGGTATTTCTCATTACCATAAAAAAAATGGGCTTGTATTAAGACATTTGGTGCGCTGCGTGTTTGCGAACAAGAATGAGTGGCCAGATATATATCACACCACATCCTCTCCTGGGTATCTGCTGTTCCTGCTGGGGACGGTATTTAGAATTAGGGGTTCGCGTCTCGGTCCCCCCCCTCTTTCAAGAAAGCAGCTGGCTTGAGTTAGCGATGGAGACGCATCTAGGTCTCACCATGGTGGTCAAGAAATCCCTTTTCTTTTACTGAAGCGGAAAACATGTTGTTGAATAACTCCCAGATGAGATGGAGAACAATGCCGTGGTGTTTCCAGAAGGTGCCACTGAATAGTACTGCTGTACACTTTTATCCAACCAAAACAGCTTTTCCCTTTTTCGATTCATGTCACTGATCGTGAGCAGGTAAGGTTGATTAAGGGTGCATCTTGCTCAAGGAGGCCTACCGGTAGACTTCAGAGGATGGGGTTTGAGTCCAGAACCTTACGGCGGGGAGTCAAACCCCTCTATCCGCTAGACAAGAGGTGCAGTCTTTTTTGAGGTTGTAACGTTTCCTGTTGTACCCTTAACACTGTGACGTGTGGACTCTTGGTCATGTTTTCCCCTTTGTTTGAATTGTGGCAATGTGCAATTGATATGAGCAATGTATTTGCCCAAACTATTTGCCTTCCCTTTTTATAGCTTAAAATTAAGGAGAAGCGGCTTGGCTTAAAGCCGTCTTCTGACTGAGATGCTTTTATTGGATACACCGTGCACAGTTCAGGACTCTGAGCTTTTCTAATTATTGTTTAGTTTTCTTTGTTCTGGGTAATATTTGTTTTGGGTGGAGCACACAGCCATAGAAACGGCTACACGCTGAGTGTTACTTTGAAAAGTGGGTGAGATTTCCAGCGATAGAGGTCAATAAAGTTACCTTGACTAACCCCCCCCCCACCCCCCCAGCCCCCAGCCTTCACTTCTGTTTCTTTTCTTACGTTTCGAGGTCTCCGCGGCATCTCCCTGTGACGCAGGCGAGGAGGGGCGTGCTCCGGCACAGAACGTATAGTCCTCGCCACACAAGGGAAACGCATGGGACAGGGCCAAGCCGCTGACTCCCCGGCTCTCTCCCGTAGCCTTGTTAACGCAGCCCCAACAATCTTGTTGTCCTCGGATAACATTGGGACGTGCGTTGGAAGTGACGTCAGCAGGCACACCTTCCGTGCAGCCAACGTTTGCCCGCGTTCATCTGGAGCTGGATAAGGACTCTTGCTGACATTGGCCACATTTGATCTTCCCAAGGTTGCCAGAACACTGGGGCGCCTCTCTCCCCCTGAACCTGGCAATGTCCATGAATGACTTTCTCCTCTCTCTCTTCTCTCTCTCCCTCTCTCTCCCTCTCTCTCCCTCTCTCTTTTGCTTTCTCTCTGGCTTTCTCTCTCTCTCTCTCTCTCTCTCTCTCTCTCTCTCTCTCTCTCTCTCTCTCTCTCTCTCTCTCTCTCTCTCTCTCTCTCTCTCTCTCTCTCTCTCTCTCTCTCTCTCTCTCTCCCTCTCTCTCCCTCTCTCTTTTGCTTTCGCTCTGGCTTTCTCTCTCTCTCTCTCTCTCTCTCTCTCTCTCTCTCTCTCTCTCTCTCTCTCTCTCTCTCTCTCTCTCTCTCTCTCTCTCTCTCTCTCTCTCTCTCTCTCTCTCTCTCTCTCTCTCTCTCTCTCTCTCTCTCTCTCTCTCTCTCTCTCTCTCTCTCTCTCTCTCTCTCTCTCTCTCTCTCTCTGTGAATGAGTTGGTAGTGGTGGTGTTGTTGTTTTCGATCTCGTAGTTGCCCTTGCAACATCGGCATTTTGGTCAAGCACACGACGGGGGTTAAACACATGGACAAGATATGAAGTAATTCAAACGTATAGACATGCTGCTATTGTGGTTCAACATGTGTCTTCCAAAGTGCGGATGCTTTACCACTTTCCCACGTTATAGTTTTATAAATGCATCAACATTCTT
>OLKM01000048.1:290000-332500 GCA_900291075.1 Melanogrammus aeglefinus
GCAGCGCAGGCAGTGCCAGACGCTGTTGGCTAAGGCCCAATCCCATTTCTACCCCTTACCCCTTCCCCTTCCCCCTCCCCCTTGTTTTGAAGGGGGAAGGGGAAGGGGTCGAAATGGGATTGGGCCTAAGCGGACCGCAGAGGGCGGCCGAGGACATAGGGTCTGCTGGGGGGGACGGACGCATGACGCCGTGGTCACGGGGGCCAGCTCCAGCGGCGGGGCCCTTGTCCTCTGAACATCAAGGGGGTTTCCGAGTCCTCGTGCGGCAGGCCTGCTTTCGAGGGAGCACCAGGCGGGCGGTGAGATGTGCTCGGGCGAGCACCAGGCGTTCTGTTGTCGTCTGGATGCTGTGCAGAGACGTTGAGCAGCCGCTGGTACCACAGACAGAAGCACTTCACTAGTCTTCCTCCGAGCCCGTGCTGCTGTGTCCGTGTCCATGAATCAGTTCTCATGGGCGGCTGGTTCACAGGCTTCTCCTCTGGGTTTTGTCAATGAGCTGATGAGCTGTACCGTTGTGGGTCATGAATATCAGGTTATTGAAGCTGTTGAATGAAGTACGTGTTTTGATTTGAAACAATTGGATTCAATTGAATTACAAGGGTTTGATACCAAATTTAATATTTGCAAATATTATTAGGCCTATATACTGTATAAATTAACCATTTTGGTTGTATGTGCTAGTTACTAATATATGCAAAATAAACAAAATGAAATAGGTAGGTAAGTGAGGCCAGCAAGACAAGCGCTGAAAAACCACCAATGCCTTCTGTTCCGTTATTAAAAACCTGTTTCACTGAGGTGTCATCACGGGACACACACAGTTGTCGCTCATAACGCCTATTATGGGTCTGCTGCTTTTTAATTAACCGACTCGTAATTAGCGCGATGAGCGACACCTGTGTTTGACCCACGACGACGCCTTCGAAAGGGGGGTAATACCACGGTCCACCCCCTCCTCCTCCTCCTCCTCCTCACGGTCACCTTAATTGAACCGGGGGAGCTCATTGGCTGGCAGAATTGAGGTGAGTGATTGCTGATTGGCCGCAGCTGTGCTGTCTCTCAGCCGGGCCCAGCGGTAGGCAGACGTCGGGGATGTGGCGGACAGATATTGGTGCTCTGATGGAGCTGTTCAGTTGTGGTGGCTAGTCGTCCCCCTTGTTACTTCCCATGGCCCCTGTCCCTGTGTTGCCAAGTCACCACAGCCTAGACATGTTTTCCTATTAGGAACACAATGTTGCCGTCGTGGTTTTTCGAGGGACTCGACTTGTTTTTCATCGGCCGCCAACCTCCCTTTCCCACCGCTACGTTTAACGTAATGTATGTATATATCTCACGGGAGACACAACCAGCCGGTACCGATTTCTTCTCCCCAGCGCAAAAGTCACGAACTCCACATGCCAAGATCTCCATAATTATTTATAAAAAAAAGTTGGAAATAGTGACAAGAATATCTAGATTTATTGAAATGTCTTCCCAATCTCACTTTTTTTTTGTTGTACTTCCTCCCCCTGGCCAGGTTCACCCTGTATGCTGTGGACAGCCGAGGCAGTCACTCTGAGTACAGCTACGTGTCTGTGAGGACGTCTTGTCCAATCTCACTTTTTTTTTGTTGTACCTCCTCCCCCTGGCCAGGTTCACCCTGTATGCTGTGGACAGCCGAGGCAGTCACTCTGAGTACAGCTACGTGTCTGTGAGGACGTCTTGTCCCATGGTGGACGATAGCAGGGCCGAAGGTACAGTTTGGACTCACTATCTGACCCTTATCAGATGGTGTTGGGACTGTAATTCTCAAAGCGTGTTCAAACTTTTTTAATGCATGACTGATATTCAAACATGATCAAATATCTTTAATTGCTGATTATTAATGCATGTACAATTCCCAGATAATACTACCATACCTACCTAAACAGGGTATACTACCATACCTATCTGAGCATCCAACCATATGTATGTAGCTTCAGCGTTGACAAGTGACCTTGGCCTCTTCTCTGCCCTATCACCATCCCTGTCTGCCATTATTATCAACAACAAGACTACCCCTCTTGGTCTATTCCTTACTTATGCTAGAACAGGTTTGATGCTACTGCATTTGTTGTTCAAATGGAGAACCTAATCCGATATAATTTCCATATGGTTACTGGTAATCTGGTAATCGCTCAAATCAGACTTTAGACTAATATCTAAATTAGTCTAAAGCTCAAATCTCAGTGAACATATGTTTTACTTTCTTTCACCTCATACATATTTATTTCAAACCAATCATTTACTGAAGGCGGGATCTGTGAGCAAGCCAGACCGTGCCAACACAAATGGTCAGCAGTAGTAATCTGTAAAAACGTGTCTGTAAATTCTTCAAATCCACATTGTGTAGACTGGTCAATGTAGACATCCCCTCATTAAAATCTCCTTAGTGAAAGCTTCCATCGCTCGCGCAAATGAGTTTTCTGCAGTAGAACTCTCCATAACAAAACAGGAAACAAGGGATAACTCCGCCCCTTACAGTTTCTGATTTCCGGCCCAGACTCCTTCCTGCTTGCCCCAAAAAATTAGTAAAAAATACGACAGCTGGACCCTAAATTCCTGGTAATCTGTCACTTTCCTGTTCTTCTGTCAATCTCTCCCTCTCTTGCCTCTCCTCCCTCCCTCCCTCCCTCCCTCCCTCCCTCCCTCCCTCCCTCCCTCCCTGCAGAGATAGCCGACAAGGTGTACAACCTGTACAACGGCTACACCAGCGGCAAGGAGCAGCAGACGGCGTACAACACACTGATGGAGCTCCCCCCGCCGCTGCTGTACCGCGTGCAGCACCACTACAACGCCCACTACGAGAAGTTTGGCGACTTTGTGTGGCGCAGCGAGGACGAACTCGGCCCCAGGTGAGCAGGAAGTGGTGGGGGGTGGAGGTGTCCATACCGATACCGCTATTTATTTAGATGTCAAAATAAAGGTTTCATATGAAGACAACACGTATCACGTACCTCTAAGGCGGAGATAGCGGTAGGCCCTTCGATCGGGTTCTGTCTGATATTTCATCTGTCCGTGGTTTTAAAAGAGGAGCAGATATTGGGAAAAGCACGGTAGTTGGTTAATTAGTGTAGACAGGTTCGAGAGCCCTTTCCTATAACCGTCCCGGACGTCACACACACTTACCCCTGATCACAGGATGGGTACACCGTTCCCGTCGAGATCTTGTTTCACGTGGCCTACAGGTTGAGTTGCTCTTCTCGCAAATCTGCTGACCCGATTCAGCTCAACCTCCCTGTTGATCAGGTTTACCTGTTCATGGTGTTGATCACTAACTGCCTAGGAATATATCCAGCTATATCTACCGGTGTATTACCAGCATGTGACCATTAGTTGTCACAAAATTCAAGAATTCATTGAAATAAATAACCAAATGAATCTGATAATAATACTCAATGGCATTCATCAGTATTTGTTATGTGCATGAAAAAAAAAGAATTGGTAGCTCAAGCACTGTATCAGACTGATTGAATTGATTGTAGCGACTAATGTCCAGCTTTCTGCCTCAAACTTTCCTCACGACTAAATAACTGTAAGCCGCCATACCCGAAATGATAACTAATTAGGAAGAGACCATAGCATGCCAGGAAAGTGAGGGCGGAAATCTGAAAGGTCACTCTGTTTTTATTACCTATTAACTGCATTCCCTGTCGGTTCTTGTTTGTTGGCTATCAGCAATAGATGGGGGGGGGGGGGGGACAGCAGCCTAGTTTCATAGGCGGTAATGGGCCACATTCATAACTGGGATTTCATTGATTGGATGATGTTGTTAACGCACAACATGGGGTCGGAACACGTGTCACATGCGCACACGCACGCACAAACACTCACACAGAAGGCAGGTAGGTCATCACATTTTTCACACCAATTCTTTCCAGGAAATAAGAGCTGATGTAAAACGTCTGAGAGAAAGAGTTTTTGTCATTAAACTCAAGGTACTTTTACGCTCTTCTTAGTCTTGTCCCTCAATACAACCCCTATTTCTGTGAGCGAGTTCCAACATACAGTAATCCGAAGCACAACACAAATGTGCCTTTCTAGTGATGCTCTTGGTTGGTAGCGGTGAAAAGGTTCAAGTAAGGGGAGAGTTTCTTAAATGTCCGAGAAACATCCTCTTCCCTGAAATGTGGTAGAAACGGGAAAATGACTTGGGTTGTCGAGATCTTCTGCTTTCCGACAAAGGGCCCGGTTATTTACTACGACGAAGCCTCAGTACCGGCCCCATCTTTTGAGAACCGATTAAAGCTTTATGCGTTGAAGCAGCACTAATAGTAATTGATAGTTGTAGTTTATATCATAGTTATTTAGTGGCACGTTAGAATGTGTGGAAGGACCATAAATTGCTTTATTGGGTTATCAATTAAATACCTCTTAAATACCCACCTTATTTATTTAGTTAAATAGCATTTTTGTTTAAACCTTGCCAATAGCCATGGCATGATGGCAATGTGAAATCCAACCTACTTGAGATTAATTAAATGAGTTAGTTGAAATGAAGATATGATCTAACTCCCTAAACTGTTTTATTTGTACAGGTTAATTGTCTGTCTCTATTACACAGATTAACAATTTACATTATTAAACCAGTTTATACACATATATATATATATATATATATATATATATATATATATATATATATATATATATATATATATATATATATATATATATATATATGCACTGAAGCAGTGGACATAGAGTACACATTTATCTATTTATAAATAAATAAATGTGTACTCCATGTAATATATTTGAAGTTAATCATAATTTCAATGCAATCGATAATTGCTCAGAACATTAATTTGCAGAAAGTTTCCTAACTGATGAGCTCCCTCACGTTCGACTCAAGCTCCCAGACGCACACACACACACAAAATAACCCCTGAGCGACCGTTTATGTGGAAACGCTCAAACTGTTTGTATCCCTGAGACAAACTAGAGCAACAAGGCTGTGTTCCAGCAGGACAAACATGTGTACGCTAGGTCCTCGCCCCTCCACCGGGGAGGTCGGCCGGGCTCTTGAACGGGGTCGCCACGGTGACAGGAGGGAGAACGGCAAGCGCAGCGCGCACTGGGCATCAGCTGTCACTCTGGATGGAGGTCAATGTCATTCTGGGAAGACGCACGAAGCGTGGGCTTCTGCAGCCTCTTGTTTTGATTAAAATACAATGAAAAGTCGAACGGTATTTGGATGAACCCAGCAGGGGCGCCTTTATTTTCTCCCATTAGGAGCACACGGTGGAATTCCGAATAACGGAGTGGATTGCATTTCAAAGTGGCTCGCGTTCAACAAATTAAAAAAACAAAAAGAGTTTGGTTTTCCAATATCACGCAGGTTTTAAGCAACAGTACTTGTGAGGTCAATCCCGGCCTCTTTTGCCTCCCTTGGGGGGAACGGGCAGATCGTTCACTGGGAACGTATTGATGAGCTATAGTACGACCTGGCCCTGGGTCACTTCAATGCGAAACACTGAGCCCCGTCCTATAGGTCTTTAGCCTGAGACCCCTTAAGGGTAAGACCCCAGGCCTTTGTGTGAGACCCCTTTAAGGTGAGACCCCAGGCCTTCAGCATGAGACCCCCTTAGTGTGAGACCCCAGGCCTTCAGTCTGAGACCCCTAAGTGTGAGACCCTAGGCCTTCAGCCTGAGACTCCTACAGCCCGAGAGCCCTTAGCGTGAGATCCCAGGCCATCAGCCTGAGACCCCCTTCGCATGAGACCCCATGAGCGGGGCATTTCCTGGGAACGTGGCAGAGGAACACAACCGCGGCAGTCCAACGGCCTCCATCCTGCAGCCAACAGCGTTTCCCGGCTGTGGAAGACCACAACAGAATAATGCTGTTAACCCCCCCCCTCACACACACACACTGGTAATCCCAGGACGGCCCGCGATCGGACTTATGAATGTGATTGGAACGTACTTTTTCAGCTGCAGGTGGCAGCCAGGTCCTAATTCCCGTCAAATGTTTCCTGTTCCCACCATGCCTGTTCACCATCACGAAGTTGGACGCTGTCTCTGAGAGAGGGAGCGAGGGAGGGAGGGGGAGGGAGGGAGGGAGAGAAAGAGGGAGAGAGATCACAGCGTTGTAACCGTTGTTTGTTTCATCGGCTACATTTCTGGTCAGTATTAAGTCTGGGCTCTGCAATGTGCAGTCGTGCTCAGTTTCGCGGGGGCGGGGGGGGGGGAGGTTGGTGGATTCTACCCATTTGGTCTGTAATGTTTTGTTTGTCTTTCCTTCCTTGGATGTTTATTTAAAGATCTCGTCCACCTCCTCCTTGTGCCTCTGCATCTCTCCGCACTCGGGTTCCACCGCGATTGTCAAACCAGAGCAGCAGTTTGGCAGCGGCCCGTGAGGGAGAGAGTGAGGGAGAGATATATAGAGAAAAGGAGAGAGGGAGGGCGAGCTCTCTGACTAGATGCATGTCTGGGTTCCCGCCGGCGCGCCAAGATTCCCCAACCAGATTGTCCCGGTTCCGTGTCAGCTACCCCTTGTTGGCTTTTGGTGAGGGAATGCTGGAATGTGGTAAACAAGTCGTGCCATTTTTTGGTGTTCTTTTGTGTTAACCTCTACCTGGACGCCGTTGCACGAATAGCCGTGTGTGTGTGTGTGTGTGTGTGTGTGTGTGTGTGTGTGTGTGTGTGTGTGTGTGTGTGTGTGTGTGTGTGTGTGTGTGTGTGTGTGTGTGTGTGTGTGTGTGTGTGTGTGTGTGTCGCGCAATGTCCGACATTGAGACAAGCAACACACACTACAACACACACACACACACACACACAGATACAGGCGCACACAAACACACACACAAACACACACACACAGACGCATACACACACACACTGATACAGGCGCACACGCACACACATACCGTGGTCGGTTGAGTATTGGTTTAGGCTTCCTCTGCGAATCCTTTCCATATAAAGTTAAATCAGAGACCGAACGGTGAAGAATAGGTGGGTGTCGTGAGACCCCAGGTCATGACGCGGTTTGTTCCACAGTAGTGCCATCTCCATAAGGACATAAATCTCCCCAACCGCAGTGCATGATGTCATGTATTTTCATCCTTGTGTTATTATTCCCTTTTCATTCATCTTTTTATTTATATATTTATATATATCCTTTTACTGAATAAGTAACAGGACCTGAGAAGCTCACTTCATTTTTTTTTTGCGAGGGCATACCAACTACGTCTCTGGAGCTTACTGACTGTTCTCTAAAGAGAGCAAATACAGTGTGTTCGCCTGAAGCGTTGAGCTACCCCCGGCAAAGAGAGAGAATGTAGTCTATTGTATTAGTTATTCCTTAACACTAGGGACAAGACTAATTCTGTGGTTTGGGGGCCAAAGAGTTTCCCCCTTTCTTCAGTGTCTCGGTATGCGCCGGCCAAAACACCCAAGCCTTTCCCCGCTGAATGTATACAGAACAAAAATAGGATGGACCACGTATTGATTCACGGAAACGGATGATTGATTGATTGATTGATTGATCTGGCCTGCGGAACCAGCAGCAGGTCCACCGCCACTAAAAGTCTTGATAGGAGCGTATTTATCGGCGCTATTATCGTCCCGTCGCATACCACGTCTCTACGTCTACGAGGCAAGGCATCCGGTCACTTATCGAGTGCAACACCAACCCCCCCCCCCCCCCCCCCCCCCCCCCCCCTACTCAGCGCGGTCCGTTCCGCAGCCGTTGCGCAACCCGTCCCTCTGGTATGTCCCGGTAGGCCGCCCCTTCGCGGGACAGCCGAGGATCAGGTAGGATCACGCGCCGCCGGCCGCCAAGGAGGGGGGCCGCTTCTCAAGTAACCACGGCCGATGCCAGAGAACCCCGCCCCCCACGTCCCCCATACCACCACAGCCATCCCCCCCCCCCCCCCCCCCCCACCACCATCCCCATGTCCCTCTCACTCACTCAAACAAGGGCCAAACCAAACACTAAACTCGATAGTCAACTAAAACAACTCGACTTCCAAGTCTATTTCCTCCTCGTTCTCATAAAGAGCTTCAGCAGTGAGGGCCCCCCGCACCCCCACCACCCCTTGCCGCCAACACACACACGCAGACTGGCACACACGCGCACACATGCACACGCACACACCACACAACATAACACCACCACACACTTCCCAGCGACGCTCCACAAGTGTGACTCAGCAAACACGACCACCAAACCCCCCCCCCCCCCCCCCCCGCGACCAACGCTTGTTTACCCGAGTGTGGACACGACACACAAAAGCACACACACACACACGACACACACGCACACACACACACACACACACACACACACACACACACACACACACACACACACACACACACACACACACACACACACAGGAGTCTTAACCATGACATGTACAACACCAGCGCCCTGCCAGCCACCGCAAAAAAAACAAAGAAACGAACGAGAGAAGAAGGGAGAAGAAGAAACAGTTGAACTCGTTTGAACATAAAAAACAAACGAACGAAGGGGGCAACGCCACGTCCAGCCAGGATCAGAGGGGGCCGTGGGCCCTCTCACTTCAGAGCAGTCGTCTTACAGGCTGGTTGGTGGGACGACGAGGATGATGGATGGACCCCCACAGTGGGTGCGTGTGGTGGCTCTGACCAGGAGGCTGAGGTGCTTGGTGGGGGCACCAATACCTCAGAGGTTGGCTGGGCTGGTGGACTCAGGGAAGGCATTTGGATCAGAGAGACGGCGGGGATATTTACTGCATGGAGTTGGCAGCTTTTTGCCTCGTTGGGGTAATTTACGAGCCAGCGCTATTGGTGGTGCCTTTTAAAAGGTAACAGAATGGCCAAGTGAAACCCGGGCAGAGTCAGCACTCCTCCTCGGGGAGGGGGAGGCACGAGAGAGAGAGAGAGAGAGAGAGAGAGAGAGAGAGAGAGAGAGAGAGAGAGAGAGAGAGAGAGAGAGAGAGAGTAGAGAGAGAGAGAGAGAGAGAGAGAGAGAGAGAGAGAGAGAGAGAGAGAGAGAGAGAGAGAGAGAGAGAGAGAGAGAGAGAGAGAGAGAGAGAGAGAGAGAGAGAGAGAGAGAGAGAGAGAGAGAGAGAGACTCCCCCCGTGTCTAGTAACGTCTATGTACTGAAACACACCTTCGGGACTTCAAACTCCCAAATGAATTGCTTTTTATCCGTCTGTATCCTCGTCTCTCTTTGCGCACGTAAAATCGGATTCAACCACATAAACCCACGCAAATTACCCAGATGCATTTAAAAACACAAACTGAATCAGTAGCAACTTTTAAGATTATGATTAAACAAAAGCGCACACATGCGGATGGGCCCCCCTTGTGAAAAGACTCCGCTCATTTACAAATTTCCCCCCAATTTTCACCATTATCATCCTCCTGACATTTAACATGATTGTTTCAACCCCTTAATCATCTGTTTGCAGTTTAGCCGCTCGAGACATAAGGAATTTTCAGGGAAGCAGGAAAATGTTCCTTCTGTTATTTTCTGCAAATAAATGTTATCTGTACTCTGCTTAACTAAAGACAGATGCTGATGCTTGGCAGACACGGGCCTACCCTACCAGATGGAATTCACCCCCAGCCCCCCCCCCCCCCCCCTGCCACACACACACACACACACACACACACACACACACACACACACACACACACACACACACACACACACACACACCACCCACTACCGCCACCCTTCCACCTCCCGTGTGTTTGGACTTTACACTAAAAACCCGGCCGCCTGCTACAAAGGTAGCCCAAGTTCATATTGACGTACGTCAGAGTGCATCATGGGATTTTTTGGTCAGTGATACTGCGCCATATTGAGAGGACTCAAGAGAGAGTTGTAGTGCTGTAAAATCCTAAACGACGATAATATACTGTAAATGAGGCTAATGAAAATATTGTCTCTCGTCAGAAACGCTGTGGAAGTTTCAAACAAAACAATGTCTCAGAGTAATGAGAAAGATCCATTCAAGATCATTTATTAATGACCAATTATTAATGACCAAAACAACACTACTACAGTCACTAACATCGCATTGCGCCTGCTTCCAAAATGGAGGCAGTCAATGCGATGTGACGTGGCGATTTACAAACCCCATAAGATAGGGAAAAATGGAAGGGGAATAAATGAATGAATGTGTTTCCGTTTGAGTGCGTGCGTGCATATGAACACATGTTGCTTAAATGCAGGGTAGGCCTACTGTGAAGACAGAGAGGCATGCCAACTGGCGTTGACTGGCAGGACTTTCTAAACCCGCTCTAGCCAGAGTACTTAATAGTAACTTCATAGAATCTGAGCAATGTTTGATAGAAAAAAAGGCCTCCCTACTCTGGGTTATATTGTTGCAACAGACTCACCAGACTCCACCAGGGTGGTCTACTTCATAACACATAGCATTACCCTTTCTTTTTGTGCAGTACGGGTACACTAGCCTGTGGAATACAGTGAAAGTTACAACATGGCCACCGTATCTCTCTCCCTCTCTCTCACTCCATCTCTCTCTCCCTCATTTAAATTCCATATTACAAGTACAGGTACAAAACCTCTCCCAAAGTCCTCCTCTGTTCCTTAAAACTCTTTGTGACAGTAATTAATCTCCCGCACTGTCTCTCCGCGCGCGCGGGCCGCGTGTTCTCCCCCGATGAAGTTCCATTCAATTAAGCTTCATTGGCATGAAAAATAAACATTTACACGTCCAAAGCAGTTTAAAAAGGAAACCAAACCAAAAAGGTACAAAACAATGTCAACAAGAACTGAATAAAACATCTTTCTCCCTCTCCCTCTCCCTCTCTCCCCCTCTCTCCCTCTCCCACTCCCACTCCCACTCCCACTCCCACTCCCACTCCCCATGCCTCTCTCTCACTCTCCCTCTCTCTTTCTTTCTCTCTCGCTCTCTCCCTCCCTCCCACCCCCCCTCTCTCTCTCTCCCTCTCTCTTTCTTTCTCTCTCTCTATTTCTCTCCCTCCCTTCCTCCACCCCCCTCTCCCTCTCCCTCTCCCATCCCCTCTCTCCTCTCTCCTCTCTCTCTCTCTCTCTCTCTCGCACTCCCAATCTCTCTCTTCTCTCCTCTCTCTCCCAATCCCCCCCTCTTTCCTCTCTCTCTCCTCCCCCCCCTTCTCTGTCTCCCCCCCCCCCCCACTACAGGAAGGCCCACCTGATCCTGCGGCGGGTGGACAAGATGAGCCACTACTGCCGGGCGCTGCTGCACAGCGCCTTCATCCAGAGCCGCACCGACACCATGGCCTATGTGTCGTGCCAGAGCGAGGACCTCTCGCGTGCGCTCCACAGCGCGGGCGGCGGCGGCGCCCTGCACGGCTCCCTCCACAACACGCGCACCGCCTGCATTGAGAAGCTCCTCTCGGTGCAGCGCAACACATACGGCAGCACCAACCTGCGGTGAGGAGACCGTCCGCCGGAGAGACTGTGGACAGAGACGGAGAGAGAGAGACAGGGAGAGAGAGAGAGAGAGAGACAGGGAGACGCAGAGAGAGAGAGAGAGAGAGAGAGAGAGAGAGAGAGAGAGAGAGAGAGAGAGAGAGAGAGAGAGAGAGAGAGAGAGAGAGAGAGAGAGAGAGAGAGAGAGAGAGAGAGAGAGAGAGAGAGAGAGAGAGAGAGAGAGAGAGAGACGCAGAGAGAGAGAGAGAGAGAGAGAGAGAGAGAGAGAGAGAGAGAGAGAGAGAGAGAGAGAGAGAGAGAGAGAGAGAGAGAGAGAGAGAGAGAGAGAGAGAGAGAGAGAGAGAGAGAGAGAGAGAGAGAGGGAGACACAGGGAGAGAGAGAGAGAGAGAGAGAGAGAGGGAGAGAGGGAGACACAGGGAGAGAGAGACAGGGAGACACAGGGAGAAAGAGAGAGCGGGAGAAGGAAAGGAGAAAGAGACTGTGGACAGAGACAGAGAGAGAGGGAGACAGAGAGACAGAGAGAGAGACTGCTGCACGTTTTGTCTGGTTAGGCACTCGGCGAAGATCGATTGAAGATCCCCCCCCCATGCTGCTAAACATGGGTCGCTCCAAGGGGACCAGGTTTTTTTTTGTATAAGAAGAAGAAGGATCCCGGGAGCGCCTCACGTAGACCTCGAGAAGTGGCCGGACATTATTTGTCATTGAAAAAGTAATGAGAATAGACATATTTTGTGTGGCCTAAAAAAAAAAAAAACATCGGTGTGTGTGTGTGTGTGTGGAGATGTAGGGAGCTGTATTTTTTTAACTGCAACAATGCCAGCGATTGCACATATCAACGAGGAAGTGCAGTGTGTTGAACATGTAAATTATCCCTTGGGCCAGGAGAGGGAGAGGGAGAGGGGAAGAGTTGCGCTAAAAAACACTGAATGTAATATTTGAGTTTCTTTACAGTGCTTTAATAAAAGAGGCTTCTTAGGAATACAAAAAAAGAAAGGAAATATGAATCTTTGCGCACTTCGTTTAATGGAGAAATAATTAATGAGGCAGTGAAGCCATTATACCGAGTCTTTTTTTATTCATCTCCAAAACTCATTCATTTAAATAATTTGAGGATGATTTCTAAGATTAGAAAAAATATATAGTCTGTACAGAATAATAAGATTATATGCAAACATTATAAAGCGTAAGTGTGGTAGCCATTTTGGCAAATATCGCAAGACATGAAAGTCGCTAAGTTATTCAACTGCTGAATTTGTAGTTGACGATGACAGGTTTTCTTCTGTTAAGCCAAATCATAGTTATACATAAAAAGAATCCCCAGCCAAGAGAAAGAGACAACTCTATTGTTTCGATTTGAAGAAGGATATTGATTGTATTTAAGTTGAGCTATTATATTTATTCATTGTTTACCTTGGTCTATGCTATGTTTGCATTGGCTTCTCATTAGTCAGTGCTTTGACCTTCTCAAGAAACGACCACGGATTTAAAAATGATGCGCTGTTGCATTTTAGCTTGTTATGTTGTTTCAAAAAACTGTTTATTCATTCGTTAATTCACTTCATCTTGAATGTTGACTCCACTGGATTCATTTATGTTCAGGAGTTTTGCCATATATTTAAAGTATTAAAGAGTAATCAATTTAATCAATTATTGATTTGAAAGTATTATTATAATGGTGGAAAGAAAAACGTCCCCCCATGTGTGAGGCAAAAGAGACTAAATTGTTTGGAAATGTGGACAAATGCTGTCTTCACATGATGGTCACTCAATCAGGGTTTAATGGTCCATTTCTAACAATCGATTACATGGATAGGAAAATATTGGAACATTTCAATTTTGATCATAAGGTGGTTAGGATATCGATAACTTTGCAACATTTTAATTTAGAGGATACAGATTTTTGTGATGCATTATGTTGTTGTACATGAAAATGGGGGAATATGTGACTGTTGGATCACAACCAACTCATTTCTCGTCCATCGGATCATCCCAGAAGCCATGGATATTGTTTGAATGAAAATCTACAATGCCTTTTTTTATATTTCTTTTCAGATTATATGACTTGTTATAGTAAATTATTATATTGTACATTTTAAATTGTATATACGAATCTGTATTATGTGCTTTGATTGTCTTTTTTCTGAAGAATGTTAAATATTAAAAATGTATAGATAACCACCTCAACTCTCTTCTTTGCTTCAATGACCAAATATGGTTTCCCACACAAAAATATGTTGCTATTCATCTCGAAACTCTTAAATACTGACATACCACAGCCAATCAGATTAAATAACTAAGGGAGGCAGTCAACAATTGCCACGATTTCTGAGCATTGAACATTTCTAAAAATATGGTCGGACCAGTCTAAAACCATGTGATATATAAATATCAAATACATCTGGGTTCTCGGCTATGGAGAACCGAGTTCATCTCCCACAAGGGTCCTCTCTATGGAGACCTTCAGTTTTGGAAACGTAAGGATGTCATGTCAATTGTAATGTCAATTATGCACACTCATACTGTGAGCACTGGTGTCTAGCCCATTTGGAGAGTCTCAAACAAAGCGTTCCAGGTCCTTGAAGCATGAAAGGATGCAAAATACAATCTTCCGTTTGAAAATAGCAATCTCATCACCACAACCTCGCTGGCTTGCTGGGCTGTCTCTAGACTGAAACATGTTACTCAAGAGGTTATGTCCCTAAATGGGCATTTATTTAAGAACTAATCCATTTTTATTGCAGCCATACTTGCATACCATTTCGTAAGGCGGGTTTGAGAGCAAGGAAAAAGACCCTGATTGAACCTTGACAAATGAACGTTGGAATTAATGACTCCCCACAACTCCAACTTTCAGGAACTACAACGTTGAAAAAAAGTTTATTCACTTCTACATGAGCAACTCTTTTAGACCGTCATGGCTTCCATTTGTTCACACGGCTAGTCTTCAAGATGACCTCAGGTTTCCATGGAGAGCCCTCTAGGCAAGAACTGAACCCAGGTCTCTCTGCTGCATCACCGAGAAAGTGAGGTAACAATATCATTTGCATTACAACTGATTAGATTTTTATATTTAAAAAATGACAGCAGGTTTCTATTTGAACCCAGGTCTCCAGAGCTGACAAGTTTTTGCAGTAGGGCCGAGCTCTCTGAGTGGCCAACGACGTGGGTCGCGACGTAGGTCGCATTGGTCGCGTCGTAGGTCGCATTGGTCGCGTCGTAGGTCGCATTGGTCGCGTCGTAGGTCGCATTGGTCGCGTCGGTCGTAGTCGCATTGGTCGCGTCGTAGGTCGCATTGGTCGCGTCGGTCGCTGTGTTGGTCGCTCGTCTGGCTGCTTTCAGCCGCTGTGGTCGCTGGCTGGCTCGGTCGCTCAAAGTCTATGGGCGGTCCTTAATCAGTTAATTTGCATGTTATTAAAGTTTTTTTTGCGACAGTTGAAGTACCAGAAAGCCATGCTCTCTGGTGAAAGCGTCCTACAGCTCTTTATTGCAAATATTATTTTTATATTGAAGTAGGCCAGGTCTAACAGTATCAATAAAAATGTATTAGTTGTAATTTGGGGCGTATTCAAATAATGAATTTTATATCTTATATATATATATATACATATAGGCCTATATATTTGTTTTGTTAAATGTCATTAAGCCTAATAAGGTATATTATGCACAAAGCACTTTGTTATATTGATATACATGTATTAGCTGTAATTTGGGCGTATTGAAATAATGTATTTTAGATATTATATATAGCCTATTTGTTTTGTTAAATGTCGTTAAGCCTAATAAAGTATGTTATGTACAAAGTTCTTCGTTATGGAGCGATAGACTTATTTGTTAGAATCATGTTACAATATAAGTGTAACGATTTCCAGAAATGCCGCAGTCGTACAAGGGGTAGTGATGGTGGGTTAGTAATCAAGAAACCTGGTGATCGATTCTCTCCATGGTAGGGATTAACTTTGCTCCTTTAGTCAAACTCACTGACGCAATCGGCCTCTTTCATTTCAACTTTTTAGTATGATTTAGTACGATGGTATGATTATTATATGACGGAATGACGTTTCATATGATAAGAAATGACAGTGTTACCCCTTATGTTTTATTTGATAAATATCGACATTGTTTGATTTGATAAAAAAACGACAGTTAGGCCTACCCCTTAAGTTTTTTTTGATGGCGACTGATGAAAATACGACAGTGTTACCCCTTATGTTTTATATGATAAAAAACGACAGTGTTACCCCTTGTGTTTTATTTGATAAAAAACTACAATGTTACCCCTTATGTTTTTTTTGATGACGACCAATAAAAATACGACAGTGTTACCCCTTATGTTTTATTTGATAAATATCGACATTGTTTGACGACCGATAAAAATACAACAGTGTTACCCCTTATGTTTTATTTGATAAAAAAACGACAGTGTTAAACCTTATGTTTGGTTTGATAAATATGGACATTGTTTGATTTGATAAAAAAACGACAGTGTTACCCCTTAAGTTTTATTTGATAAAAAACGACAGTGTTACCCTTTATGTTTTTTTTGATGACGACAGATGAAAATACGACAGTGTTACCCCTTATGTTTAATCTGATAAAATATGACAGTGTTACCCCTTATGTTTTTATTCATAAATATCGCTAGGGTTACCCCATTTCTTTCATATGATAAGAAATGACAGTTACTCCTTATGTTTGATTTGATAAATATCGACATTTTTTGATTTGATAAAAAAACGACAGTGTTACACTTTATGTTTTATCTAATAAAAAACGACTGTGTTACCCCTTATGTTTTATCTAATAAAAAACGACTGTGTTACCCTTTATGTTTTATTTGATAAATATCGACATTGTTTGATTTGATAAAAATACGACAGTGTTACCCCTTATGTTTTATTTGATAAATAACGACAGTGCTAGCCCATATGTTTTGTTTGATAAAAACGACAGTGTTACCCCTTATGTTTTTTTTGATGACGACCGATAAAAATACGACAGTGTTACCCCTTATGTTTTATTTGATAAAAAAACGACAGTGTTAAACCTTATGTTTGATTTGATAAATTTTGACATTGTTTGATTTGATAAAAAAACGACAATCTTACCCCTTTTATTTCATTTCGAAAATAGAACAGTGTTACCCCTTATGTTTTATTTGATAAAAAACGACAGTGTTACCCCTTATGTTTTATTTGATAAAAAACGACAGTGTTACCCCTTATGTTGCATTTGATAAATATCGATATTGTTTGATTTGATAAAAAAACGACAGTGTTACCCCTTAAGTTTTATTTGATAAAAAACGACAGTGTTACCCCTTATGTTTTATTTGATAAATATCGACATTGTTTGGCGACCGATAAAAATACAACAGCGTTACCCCTTGTGTTTTATTTGATAAAAAAATGACAGTGTTAAACCTTATGTTTGGTTTGATAAATATGGACATTGTTTGATTTGATAAAAAAACGACAGTGTTACCCCTTAAGTTTTATTTGATAAAAAACGACAGTGTTACCCCTTATGTTTTATTTGATAAATATCGACATTGTTTGGCGACCGATAAAAATACAACAGCGTTACCCCTTGTGTTTTATTTGATAAAAAAATGACAGTGTTAAACCTTATGTTTGGTTTGATAAATATGGACATTGTTTGATTTGATAAAAAAACGACAGTGTTACCCTTTATGTTTTTTTTGATGACGACCGATGAAAATACGACAGTGTTACCCCTTATGTTTAATCTGATAAAATATGACAGTGTTACCCCTTATGTTTTTATTCGTAAATATCGCTAGGGTTACCCCATTTCTTTCATATGATAAGAAATGACAGTTACTCCTTATGTTTGATTTGATAAATATCGACATTTTTTGATTTGATAAAAAAACGACAGTGTTACACTTTATGTTTTATCTAATAAAAAACGACTGTGTTTACCCCTTATGGTTTCTATCTAAAAAAAACGACTGTTACCCTTTATGTTTTATTTGATAAATAATCGAGTGTTACATCTTATGTTTTATTTGATAAAAAAAAGACAGTGTTAAACCTTATGTTTGATTTGATAAATATCGACAGTGCTAGCCCATATGTTTTGTTTGATAAAAACGACAGTGTTACCCCTTATGTTTTTTTTGATGACGACCGATAAAAATACGACAGCGTTACCCCTTATGTTTTATTTGATAAAAAAACGACAGTGTTTAACCTTATGTTTGTTTTGATAAAAATCGACATTGTTTGATTTGATAAAAAAACGACAGTGTTACCCCTTATATTTTATGACGACCGATAAAAATAGAACAGTGTTACCCCTTATGTTTTATTTGATAAAAAACGACAGTGTTACCCCTAATGTTTTATTTGATAAAAAACGACAGTGGTACCCCTTATGTTGTATTTGATAAATATCGATATTGTTTGATTTGATAAAAAAACGACAGTGTTACCCCTTAAGTTTTATTTGATAAAAAACGACAGTGTTACCCCTTATGTTTTTTTTGATGACAACCGATGAAAATACGACAGTGTTACCCCTTATGTTTTATTTGATGACGGGCAATAAAAAACGACAGTGTTACCCCTTATGTTTTATTTGATAAAAAAGGACAGTGTTTCCCCTTATGTTTTATTTGATTACGGGCAATATAAAACGACAGTGTTACCCCTTATGTTTTTTTTGATATCGGGCAATAAAAAAACGACAGTGTTACCCCTTATGTTTTTTTTGATATCGGGCAATAAAAAACGACAGTGTTACCCCTTATGTTTTTTTTGATATCGGGCCATAAAAAAACGACAGTGTTACCCCTTATGTTTTTTTTTGATATCGGGCCATAAAAAACGACAGTGTTACCCCTTATGTTTTTTTTGATATCGGGCCATAAAAAACGACAGTGTTACCCCTTATGTTTTTTTTGATATCGGGCCATAAAAAACGACAGTGTTACCCCTTATGTTTTTTTTTAATATCGGGCAATAAAAAAAGACAGTGTTACCACTTATGTTTTTTTTGATATCGGGAAATAAAAAAACGACAGTGTTAACCCTAATGTTTTTTTTGATATCGGGCCATAAAAAACGACAGTGTTACCCCTTATGTTTTTTTTGATATCGGGCCATAAAAAACGACAATGTTACCCCTTATGTTTTTTTTGATATCGGGCCATAAAAAACGACAGTGTTACACCTTATGTTTTTTTTGATATCGGGCAATAAAAAAACGACAGTGTTACCCCTTAAGTTTTGTTTGATAAATAACGACAGTGTTACCCCTTATGTTTTTTTTGATATCGGGCAATAAAAAAACGACAGTGTTACCCCTTATGTTTTTTTTGTATCGGGCCATAAAAAACGACAGTGTTACCCCTTATGTTTTTTTTGATATCGGGCATTAAAAAAACGACAGTGTTACCCCTTATGTTTTTTTTTGGAAATCGGGCAATAAAAAAAACGAACAGTGTTACCCCTTATGTTTTTTTTGATATCGGGCATAAAAACGACGACAGTGTTACCCCTTATGTTTTTTTTGATAATCGGGCAATAAAAAAACGACAGTGTACCCCTTATGTATTTTTTGATATTGGGCCATAAAAACGACAGTGGTTACCCCTTATGTTTTTTTTTGATATCGCGGCAAATAAAAAAACGACAGGTGTTACCCCTTATGTATTTTTTTATATACGGGCCACCAAAAACCAGTGGTTACCCCTTATGTTTTTTTTAAATATCGGCATAAATAAAAGACAGTTACCACTTGTGTTTTTTTTTGATATCGGAAAATAAAAAACGACAGTGTTAACACCTAATGTTTTTTTTGATATCGGGCCATAAAAAACGACCAGAGTGTTACCCCTTCTATGGTTTTTTCTTTGATATCGCGGCCATAAAAAACGACAGTGTTACCCCTTATGTTTTTTTTGATATCGGGCAATAAAAAAACGACAGTGCTACCCCATATGTTTTTTTTGATATTGGGCCATAAACAACGACAGTGTTACCCCTTATGCTTTTTTTAATATCGGGAAATAAAAAAAGACAGTGTTAACACTTATGTTTTTTTTGATATCGGGAAACAAAAAAACGACAGTGTTACACCTTATGTTTTTCTTGATATCGGGCAATAAAAAAACGACAGTGTTACCCCTTAAGTTTTGTTTGATAAATAACGACAGTGTTACCCCTTATGTTTTTTTTGATATCGGGCAATAAAAAAACCACAGTGTTACCCCCTATGTTTTTTTTGATAACGGGCCATAAAAAACGACAGTGTTACCCTTTATGTTTTTTTTGATATCGGGCCATAAAAAAACGACAGTGTTACCCTTTATGTTTTTTTTGATATCGGGCGATAAAAAACGACACGTGTCACACCCCTTATTGTTTTTTTTGATATCGGTCAATAAAAAATCGACAGTGTTACCCCTTTATGTTTTTTTGATATCGGGCAATAAAAAACGACAGTGTTACCCTTATGTTTTTTTAATATCGGCAATAAAAAAAAGACAGTGTTACCACTTATGGTTTTTTTTGATATCGGGGAAATAAAAAAACGACAGTGTTAACCCTGATGTTTTTTTTGATATCGGGCCATAAAAAACGACACTGTTATCCCTTATGTTTTTTTTGATATCGGGCCATAAAAAAAGACAGTGTTACCCCTTAATATTTTTTGATATCGGGCCATAAAAAACGAACAGTGTTACCCCTTATGTTTTTTTTTGATATCGCGGCCATATAAACGACGACGTGTTTACCCTTATGTTTTTTTGGTATTGGCCATAAAAACACAGTGTTTACCTAGTTATTTTTATATCGGGCAATAAAAAAGACAGTGTTACCACTTATGTTTTTTTGATATCGGCAATAAAAAACAACGGTTGTTAACCCTAATGTCTTTTTGATATCGGGCATAAAACGACAGTGTTACCCCTTATGTTTTTTTTTGATATCGGGCCATAAAAAAACGACAGTTTACCCCTTATGTTTTTTTTGATTATCGGCCCTAAAAACGACAGTGTTACACCTTATGTTTTTTTGATATCGGGCAAATAAAAAAACGAAAGGTGTTACCCGTTAAGTTTTGTTATACAATAACGACAGTGTTACCCCTATGTTTTTTTGAATATCGGGCATAAAAAAAACGACAGTGTTAACCCTTATTGTTTTTTTTGTATCGGGCCATAAAAAACGACGTGTTACCCCTTATGGTTTTTTTGATATCGGGCATTAAAAACGGACAGTGTTACCCCTTATGTTTTTTTTAGATATCGGGCCAATAAAAACGATCAGTTGTTACCCCTTATGTTTTTTTGATATCGGCAATAAAAAAACAACAGTGTTACCCTTATGTTTTTTTGATAATCGGCCATGAAAATAAACGACAGTGTTAACCTTATGATTTTTTTGATATCGGAGCATATAAAAAGACAGTGTTACCTTGTTTTTTATACGGGCCATAAGGAAACGACAGTGTTACCCTTTATGTTTTTTTGTTATCGGCAAAAAAAAACGACAGTGTTACCCCTTATGTTTTTTTGTTATCGGGGCCATAAAAACGACAGAGTACCCCTTATGTTTTTTTTTAATATCGGGCACATAACAAAAGAAACGTTTCCACTTCTGTTTCTTTTGATATCGGGAATACAAAAACGACGGATGTTAACCCCTAATGTTTTTTTGACATATCGGGCCATTAAAAAACGACAGTGTTCCCTTATGTTCCGTTTCGTATCGGGCCATAAAACAAAACGACAGTGTTACACCTTATTTTTTTTGAAATCGGCAATAAAAAAACGAACGTGTAACCCCTTAAGTTTTGTTTGATTAAATAACGACGGTTACCCTTATGTTTTTTTTGTATCGGCAATTAAAAAAACACGTGGTACCTTATGTTTTTTTTTGTAATCGGGCCATAAAAACGAAGTGTTACCCTTTGTTTTTTGATATCGGTTCATAAAAACGACAACAGTGTTACCCCTTTGTTTTTTGAAAGCGGGCATAAAAAACGCGTGTACCCTATGTTTTTTTTGATTTATCGGGCCATAAAAACGACAGTGTTACCCCTTATGTTTTTTTGATATCGGGCAATTAAAAAAACGACATGTTACCCTTATTGTTTTTTTGATTTGGGCCATAAAAACGACAGACGTTCCCCTTATGTGTTTTTTTGATATCGGGCATTAAAAAAAGACAGTGTTACCCCTTATGTTTTTTTTATATCGGGCAATTGAAACGACAGTGTTTCCCCTTATGTTTGTTTCGATATTGGGCCATAAAAAACAAGTGTTACCCTCATGTTTATTTTTGAATATCGGTCAATAAAAACGACAGTGTTACCCTTATGTTTTTTGATATCTGGGCATTGAAAAACGACAGTGTTACCCCTTATTTTTTTTCGATATTGGCCAATATAAAACAACAGTGTTACCCCTTATGTTTTTTTTAATATCGGCAATAAAAAAAAGACAGTGTCACTCATGTTATGTTTTTTTGATATCGGGCATAAAAAACGACAGTGTTACCCCTTATGGTTTTTTGATATCGGGCAATAAAAAACGACATTGTTACGCCCTTATGTTTTTTGATATCGGGCCTAAAAAACGACAGTGTTTACCCTTATGCTTTTTTGATATCGGGCCATAAAAAACGAACAGTGTTACCCCTTATGTGTTTTTTAATATCGGCAACAATAAAAAGACAGTGTTACCCACTTATGTTTTTTTTTATATCGGGAATAAAAAAACGACAGTGTAACCCTATATGTGTTTTTTTGATATCGGCCATAAAAAACGACAGTGTTACCCCTTATGTTTTTTTGATAATCGGCCATATTAAACGACAATGTTACCCCTTATGTTTTTCGTGGTATCGGGCCATAAAAACGACAGTGTTACCCCTTATGTTTTTTTGATATCGGCCATAAAACGACAGTGTTAAACCCCTTATGTTTTTTTTTGATATCGGCAATAAAAAAATCAGTGTTAGCCCTTATGTTTTTTTTGATATCGGGCCATAAAAACACAGTGTTACCCCTTATGTTTTTTTTGATATTTGGGCATAATAACGACACGTGTTACCCTTATGTTTGTTTTTAATATCGGGCAATAAAAAAGACAGTGTTACCCTTATGTTTTTTTGATATCGGCATAAAACGACAGTGTTAACCCTTATGTTTTTTTTTGATATGGGCAATGTAAAAAAAGGAAGTGTTACCCCTTAGTTTTTTTGAGATTTGGGCCATAAAAACGACAGTGTTACCCCTTATGTTGTGTTTTAATATCGGGCCATAAAAAAACGACCGTGTTACCCCTTATGTTTTTTGATTCGGCATAAAAAACGACAGTGTTACCCCTTATGTTTTATTTTGATAACGGGCAATAAAAAATGACAGTGGTTAGCCTTATGTTTTATTTTGATATCGGGCAGTAAAAACGAAACAGTGTTACCCCTTATTTTTTTTTCATATCGGGCCATAAAAAACGACAGTGTTACCCCTTATGTTTTTTTTTGATATCCGGGCAATAAAAAACGACAGTGTTACCCCTTATGTTTTTTTGATATCGGGCAATAAAAAACGACAGTGTTACCCCTTACGTTTTATTTGATGACGGGCAATAAAATACCCCTTATGTTTTATTTGATGACGGGCAATAAAAAACGACAGTGTTACCCCTTATGTTATTTTTGATATCGGGCAATAAAAAACAACAGTGTTACCCCTTATGTTTTTTTTCATATCGGGCAATAAAAAACGACAGTGTTACCCCTTATGTTTTTTTTGATATCGGGCAATAAAAAACGACAGTGTTACCCCTTATGTTTTTTTTGATATCGGGCAATAAAAAACAACAGTGTTACCCCTTATGTTTTTTTTGATATCGGGCAATAAAAAACGACAGTGTTACCCCTTATGTTTTTTTTGATATCGGGCAATAAAAAACGACAGTGTTACCCCTTATGTTTTTTTTGATATCGGGCAATAAAAAACTACAGTGTTACCCCTTATGTTTTGTGAGATAAAAAACGACAGTGTTACCCCTTATGTTTTTTTTGATATCGGGCAATAAAAAACGACAGTGTTACCCCTTATGTTTTTTTTGATATCGGGCAATAAAAAACTACAGTGTTACCCCTTATGTTTTTTTTGATATCGGGCAATAAAAAACGACAGTGTTACCCCTTATGTTTTTTTTGATATCGGGCAATAAAAAACTACAGTGTTACCCCTTACGTTTTATTTGATGACGGGCAATAAAAAATGACAGTGTTACCCCTTATGTTTTATTTGATAAAAAACAACAGTGTTACCCCTTATGTTTTATTTGATGACGGGCAATAAAAAACGCCAGTGTTACCCCTTATGTTTTATTTGATATCGGGCAATAAAAAAAAAACAGTGTTACCCCTTATGTTTTTTTTTTATATCGGGCAATAAAAAACGACAGTGTTACCCCTTATGTTTTTTTTGATATCGGGCAATAAAAAACTACAGTGTTACCTCTTACGTTTTATTTGATGATGGGGAATAAAAAACAACAGTGTTACCCCTTATGTTTTTTTTGATATCGGGCAATAAAAAACTACAGTCTTACCTCTTACGTTTTATTTGATGATGGGGAATAAAAAACAACAGTGTTACCCCTTATGTTTTATTTGATGACGGGCAATAAAAAACGACAGTGTTACCCCTTATGTTTTATTTGATATCGGGCAAAAAAAAAAGACAGTGTTACCCCTTATGTTTTGTGAGATAAAAAACGACAGTGTTACCCCTTATGATTTTTTTGATATCGGGCAATAAAAAACGACAGTGTTACTCCTTACATTTTGTTTAATAAAAAACGACAGTGTTACCTCTTACGTTTTATCTGATGACGGGCAATAAAAAACGACAGTGTTACCCCTTACGTTTTATTTGATGACGGGCAATAAAAAAGGACAGTGTAACCCCTTATGTTTTTTTTTATGTTGGGCAATAAAAAAAGACACATAAAAAGTGACAGTGTTACCCCTGATTTTTTTTTTGATATCGGCCAATAAAAAACGACAGTGTGACCCCTTACGTTTTATTTGATAACGGGCAACAAAAAACAACAGTGTTACCCCTTACGTTTTGTTTGATAAAAAACGACAGTGTTACCCCTTACGTTTTATTTGATAACGGGCAACAAAAAACAACAGTGTTACCCCTTACGTTTTATTTGATGACGGGCAATAAAAAACGACAGTGTTACCCCTTATGTTTTATTTGATGACGGGCAATAAAAATCGACAGTGTTACCCCTTATGTTTTTTTTGATATCGGGCAATATAAAAATGACAGTGTTACCCCTTATGTTTTGTTTGATATTATACCTGTACTTTTTATATGTTTTAATCCTGGGACTCTTCAGTGACTGCTAGAACAGCTGTCTGCTGCAGCAACTTGAGGTTTCGATGGACCACATAGAGGAATTAACTGTGAACGGATTGTTTTGCAGCTGAACTTCATTGTGCACGAACCAACATGATCGCCCATCCCCTGGTCTGCCGTGGGCAAATTCCATAAACACATATTAACTAAACAAAAAAAAATACACATACACGATCAACACACTCACTCCCTCATGTACACAAATGATCACACGCACACACACAAGTGCCCACTTGTATCACAGATACACATTCTGTTTTGCTCGTAACTTAATGGATTTTCTAATAAAGGTCATTCCTTTTCCTCCCAGCGAAATCTAAAAGATCACTGGCAGATTACTTTTAATTACAGGAAGGCGTGGTGGTTAGACGACAAAGAGTTGAACTTCATTTAGCAGACATGAGTGAGGACGAGAGGCATCAGGTAGTCTATATACCTGCCCAGGTAGCTGCTATACCTACCCCGTTAGCTACTATACCTGCCCCGTTAGCTGCTATACCTGCCCCGTTAGCTGATACCTGCCCAGGTAGCTGCTTTACCTGCCACTTTGTTTATATATACCAGGTAGTTTATATACCTGACCTGGTAGTTCATTTACCTCCCAGGTAGTTTATATAGGCCTACCTGCCCAGGTAGCTCCCATACCTGCATACACTTAGCATAAAGCCCTGACAGATCAGCTCAGTTCCTATCCTCACCTATGGTCATGAGGGATGGGTGATGACCGAAAGGACAAGATCACGGGTACAAGCGGCCGAGATGAGTTTTCTCAGGAGGGTGGCTGGCTTCTCCCTTAGGGATAGAGTGAGAAGTTCAGTCATCCGTGAGGAGCTCAGATTAGAGCCGCTGCTCCGTTTGCTTAGAAAGGAGTCAGTTGAGGTGGTTCGGGCATCTGGTAAGGATGCCCACTGGGCGCCTCCCTTGGGAGGTGTTCCAGGCACGACCAGTGGGGAGGAGACCTCGGGGAAGACCCAGGACTAGGTGGAGAGATTATATCTCAACACTGGCCTGGGAACGCCTCGGGATCCCCCCATCAGAGCTGGTCAATGTGGCTCGGGAAAGGGAAGTCTGGGGCCCCCTGCTTGAGCTGCTGCCCCCCGACCCCGGATAAGCGGATGAAGATGAGATGAGATCAGCTCAACACACCTGCACATAATTCTAAAAAACTATGCTAGAAGGTCACTTGTGTATCTGTTAAATGTTGTCCCTATTTAATAACAGGGGGCATGGTGGTTAGAAGACAAAGAGTTGAACTTCATTTACCACACAAGAGTGTGGACAAGAGGGGCCAGGTATATACCAGCCCAGGTAGCTCATATACCTAACTAGGTAGTTTATGTACCTGCCAAGGTAGCTCCTATACCTCCCCAGGTAGTTTATAGACCTGCCCAGGTACCTGCCCACGCTTATAATAAAGCCCTGACAGATCTGCTCAACACACCTGCACATCATCCTTATGAACTATGATTGAAGGTAACACGTGTTTCTGTAAGATGTTGACCCTCATCCTCGACTCACTGTGAAGCCCTGTCAGACGGATGTAATGGTCAGTGTCCCATCTGAGAGATCATAGTCCCCAGTATCTGCAGTCCTACCCTGACCAAGATGCCCACCAACCCCTTCCTCCTTCACTCATCTAAAGAAGCTTTGGATAAAGTGGTTAATGGCTGAATAGTTGATAGTTAAATAAAAAAAATTAAGAATTCCCTTTTGAGAATAACAGCAAACTGATGAGGTTATTCTGATGAATGCAAGATCATTTTATAGTTATGTTGGTGATGTTATATTCATTAGTAATATTATTAAATAAAAACAGTGAGTGGCGAGATGATGGTGAAGATGATGTTATGCTGGTGAGGTTGCGGTGGTGGGGGGGTCACGGTGGTGAGGTCACGTGGTGGTGGAGGGGGCAGCGGGGAGGGGAGCGTGCATGTTGATGTCAGGCAGCCAATCAAATCATCACACACGACATATGATTAACACAGGTAATGTTTATTAACTTTCAAATGTTTTGCTTCTTTTTTTTTTACAAAGTCCATAAAACCCAGTACAGTATGTTAATTTGTGTGCAGTGCCGGTCGTGGGCTAACCTTTGTTAGGGAAGCGCCAAAAACATGCTCATGCATAGATGGAAAACAAATAATAATAAAAAAACCCAGGCAAACCCAAAGAAGACACAGGTTAATACATTATTGCTCAGTTCAATTCACGTAGGATGGAGACATGCTGCTCGAGGTTCGAGACGGGTTGGTTAAGATGGTCCCATGGTATTGTAAAAGCCCCAATCAGGCGCTATACCAATCAGGTGCTTCTACTTTTCTAAACTTAAGCTCTCTAACCAGCAGGCAGGAAATAAAGGGATAATGGTACAAAGTAAAACAATATCAAAATCAATACCAAGAATTAAAGTACTAAATATAATGAATCTATTGAACAGTAACCATTGCAATTGCAATATTGGTCGCTCTTAAAAATGAGATGAAAAAAACAATTTGGTCCGAGAGAGAGAGAGAGAGAGAGAGAGAGAGAGAGAGAGAGAGAGAGAGAGAGAGAGAGAGAGAGAGAGAGAGAGAGAGAGAGAGAGAGAGAGAGAGAGAGAGAGAGAGAGGAGACAGAGAGAGAGAGAGAGAGAGAGAGAGAGAGAGAGAGAGAGAGAGAGAGAGAGAGAGAGAGAGAGAGAGAGATGTACAGCCAGAGGAATGACTCTCTAGTGGCATCTGGCTATACCAGCACTGCTTCCTGTTGTAGTTCCTGTGGTTAGCCCAGGAGGAGGAGCCACTTCCTCTACCTGAGGGGCTACTTCCTGTCCAGGAGGCTGACCAGGTGGAGGTACTAATTACAGCACTGGTTGTACTCCTCCGCCTTACCGGTGACTGTCACAGACGTGAGTTGACCATCCTCCTCCACCTCAATCCTCTCCTGGCCGTTCTCCACGATCCTACACACACAAACACACGCAGACACGCACACAAACACACACACAAACAGATGAACGTTTGAATAAGCTTCATAACAAGCCAATGTATGTAACTACATACGTGTATCTATATAGGTGGACAGACCGAGAGAGAGACAGACTGATAGACGGACAGACTGTACCTCCTGGTAATGATCTTCTTGCCGTTGATGAACTTGGTGGAGGTCGAGACTGATTTGGCATTCGCCCCGCCCCCGCAGCCAAATGAGGAGATAGACCCGCCACCAATCCCCCCCAACTGGCCAAGTGATGTGGACCCTAAGAGACAGAGAGGCAGGGTTAGAGCTCAACATCTGGGTTTCTGTTCAAACATCTGGATAAGAGTTCAACATCTGGACTAGATTTTAAACATCTGGATAAAAGCTCTAATTCTAGGTGCAAATTTCGATATTCAAATCTTCAATATGGTTTAAACGTTGAACAGATTACAGTTTCATAATCTACATTAGGAGTTTACCATCTAGATTAAAGGGGAAACATCTAGATTACAGATTTGAGATTAAACATCTGGATTAGAGATTCAACATCTAGATTTGTTGAATCAACTGGATACAATCTCTACCTCTGTATTAGAGGTTAATTCTGGATTAGAGTGTAACAGATGGATTACAGCTCTTCATATGGAAAACATCTGGATTACAATTTAAACATCTGGTTAAGAGCTCAACATCTGGATTGGAGTTTAACATCTGTCCCGGAGCACTACATCCAAATAAGAGTTTAAAATCGTAATGTTTAACAGCTAGATTAGAGCTCTACATCTGGCCTAGAGGTGTGAGCAGATAGCGAAAGGATTGCCGTTGTGTGTTTGTATGTTTGTGTGGTAGTACGTTAGTATTTACCAGAATTAAACCCTGAGCTGGAGCTGAAGCTTTGGGAGTAGGATCCGCCGGAGCTGTGGCTCAGCCCCCCATGGTGACCCCCCAGACTCCCCTGGAGGCTGCCATGACAGGAGTCGTCATCTGGGGGGGGGAGGGGGTCACAACACCGCTATTACTTATCAAACCCTGATGGACCAACCATGAAACACACTAAGGTTAAATCTACCTGTTTTTGGGTGGAAACACACCATATACGCTGTTCAACTTCCTTTTTGAAAAGCCGGTCGCTTTAAACGTGGTTATATTTCTTAAATGATTGTGATGAATTTAGTAATCTATGCCATTTGTAACTGTTACTAAAATTTGTATGTTAGAGAAAACAGGTGTAAAATACTACATCATATGTGCAGTGGGCAGTGCTTGACCGAGAAAGAATTGAGCTCCTCAGATACTTACAGTATAGTATAATGATGTCTGGATGTGTGGAACTTGCTCCGGAAAGCAGTTGATTTTAATGATCATGTCCGAGAGAGGGTGAGGCTTCCTGTACACTTCCTGTGTCCCTACGGTGTGTGTGGATGTGTGGATGTCGGTCTGAGCAGTGGTTTATTTTGATGTCTGTGTCCGGGTGAAGGTTGAACTTCCCAGTATAACGACATGGTGAACAGCGCATTTCATACACAATTCTGCTCACTATATTGCAGTGACGTAACTAAAAAGGTATCACTAAGTTGTGCAGGGTCAAAATACGCGCTCCCTCCTTCCTAAAACTCTCAGCCAAAATATGTTTATTCCAGCTGAAACAGCGGATTCATTGACTTTTTAAGTTTTCGATCAAAACAACCTTTCACGTGTCAATGTGTGTGTACGCCTGCAAACACACACACACACACACACACACACACACACACACACACACACACACACACACACACACACACACACAGACAGACAGACAGACAGACAGACAGACAGACAGACAGACAGACAGACAGACAGACAGACAGACAGACAGACAGACAGACAGACAGACAAGACAGACAGACAGACAGACAGCAGACAGACGACAGACAGACAGACAGACACACACCCCCACCCACCCACCCACACACACACACAACACACACACACACACACAACACACACACACACACACACACACACACACAACACCACACACACACACACACACACACACACACACACACACACACACACACTAGCCCCCCTCCCTGGTATTACTCAAGCTACTCTTGTTTTAATACAGAAGCTATTTTTGAAAGCATTCCACCAGAGTGATGTAGGTCCTCAATTCAGTCCACTGTCTGCTCTCCATATTTAGAGCTGCACGCGCCTCAGACCACATTCCTACCAACCCAGACCCTGTCCACAGCACCGGCCAATCAGAGAACACCACACCAGCCAATCACTGCCCAGCGACCTACCTACAATTAGACTATCATGTTCGCAATATTAGCAATACTAATCAGTGAAGCTATTATAATAATACAATACTAACTAATATCAATTACTTTTAAACTGAAGTAGGCATACTAGCCATACTATACCTACAAGCAATAGTCATATACTATTAAACTAGCAATACAGTGTTAGCAATACAACAAAGTGAGTGACTCATTTATTACATTTCATTCTGTCCAAGCTGGTTTCAGGACTGACACTAGTTTACAATTATTACATATTGATTACTGTGTGATTGTGTTTGATTGTTTTAACCATCGCTATGTTACTTCTCAACGTTAGTGTTAACCTTGTCCTAACCTAGACACCCAGTTGGAAAAGGAGGGTTGGGTTTGGTTTTTGCATTCCTGGTCCATAAAGTAAGGCTTTATGACAGGGGAGAAAGGTTAACGTGTAAAATACCCCGCTGTCACTGAGTGTGCACGTATAGCATAATGCTAAATCCATAATCACAGTGCACGAATGCGCATTTGCAAAACTTATAGATACAGCTGTAGCAAACGGGCCTGTCATTCAGCGTGAGCTTCTTTATTCACTATTCCTTATTCCTTATTGAGCTTCTACTGCCACCTTAAGGAATAATATAATTGTTTTTGGTGTAACGTAAGGTCTAATTCACTGCATATCAATTTGTTCTGATTCTGAACATGCAGGAATCACACCCAACGGTTTACACTTGCCCACACTTGTGTTTGTACAGACACGCAATACTGAGGACTCCTCACGTCAGAGGGATGAAATAGATAACTGTACAGTGGAAGCAAACAATATCAGCTGCATTTATCCGAAATAAGGCAGGTTTCATCATGGTGAGATTCATGATGCATATATGTGACAGTTAGGGTAAGGGTTTATTACAGGAGTTAAAGTTAAGAGTAAGGGTTAGTTTGGTTGTATAAGTTGTGTGAACGGGAAGGATTGGGGTTAGTTTGATTCATGAACGGTGTGCAATGTGAGGGTTAGGGTTGGCGGGTTATGGTTAGTGGGTTTAGAGGCCTTACTGAAGAAATCTGCAAACGGATCCGCACCACCGAAGAAGTCCCTGAAAACGTCCTGTGGATTACGGAATGTGAAGCTGCTGCTACTAAAGTTAGCTTGATAGTGCCCTCCTGCAACACACACACAAGCAATAATCAAAACATCAACAATACATCACCAATAATCAATACATCAACAATACATCATGAATAATAAATACATCAACAATACATCATGAATAATAAATACATCTACAATACATCACCAATAATCAACATATCAACAAATACATAACAATCATTAAATCTACACATACATCACCAATAATCAATACAACAACCAATACACCATTAATAATCACTAGCATCATGAGAGTACAATAGGAATGGATGTGGATGTTTTAATGTTCTGATGTCATGTTGGTGTGAGGTCATGTTCAAGACGTCTTAATGTCCTACCTGAACTTCCTCCGCATCCACCGCCCATCCGGCCTGAGATTCCTTCTGCTCCATTGCGGTCATACGTGGTCCTCTGGTTGACTGGGGCCAGAGGAGAAGGACTCAGCGTCGTCACGTGTTACACAAAACCTAAGGCTATCTTACAGGTGCCCATGAGATAACAGGTAACCATGACAACAGGTTACCTGGGCCAACAGGTATTCAGGGAAACAGGTTACCATAGGCCACAGGTAACCAGGGCAACAGATAACCTGGGCCAACAGGTAACCATGGCATCAGGTAATCAAAACAACAGGTAGCCAGGGCAACAGGTAATCACGACCACAGGCAACCAGGGCGACAGGTAACCATAGACAATAGGTAGCCAATGGGGACACTGGGAAACCAGGAAAGCAGGTTACCAGGAAAAAGGGGTAACCATGGTAACCAGCACCACAGGTTCGTCTCTCACCGTCCGACAGGACCTCGTAGGCCTCTGCTAGCTCTTTGAATTTCCTCTCTGCCTCACACTTGTTGGTGGGGTTCTTGTCCGGGTGCCATTTTAACGCCAGCTTTCGGTACCTTTGGAAAAAAACGGTTGTAATAAATCTGGATGTTGGCAGTATATTTCTAAATATACGATGTTGGTAATGAATTCTAGAGATTGTGTCCATTCCAATCATTTGGTTGTATGAGGCCAAAGAGGCACTGCTTTAAAACAGCTAGCAGTTAAAGCCCTGGAGAATCATCTGATCTTTTTTTAGGGTTGTAACCAAGACTACCGTAAACACACACGAGATACAAACACACAAGGAGACACAAACTCACACCGAAACATATACACACAAAAAACCCTGCACATAACCTTGTATAATGACAAGGAGACTCACACACACACATGCACATTAATGGAATGAATGCCAATAGTAAACTTACAGAGAGGGACAAACACACACACACACACACACACACACACACACTCACAGACACACACACATTGTGTTTGGTTGAACAAACACACAGCTTAACCGACAGAGGAGGACAAATAAACACCCACATGCACAAACACACACGCTCACTCGCACCCACAGACACACACACACACACACACACACACACACACACACACACACACACACACTTACACACACACACACACACACACACACACACACACACACACACACACACACACACACACACACACACACACACACACACACACACACAGCAGAGAATACATCTTGACAGAGAGCCGGTCATGGCTCAGAAAAGTTGCTTACTGTCATGAGAACCAGTTTGAATGCTGTCTCTGTTCACTGGCTTTGTCCTAACCTCCGCCTTTATATTGGCTTGTTCACCAGAATGAATCATGGGCATTTTTTGTTGGCAATACTCTGTCATGTTGTGCCAATCCTAAATAAGCATTAAGGGTTAGGGTTAGCCTCGCCCTTTATGGTATAGACATAGGTCCCTGCCCCACAGGGCCCTAGACCACACCTGTACCACACTTGTCATGTTCACTGTCCTCCCTACAGCTCTTTGAGGAACAGGTTTAACAAAGAGCTGAGAGGGTGAAGACAGCACCCCTCAGTGGTACTTTGGCATTCCAGCTAGTTGACCCTGAGAACACGAAGGTCACCCGCATGATGTCACAAAGTAACCGTAAGCCTTGTGTGAGTGTGTGTCTGAGTGTGTTTATACCCAAACACAATTTGTGTTTCTGTGAGTGTATGCATAACCAAATACAATTTGTGGGTGTGTCTGTCTATCTTTCTGTGGCTGTGGGTGTGTGTGTGTGTGTGCGCGCCTGTGTGCGTGTGTGAGTCTAGATGGCCAGTAATGTTAAAATAAGACTAATTTCCTCATCGTTACCTCCTCATAGAGCACCCGACAAGGCAAGGCGAGCGGATAACTTACGCTTTTTTGATTTCGTCCACCGACCCGTTCCTCTGCACTCCAAGGATTATGTAGTAGTCCACCATGCTTCTGTGGGGTGTGTGGATGGGGGTGTGGATGGGGGTGTGGAGGGGTGCGCTGCGTCAGAAGTTAGGCTCCTCCTCTGGGCTCTACAAATGGAGAGATAGCAGAGCTACGTTAGTGACACAGTGAGATTAGCAGTGCGTGCGGTGAAGGGACTGAGGCTAGAAGCGCTGTTAGCGCGGTGTGAGCGCTATGTCCCTTGGCAACGGTGGAGGAGAGGGCATCTTAATATGAGTGTGTGTGTGTGGGGTGGGGGGGAGCACAGGAATAGAGAAGCTTTCGGCGGGACAGTCGGGTTACATAATGGCTCTGAGAGGGACAGCGCTATGCTGGCCTGGCCTTGATGCACAGCTTCAGACACTCAGATCTGATGAGTGTATTAATACACATGACAGTATCAAGACACGTGACAGGAAGGACAGCTGCTGCTTGTTTGTCTTGTTTTTAATATTTTGAGACATGTTGCACAACAATAACATGCTACGTCACACGAGGCTGTTGCCTTGACGTCCGTGCACTTTGTATGGAATGACCATGTGGTGCATTTGACCATGAAAGAAAAAACTGTTTGACCTTGACTTAGAAGAAGACCTCAAGGAGCAAGGAAGCTAAAAGTTTGGTGATTGACACTATGGACCTGGGTTTCATTAGCACCCGACCGCACACTGAGAAACACTGTCAACACACCAGAAGGATCCCCAAAGCCCAGTTCTGCCTGATATTTAAGATTATACTATGCTTTTAGAATGCATTTCAGTACTATAAGGATGCCTTGACCAGATTAAACATTGTCGTGTTAATTGCTTGTGAGGACTGAAGACACGTAAGGACCAATGAAGGTTGGCCCTCACAAGCATTTGATGAGCAAACAACGTCGAGTGTATCAGTTCAACTCGAGTTGAAGATAAGATAACTATGTTAAACTGGTGCACATTTTGTTCAAAACTTTGCACTATTATGATTGTTGATCAAATTAAAATAATATAATATTTGTTCTATCCAACTATTTATGTGCAGATGCAACTGTTGTTCGGATCCCACTGGCACCAGAACAATTCCTTAAAATAAGGAAGACAGATTTAGCCATACAGCTAACACCCAGCAAACAACCAGTGAACTAGTTCAGCTTGCTAAATATAACCTGTGACCTTTGATGCCTGAGACTGCTGGTGGGTAAATTAAAGCTTTGTTTTGATATGTGTTAGGATGGGTTGCTAGCGTTTGTGTCATTGGGTGTTAGGTTAGTTACTATAGATTCTAATTATACTTCAAATAGTCTTATTTTGATGATTACAAGAAAAATAGAACAACACTTTTTTTCCCCAGCATGTCACTCTGTGGGGCAGTCGGTTGCTGTTATTTTATTTAGCAGTGGCAGACATATTTGTTGTTGGTGAGAAGGCCTACACGGCACTCCTCTGCACGCCATCGTATTCATCCCGCCAGCTATCTAAAATAAAAAGATCAGGTTTAACCAAAGACTACTAATTATTACAAACATGAGATAAGACTATAAGAGTATGGAAATCCCACATGTACAGTGTAAAAAGAAAAATAATGATTGACTTTAGGTATGCTTATAGACTGTAGAATTCTCTGGAAGTACTGAGTACGTTCTCCTACACCCACTCCACTAACCCCCGCCCCTCGTCTGCCATATGCAATAAACTTTGAAGAAAACAATATGGGCACAGTGTGTGTTTCTGTGTATCTTGCAATGTATGTGGCACAGTGTTTGTGAATGTGTATGTGTTTGTTTGTGTGCATATCACAAAGAGCTTGTATGGCCTGTGTGTGGTTTGTAGTCTCTTTTTGTGTGTGCGTGTGCGTGTGCGTGCGTGTGTGTGTGTGTGTGTAGGTGTTCTCGCGCTCTTTGTTGTCTGAAGCATTCCGCACACAGTGTTTGTTTGTGTGGGTGTGTGTCCGTGTGTATGTGTGTGTGTGTGTGCGTGTATTTTGACCCAGAACACAAGTGTCCTGATGAAAAGCACCCTCAGAGAGAGAAATGTGGGTCAGCCATTACCCGTAATGCTTCAGTGCGTACCGGCTCTCAGACACTGAGAAACCAGCAGAACAGAACCAGGAATCACCTGTCTCTGAGACCAACCAAACACACACAGGGCCTCAACAGGCCACACTGGGATGAATAGAACATCATGTTGGAGAATACTGTTGTTGATAATGTGCCTATATTGGATTGTAACCTTATTACATTGCTAACCCATAAAGTAAGCCTACGCAATTTGACTATTTGTAAAAATTGAACGGTCAAAGTTAATATCAAACAGACTTAAAAAGTAGGCTACTAATCACCGATTAACATCAACACCAACAGGCAGCTCCACTTGTTACCAGCCAATGATCCCACACTCTGGAAATACCACTCCACACACGCTCTGCCCCATCCCTGGCAATGTTCAAAAAGCCCCTTAAAAAAAGACCATTGAGTGCAAAAGCAAAATAACGTCTTCATTTCCGATTTGGAAAGTTGCACGACGTTGACAGCTATAGCACCATTGCGGAAAAAGCATAATGCATACCTTAAAGCAATGTTATCAACGCAATAAGCATTGTTTGATAATGGCCTGCGCAAGTTACGTAGGTATCTTTAAATATATTAAATATAAAGCAAACGTTTACAATAGAAAATAGCTGTTCTGGACTCACCTGCAGTTTTTAGTAAAGAGCTGCAGCGGTAGCTGAAGACCAGAGCGCCCAGAAGATGTGTTGAGACGCTGAGAAAAGTAGTTATCTTGGTTCGACAATAGGCCGACAATATTATTATAAGTCAGAGTTTCTCACTAGGTGAAACTTTCTTTTTTTCTTTTTTTTATAGGTTGAATATAGGTTTTGTTTAAAAAAAGCGGTTAATTATGTTGTGTTTACCATTTTGCTAATTGTGGGTCGAATCCGTTATGGGTCGTGTTATAACATGACCGAATGGGTCTTTGTCGAAAATGGGTCAAGTGATGACATCAAGTCCATGTTGACCTGGACCATGGTCGTCAAACATTTGGTTGGGACAACTATCCTCAGAAACAGTCCTCTCCTAGGAGCTGATCCCCGTGTCAACACACCTGACAGCAGGAATGTTACTCTGAAAGCAGCTACAGGGAAGCTTCTCCTCCCTGTACGCCCTGTCGTTAAAAGATAAGCAGCGAATTCTGCGGCGCACCGTTTCACCTGAAGGGGTTCCTCAGGGCTCGGCCTCTGGCTCAAGGTTACAGAACTGAGGGAGGTTGTTGAATAAATGCATTGCTTACTAATGTTGGGAACATCATTGTATTGCCAAAACCGAACTTTTTTACTAGCCTCTGGTTCCGTAAAACACGGTCTCACCCGAACAGGAGAGGTCATTTAAACACCTGCCCATCAAGGCTGAAACGGTTGTTTTTCACCTCATAGTTAGGGTATGCTGACACTGCAACCCAAGTCGTAGCCTATATGTTGCTGATGCATTTAATTGGACTAGGTGATAACAATAATAAACTAATAAACTAAGTTATTATATCATGATGACCATAGTAAGAAGAAGAAGCGGTTAGAGAGCGACGCAGACAACAGGGAGATCAACTGGCGCGACTGCGACGCGGACAGACGCGCTAGACGGATCAGCCTCCAAGCAGAAGAAAATACCTTAACATCAAACAACATCCCGTTACCGTCCAGTAAAACTTACCTGTTCAAGGGGAAAGTCTCTGGGAGCGCTGCGTCTTGTGGAGTCGCTTCTCTGCGGGGTTCTTATAACGGCCCACCGCTGCGCGCCGCCAAGTCGCTCAGTGCAGAAGCAGTAGGCCTACTGCGCATGTCCCGAGATATCTTAATCTCCTCCTTATCCCAAACTTGTTAGACAGTCCCTGTTTTTCTTTCCCTTGTTAATCAAATGCACTTCTGCCAACTTTGTTGGACTGTTCTCTTGAATTTGTAGAAACACGCGTCCTCCGCGTTCCGGTCCGTTGCGCCATCTGCTGGCCGCCGAGAGAGGCGCAAATTGCTGGAGGAACTATCGACATTATTATTGTTAGCAAGAGCTATAGGCCTGATCAATCGAAATCAACGAAGTGCTGGAATGCGGATTAGAAGATGAGAGACTCTTGTTAAACTTGAATTATTTCTGGCTCCAATATTTGACAAACTAGGCCTATGCCTCTTAATTTACAAATAGGCTTACTACTGGGCAGAAACGAATGAGCTCGCATGTTAATAATGTGGATAAAGTTATTAGGGAATTATCCACTTGCCCAGGTTAATTACGACTGTAAAGCCGGGCGGGTCATTTCAGTTTAAGTGAAATGAAGAAATTGCCCGCCATTGATTTGAAAGAGAAGGACGTCTCGGCCGGAGCGCGTGCCAGGCAGCGGGTACGAGTCGAGATGATAGATGTCTATTAATTATAGAAGACATTATGGCGGTCAATAACCAATTAAAATCGCAGCGCAGAGCCCTTCTTTAATCACATCCTCAACCCCAATGGATAGTAAGAAAAGATAATCACATCCCGCCGCCATCATCATCATCACCACCACGGCTGGTACCGCTAGAGTAAATGATTACAGTCTTATCCGACACGACATTCCACTTTCCTCTGGCGATGTATGACTGAACGTGCTTAACGTTTCATGACATCTTGATAGGCAATAAAATGAAACAAATCAAAATGCCAAAGCCCTTCAACTGCTGAAAATATGAACGGATCGTTTTCGACTCAGATGGCAGACAATTGTGCCCTGTTGTTTTACCTAAAGAGATTATCCGATGTAAAATGAGGTTCTAAAATAATGGTGCTTTTCCGTACAATTAATTTATTCATCCAATGCAATTGTTTCTCCAGTCAATTACAATCGGCAAGATTAAAACTAAACGGTGCAAATGAATTTAAGTAAAGCGTAACAATTAGACCGCAAGATGGCGGTAGTGTCTGATTTATCAGATTCATGACCAGCGCGGATGTGAATCGGCGTTTAAGTTGAGCATTAGAGAAGACCATTAACATTATGATGATCATCACCATGCTCAGATGTATGGTTGTAATTAACCCGAATCTCAACTTCCTCCCTAAATTAGACTGCCTCAAAACTTTCATCCGAGACAGGAATTGGATGACACCGCGGGTCCAATGTTCTCTTAAAGTGCAGTCCACCTTTACGAGTGCTGTTGGTGTTGACTGTTCAGATAAATAAAGCTAAAAGCTTCAATTAGTTATTAAGAGGACGATGAGCGATCTAAAGTACAGCGCACAGACACACAGTGATTCATAGCATCCTGCATTAACTTTGTCAGATAGAATTCATCACGGCTAATAGTCCAAAATAAATCTTGTAGTAATTGAGATGAACGCCTCATTTCAGGGACAGCTCTGCTTTTTAAGACCCAATTACCACTCAGTTTCCCTGGCCGGTATACAGGCTGGAAGGGAGGGAGGAGAGACGGAGGAGAGAGGGAGGACAGGAGAGAGCGTAGGGAGAAAGAGGGATGGAGGGACAGAGAAGAGAGGGAAGGATGGATGAGTGGTAGAGAGGGATGGAGCGGAAGAGGAGAGGATGGGACGAGGGAGAGAGGGATGAAGGGAGGGATGGGGGATACATTTATAGAGGGAGAGGGAGGTATGTGGGATAGAGGGAGAGGGGATGGATGAGAAATAGAGGGAGAGAGAAGAGGAGGGAAGGGGTGGAGCTGGTCCAAGCAGGATAGCATCTTTCCAGGCCCGGAGCACGCTAGAGGGCAGGCAGATTTATGAGCGAGCCACCTTTTTAATTTGTGCATGTGGTAATGCACGGCGGGGCAGAGCTGGGGTGCCCAGCACTCCTTAACTGGATGTTTCTTTAATTATATGTCAAGAGGCCACAAAACTCTGCCGCGTGTCCCCACAAAGTCCACTTTTATCAGCAGATCATAGCGTTGCACTAGCCAGGGCGCACAGAAAACACACCGGGGGGCGCAGGGATTGCAAAACAATTGGGTTTATTCATCGATATTCACTCCGTCCGGTGCACAGATCCTGCTCCTCAACGCCGCCAAAAGGAAACCGTCGATGCGGAGAAACCATAGGGACATGAAGCATAACGAAAAGAACAAGAACACAAAATAACTGTACAATTACTGATTAAATGTTCCATACAAGACTTCCTGTAAACATGTACATATTCACACATCCAGAACAATCCTCGTCCACACGTCTCTCTTCCCGACAGGGGGTGGGAGGCGTGTACCGGAGCAGCGGACACGTTTTCACACACACACACACACACACACACGTAGCTGTTCATTATAACCACCGGCCCGCCGACCGGCCCGGGGCTGAACGACGATGAGGAGGGTCCTCTGACGGGACATCGGCAGGACAGCCGGAGGTCTCCAGACGCGACTCCTTCGTCTTGCCTCTACCACATGATGCTGGGGCAACGGTTTGCAACCGTCCTCCCATGTTTAGGCGGATAACGTTCTGTGGCTCGTTGGCTCCGAGGAAAGAAAGACGTATTCTGTAGGGTGTTCTAGGTCTGTAATAGTCTGCTTTAAATGCGTAGAAGCAAAGAAAATAAACATTTAAGTTATTTAAAAGTCTATACAATTTAAAAAAAGGTCTAGTGTGGGACCGGGGAGCAGCACCCGTCCTGCTCAGAGACCGCCTACAGGAGCGCCTCCTTCTGAGTGGGGCTGCTGCTAGGGGTGTTTTGATTTTTTTTTTTTACTGTTACTCTTCATCCCTCTCAGACCCTGCTGCAGTCCGCACACACACACACACACACACACACGCACACACACACACACACACCACACACACACACACACCACACACACACACACACACACACACACACACACACACACGCACTCATTGCACACACACACACACACACACACACACAGTGTCCTAGGCAGCTCATTGTGCATCATCGTGTTTCTCTTCTTTCCTTCTATGTTCTTTTTTTAACCACCCGCCCACCCACGCCAACGGACCCCCTCCCCCCACCCAGCTGGACCCCCCCCCCCCCCCACCCTCCTCAGCTGAGCTCAAAGCCAGCGGAGGACTCGATGGCGTACAGCAGCTTGTTCCTCATCAGGTTGGCGTCGCAGAACTCGGGCAGCTTCAGCAGGTTCATGCAGGTGCTGGCGGTGGGGAGACGCTCCAGGTCGCTGCCCCCGTTGTGGATGCAGAACGCCGGGTACAGCTCCTGGGGACACACACCATGAGGCAAGAAGTTAGACCTCAGGCCCACCACACACACACACACACACACACACACACACACACACACACACACACACACACACACACACACACACACACACACACACACACACACACACACACACACACACACACACACACACACACACACACACACACCACACACCTCGTGTCCCCTGAAGGGACTAAAACAGCCAAAACTGTCTGGCTGTTGAAAAGGGCCTGAATGAAGTGTCTCAAGACCCGTTAGCCATCATCACGTCGGCCGCGAGCGGCATCACCGGCAGGCTCCATCAGGGATCGGAGGGGAAAGACGGGCATTAAGTGGGAGGCTAATAGAGTGTCAGAATAAATTCACAGGATGGTTAGCCCCCCCAATCTCATCTCCAGTCCCCTCACCCCCCCACCCCTTGATCATGTTGCTAATTTGGCTTTGCAGGCTTGCAGGGATCTGCCTGTGTTGGAAAAGTCTGACTAGTTGGGCGGAGTACACACTGCGCTGATGGAACCCCAACGTCACGCTTCCACCTGCCCCCTAAACCTGACGCTTTCAAAGCACAAACACGCCAGTTTCAATTGTGCGTCAAGGGTCGCTTCTCCGTGTCGCCCCCCCCCCGCTCAACATTTCCAAGGGGTCTGGGCCGTAATGACCCCCATTCCTCTGCCAATTACCGTATTAAAGTATCATTGCTTATTGAGGAAGTGTCATTACCCGAGCCGTCGCCTGGACAAAACCCAACCCGGAGAAAAAGGGCGTTTCCATCATCTTTTTTAAATGGCTTCCCGTGACAGAACTATCGCTCCTCTGAAGGGATGGAGCGCCCTCACCGACAGCTAATTAAGGCTTGGCTGGCGCAGAGCGGGGACCGGGTCAACAGGCCGCTCTCCCCACAAATCACCTCCCCCCCCGCACCCCCCCACCTCCCCCACCCCACCCCCTCCGGGGTGGGGTGGGGTGGGGTGGAGGAGGGGGAGGAGTAGCGAGGGAGGCGCGCCACACTTTTCTCCAAAGTCAAATTCATTAAAGGAGACGGAAGGGAGGCAGTGAAACGGGGCTTTTAGCAGAGTTTGGTGCATCCATTACGGCGTCGTCCCTCCCGTCTAATGAGAGTAATAAAGAGTAATAAAACCAATCATATGACGATTACAGTTTCCGCCCGGTGCCACGGAAAGACACATAAACTGGCTAATGGCCCCCAGGAACACTTCCTGCCGTCCTCCTCGCATCCAAAAAAATAAATAACACTCCAGGTGTCCCAACCGAAGCCAGATGAAGGAAAAAAAAAAACTCTTATCAGTAAGTAATGCTACACAAATCAGGTCTCCATGACTCGGAAGAACCGCTGGAATGTTTTTCACAGGAAATGACTCGTTTCTGTCGTGTCAAACAGAAGGCGAGATTCTGAAAGTTCAACCAGCGGTCAGGAGTTCTGAAATGGTAATATTTACCCAGGCCGGGACTTAACGGAATAAAAGCCCTTTAACAGAAGCAGGTCATGAACTGATAAGGCCCCGCCTGGCCGGCTGTTCTTATCGCGCCTTTAATTTGAAAACGATCATCAGAGCGCTGTTATCAGGGCCGGTGTTTTCATTACAGCACCATTAGCACAGTGGACAGCTCTGTATCCTGAGTCCACCTGCCCACCTGGCCATACCAGGCCACTTCCTGGGTCAAACGTTGACAGAACCCCCTCAACTCATGGGACCCGTCTAGTCCGGGGTGAACTCGCAGGTCGAGGCCACAGCTAACAAAAACAAAGTGAGAAGGAGATGAGGGTGGATGGATTAGAGGAGAGAAGAAGAGAGAGGGAGGGAGTTTAC